>JAKTUQ010000016.1:0-316938 GCA_030556775.1 Scheffersomyces quercinus | reverse complement strand
GGGGGGGGGGGGGGGGGGGGGGGGGGGGGGGTGTTTTTTTAACTGTTGCGTCAATGAGGTAGCCGATCTTGGTTTAATTAGTAATAGTCGAAACGATAGCGATCTCAACCCTTGGGTTTATTAGTAATTCGTCGTACTGATATCATCGTCTTCTTTTATCAGCACTAATAACTCATATCCTCTTACTAGATGGCTGCGATTATTCGGCCTGTTACGTCATCGACGGCCCCAATCTCGTTACTTGTGCACGTGACATGGACACAGTAAAGCAGAGGCTGCTATGAGAGATCAAGCCCTAGTATTTAATCCAACATGCCGATATTTTTGCATCTTTTCGTAACCGTACCAAAGCCATCGTAAGCCGTACGTCACTCATCTTCCTTGTCACCCAATAACCACAGAAACCGAACCCCAATCCATCGCTATCCTCTCCCTCTCTCACTCGCAAATGCGCGCTGCCACAAAAAATCCGCCCGGATTAGGAAATCAATACAAAAACTCTCCAGTCCCATCTTAGTGAGTGCAGTAGAGGCTGAAGTGATATATATGTAACTATGTCCATGGATTTGAAAGATAGGAGATAGATTATTATTATTGTTGTTTTGTTGTTGTCGATCGACTCAGGTGAAAAGTTGAAAATCACAGTGAATTTACCACTTTCTTCCGGAGCCGTGTGTCATCGAGTGTAGTGTTTAGCTAGAACCAGTGTCTCACCTAGAAATCCAAATAGGCGAATATTCTATACTGTTGAGCCGCTTAGTTACTAGAAAGTAGCACTTAGCGTTTAGCCACAGTACGAGTAAAGTCGCCTGAAAACGTACCTACAACCGTCAAAAGAACCATAGACGCCTTCTGAGTTCGTCAATCGAGTCTACGATCAAGACGGAAGCAAACGGTTACAGTTTTGCATTCCTTGACATAGCTATTTTATTAGACTATTTCGTCATTTGGACATATCAGAAATTAAGTTCGTGATCGTAGTCAATAGTTGATTATCACTAGACTATCCACATCTCGGAAATCGTCATGAATAACAAGGAAATCAGAATAGGGGCACTTCTCGCCTTGGATACTGTGTTTTTCCTTTTGGAAGCCATAATAGGTTATTCCGTCCATTCGTTAGCGTTGATTGCTGATTCGTTCCATATGTTGAATGACATCATTTCGTTGATCATCGCTCTTTGGGCCGTTAGAGTCAAAAATACTAAGCCAGCAGATGGAAAGTACACCTATGGTTGGCAAAGAGCCGAAATCTTGGGAGCTTTGATCAACGCTGTCTTCCTTTTGGCTCTTTGTTTCACTATCATCATAGAAGCAATCCAAAGATTTTTCGAACCTGCCGAGATTACACAACCTAAGTTGATTCTTATTGTTGGTATCGCTGGATTAATCAGTAATGGTGTAGGTTTGGTATTGTTCCATGAACATGGCCACTCCCATTCTCACGGAGGAAGTGACCATTCTCACGCTGATGTTAGCGATGAAGAAGAGAGGGTTGGAAGCAGTAATAGCAATGGTTCTATTGAAGTTTATGAACACGGACATTCCCACAATGTTACAGGCTCTACCTCAGATGTTTTTGATTACCTCCCAGATACCGTGGTTGATAGATACAGCGAGCAAACTCCATTAGTCAAACACGACGAGGGACATAGCCACGGAGCTGTTGATACTCACAATCACGAAGACGAACAAAAGACAACGAAAAAGAAATCTTTGAACATGGAGGGAGTTTTCCTTCATGTCATGGGCGATGCTTTGGGTAACATTGGTGTTATAATTACTGCCCTTTTCATTTGGAAAACAGAATACTCCTGGAGATTTTTATCCGACCCGATTACGTCGTTGATTATTACCGTGATTATATTCTCGTCTGCTTTGCCTTTATGTCTTAAATCTTCAAAGATTTTGCTCCAAGCCACTCCAACTTACATAAACTCCAATTTAATTGTCCAAAAAATTGTTGAATTGCCATTGGTGAAGTCTGTCCACGATTTCCATGTTTGGAACCTTAATGAGGACATTCTTATTGCGTCTCTTCATATTGAATTGGAAGCAAGCTGTTATGTACCTGCTAATCGTGGCCTTAATGGCGATGCTATCGTCACAACTGATGTAGTGCATTCGGATGCCGTTACCAGCGTATCAACCGTTGATGATTCTCAGATAGATAAGGCTATTTTCTTACAAGTTGTCAGTCAAGTTCGTGAAGTGTTGCACAAATTCGGAATTCATTCTGTGACAATTCAGCCTGAGTTTGCAAACACGGCACAGACATTTAAACTCACAAAGAGGGCAAGTGCTTATGGAAAGACTAGTGGTGAAAACTGCTTTGTGGACGAGATTTCACAATGTGATACCGACCGTTGTAAATAATTACGACTGCTTCGTCCCTAATAGACTCACCTGGGTATTTTCGTCTTTAAGCATAAAATGACGGATTACGAGGTAACAAAAATGCTTGCTAACCCCTTTTTAATTTATCTATAACGTTTCCCTAATACCTCTATATGCTGAAAGTTACAATAAATGAGTATACCAATATTTATTATGAACCTGATTACTGTACTAAACTTAAATAACTGGCTAACCTGCCTTAAACCCCAAATTATAACAGTGGCACTACATAATTGTGCAATTATCCTGAGTGTCCGAATGAACAGAAGAAGAGTCCAAAGTCCTCTTGTTTTTAGAGATCTTGGACTTGTTGGTTTGTGTTGGTTGCAAGAATCCTTTCTTGGTTTTGTTTAAAGCAGCAAAAGAGCCTCTCTTGATTACGCTTGTTGTAGTTAATTTGGTAGATGCCGGAGCAAACGAGTTCAAATAACCGTACGAGTCATCTTCATCATATGAATCACTTTCATCTGCTTCCTTGATGTTGTCAAAAGTTCTCGGATTTTGTTCTGGAACTGGGTTCTCAAGAAGCATAGAGTTGGAAGTACGTTCTTTAATAGTGGTGTCACTACTTGGTGATTTCTCATAAGTATAATCAAAATCAGCAATTCCAATAGAAGCAGATTCATCTTCATTGGGCATGTACAATGACAATTGTGATGACTTGTTTGAGATTTCGCTGTAAACTCTGCTGAGGGAACTTCTTTGTGGTGAAGATGCTGATGACATCGAAACAGCGGAGCTGTGCATAGAAAACGCTATCGAATTTGGACGAAGAGGACCAGTACCTGCCTTAATCGGCATTGTTATGGACAGTTCAGAACTGTAGAATATTAACAAGTTCAACAATTTCGTTATAAATTTGTTGAAGATAGCTTGGTGTTCTATTGTGTAAGCTTCATATATGAATTCATGTTTTTGCGTTTCGTTGGTGTACTCGATGACAGTCAAAATTAAAGCTTCTCCGAAGACTTTGTAAGCTAAAGCGTCAATGTCATTGACTCTACTATTGACTTTACTCACTTTGGTCAAATAACTAACTGGTAATGCCTTGTTAAACTCAAGGCAATTTATCATAATTGAAATAAGTTGAACCATGTGTGTTACTTGATAGCTGCTTTCTATCACTTCGTAGTGGTAGGCTGTGATATTTTGGTTATAATGTTCGAGTTGGTTTCTGTTAAACGTGTGTCTTTGTAAATTTGGTGGCATTTCGCTTTCCAACTTGAAGATGTTCTTGCAGAGATTGTATTGGAACTCGTGAAGGTTAAGGTTAATATCACTGGTAGATCTTGAAGTGGAGCGATTTGAGTATTTTTTGGATGACACGGCCGGCTCTGTTGTAGTACCGTCGGTGGTTATAGTGGTGTCATTAGTGAGTGTGGTTGTAAGGGAGGCTACAGCAGTTGAGGCAGACGAATTCGTAGTTACATCTTCTTGTTTTCTCATGATGTGTAGGGCGTCCCATGTCTGTTTTATGCAAACGAGTTCAAACTGTGTGAACGAGAAATCTGGCGGTTGTTCGGACATATTGAAATCTTTGATATTAATCTATAGGTCTTGTAGTATGAATAGGTGAAGAAACACTGATATATATATATCTAATTCAGTGCTACGAAATGATTGCAAATTTTAAAGTACTGCAAAGAAAAATATTCCAACAGAGAGGAATTTTGAAAAGAATAATACTTTAAATGTAATTACACGGCAGGAATCCAATTAATATATATATATATATCCATATTATCGACATACAGAAGGAAAGATGTACAAATAATACTACTACTACAGATACAGATACAGATACAGGTATATACAGATACTACATAATATATATGCAAGTCATAGATTCCCGATACAGCATGTTCTTTGATGGTTTTAGTGTAATGCGGCAGCAATGATCTAAAGCAAGCAGGGCACGCCAAGAAGATCAAAAACCACAAGGGGTGCGAGTCAACCAGCGGGCATCGATAATGAAACACCTTCTTCCTCCCAATTGCCATGGATATGTGAACGAAATTGCTTCCAAGGGTAACTATAACCATTGTGCGAACCCAAAAGACCAAAAGAGTAAAATAAAATAAAAGACAATAAGCTATCCTTTGAAAGCACAGGAACAGATGCTGAAAAATATTATTTTTAGCGTCGTGCCGAAGGAGACATATGAATAGTTGGTTTTGGAGGCGGCGTATCACCAGAAAACTAGTTTTCGTAAAAAGGGGCCAGTCCAGAGATCGCCCTGTAGTGCGTACATTGGTGCACAGTAGTCTGTAGGCACTAGTTGATTAGCCAGGAAGTCGTTGGTTAAAGATCTCTAGGGCGTTAGACGTGTGTCTGACATGGTGCGATTTCGCCCAAGTGGGGCATATTCGAGACATGAAGACTTTGGCCGAGTTTTGTTGGATTTCTCCTAATCTTTTACGGTGTCGTTTTGTCATTAGAAGTGAAAGTTCGTAACCCATTTTCGTAGTGTTGCCCGTCGCTTGTATAATTCACAACGAAAAATAGCGACAAGTGTAGAGAAAACAGCAGTAACATAGCAACTTTCATTCCTGTTAGCTACTAATCTCTCTGTGATTCGGTTACCAGGCTACCACACCATCAGCGTTGACGACAGGAGTCTTTCCTCGGCGTGAGACAATGGCTACCAGCTGTGAAAACGCATCCGAGTCCCCGTAAAGACAGATTCACACAGGCAACATGATATTGCTCCGAGCGAGAGATCTACCACCGAAAAACAGGACCCGCGGATCCATAGATCCTATGCCACCCTTCTGCCCTGTCTCACAACCTTTTTAAAAGAACAAGTCTGGTCCAGGACGTGTTGCACGAGTTCTAGTGGTGGTTTTTGGGGCCATTTTGGATTCGTTTTCCAACATGGAAAAATATTATAATATTATTCGTACTAAGCTGTACACCATTTAATTTCAATCTGGCTAAGGTGAAACTTACATCGACTTTGATTACACAACATGAAATTCTGCACGCTATAGTAACACTTCGGGCCCTGTTGTCATGTTAATACCTCTGTCACTTAGTGTCACATACGCCCCAGTCACCGTAGTCCCCGTCCCCCCTTCCAATCACGTCTGCTTCCAGTCCTGTATAACCAAATATGCTAAAAGCAGATCTGACAATCCTGCAACCTCTTTCATTATTTCCTAATACGGTAATAATTGAAATAGGGTATAACTTGGAGGAGGGCTTGGGATGAAGTACTAGGATTTAGGGTGTTGGGTGTTGGGTGAAGGTTGAGGGCCATGACACTGTGAAAAGGGGGGTGTTTCTGGAGTACATGACGTGTTGTGGGGCAGAAGCTTGCCTTTTGAATTTGTTTGGGGCTAAATTCACCCTTTTATGGCGGTTGGACCTCCAGGACCTGCAATCCAAACGATGTCGGAGATGGGAGCATGCAATGGTTTTGGACGTGAATTGGATGGCAGTTGTGTCACAGCAAAAAATGTAAGATCGTAGGTAGAATGAGAGAATGTAATAATGGATTTTGGAGAGAATAAACTATCGTAGATATCATTGCATAATGCTAATTACAATCACAATGCCGTAGGAGTTGCAAATGTAGTTTGAAGTTTATAATAAGAATCGAGTTGTGGAAGAATACAATGTCTACACATATGGCCACAATACCGTTATATTGACGACGAAAATCTTCGTAGTACATCGGTAGCAGAGTATTTGTTGCTTGCGATACAATGGCACAGATATACATTTGATTAATAGCACTAGACCCCCCACGATCGGTGGAGAAGGATTTCTAGCAGAAATTTACTTAGTATGCTAATACTACAATAGTGATGTTCAACTGAAATTGATATAAATTATGCTATACATATGGAAAGGAATACCCTAAACAATTAAAAAAAAACGCAGAATGATGACGATATCGATAACAAGAAGAGCTGTAAAGATGATAAATAAATAGAATAAATACTAAAAGTAAAAAAAATGGATTTGGAAGCTTGGTTTGTGAGAAGGATCTTGTTGGACCTAGATCGTGTACAGCGCAGTTGGCTTGTATGAGATCGTGCAGTTATTAAACAGCAATAGTGTAACTTGATGTTCGTATGATTATCGAACAATCCTTTGTTTAATATATCTGAGACATCAACCCAAAAGAACCCTTAACTCTTTTTCTTATTTCACGATTACTCTTTGCAAGAGCCGAAACAGAAGTCATCAATAAATCGGAACGGAACAAATAAATTTGTAAATTATGTATCTTAAACAGCCTTGGTGAACATTTTCGCAACCAATTGCTTTTTGGCACACCACCGGGGTATCTCTTTTTTTGGCCAGAATTAAATAACTATAGTACAATGAAGCAAGATGGACGACTACTTGAACAACTCCAAGTCGTAAGGAACAGCCTTAACTTGGTACTTGTTACCCTTTCTTGGTGTGTTGGTTCTGTGTTGGACAGTGTATTTAGTCTCGTTGGAGTTCTTCTTTCCGAAAATGGAGAATCCAGAAACGGTAGAACCTCTTGTTTCCATGGTGTTGATGGAAGCCAAGTCGCTCATCGAGTGGTTGTAGTAGTTATTTCTTTTGGCACTGGAAGTGGCACTAGACTTTGTGTTGGACTTGGTAAGGTGTCCATTGTCTTGGGAGAGGTAAATGGATGATGATGAAATACTGGTTGGAGCAGTAGAGACAGTAGAAGAGATAGATCCCTTGGTCGAAGAGGTGGAGATCTTCGACTTGCTTGAGAACATAGAGGAGAACTTTCTTCTGAAAGACTTCTTGTTCTTCTGCTCTGCTGGCTCGAAGACCATAGACTTGAAAGCCAAACCCTCCATCTTTGCAACTGGAGTAGCCTTGTTGTCATCGATGGAGACAGGAGATAAGGCCTTGAATAACTCGAAGGAGTCATCCTCGGATTGGTCCTCATCGGTATCTGGCAAAGAGATCGTAGTTGGACTCCTTCTACCAAAGTTGCCAAGAGAAGGAGTGGAAGACATAGCAGCTGGCATCATTGGTGGCTTGGCAAATGAGTTGTCTTGCTTGCTTAAAGTCTCCATTTCCTTCTTCAAGACAAAGGAACTTCTCATAAAACCAACAGAAGCTCTCTTAGTACATTGAGTAGGATCCTTACCTAACAACAAAGACGAGCAGGAAGAACTGTAAGTCTTGTTCATAGCAATAGAGTTCTTGCTGGCTCTTGGAGAGTTATCAGCGGACAATGACTTCATGTAACTGATATCACTTCCATTAGATGGTCTGATGGTGTTACCATGTTGGTACTTGTGCATGTTTGGAGAAGTGTTTGGAGAATCAGAACCCGAAGAGATAGATGACTTGTAGTCACTGTTGTGCAAAGACAAACTAGAGGCTCTGGATGAGCTTCCTTCGTCTGTCATCGATCTGGAGCTCTCATCACCGTAGTGAGAAGAGTGGGTGTCAGATTCACTGCCGTATTTAGAGGAGGCGACATCATCGTAGTCAGCTTCAACAATTGGAGCTAATCCCTTAAGACCGAAACTGTTGTAGTCGAAAGTACCTCCAGTCAAACCACCTCTAGATAAGGATCTCTCTGGAACAACAGGGTTCTCAGCAGCAGAAAGATCTATCTGCTTGTTCTCGCCAAATTCCTCGGCGAAGGAGTTGCTGTAGTTGTGGAAGAATCTGTCAGTATCATCTTGCTCATCAACTTCGGAAGAGTCTGGAGATGGAATAAGAACAGAATCTGATCTCTTGTGTCCTCTAGTCTTGTGAGGGTCGAATGTAGTCACAGGTACAACTTCGTGAACCTCTTGGTCTGGTATGATAGTTCTGAGCTCCAACTTTCTGATTAATGAAGGTTGTGTCTCTTGCTTCTTTGGCAGAGCTGGAAGAGGCTTCTCAGAAACAGAAACTCTTCTAGAAGAACGAGGTGTGATGATTGGCTCTTCGAAGGATTCTGGAGCAGCGAAGAATTCTTCGTTAATGGATGAGGCAGATGAGGAAACAGCAGAACGAGTAGTAGTAGTAGATCTTCTAGACTTTCTTGGGTCGTATGGGCCCAGACTGCTAGTTAATGACGAGGTAGAAGATGATGCTGGGGCACCCAACATAGACTTCAAGGAGCTGGAGATATTAGAACGTTTAGTAACAGTAGGCTTCTTCTCGAAGTTTGGAGATTCGGGAATCTTAACTTTGATTGGTTCAGAAGGTGGGGTATTCACACTTCTTCTGAAGCCTCTGTATTTCTCGTTACTACCCAAAGAAATTTGGATAGAGTTGTTGTCGTTTAACAAGGATTTCGTTGGAGTAGAGCATTCGACTGGGTTGATGACTGGCTTTTCGGTAGCTGGAGGTGGAGTTGGTGGGGTAGATCTAGACTCAACAGACTTCTTGATGTTCAAAGGTTGAATATCTTCAGCATCAGAAGAAACTTCTTCACCCTTGCTGAAAGTAGATCCAGCCTCACTGGACTGGTCATCGTCAGCGTAGAGCAAAATCGAGTTAGCAATAAACACATAAATCTTAATCCAGATAACTTCTAATTCGGCATCGAACTTGCCAAATTCGCCCTTACCAAACCATTGCTTTAATGTTTTGATCAAGGCATTTCCCATAGGTTCCAAGTAATGAGCAGCAATGTTGGTGAACTCTTGGTTCTCCTGAGCAAATGAGTACATGAACTCATTCAAAGTCTCGCTGTCGTGCTTGTATAACACGACAAAGCTCAAGACTTCGCCAAACAAAGTGGCATGCTCCTTCAAACGATCCTTGTGGTCAAAGTGAACAATGAACTCAGGGTTAGAGGTGAGTAAGTTGGTATATAATCTGGTGGTGAACTTGTCCTTGTGCTTCTTGTTGTTAGCTTGCAAGTTGGACCAAGAGGTCAGGATTTTGGAAAGCTCGTCGGCTCCTAATTCTAACTGGTTAGACATCGTGGGTTGATACGATACTAGGGTATACTTTGACTCGACTTATACAGATTCAATAGGTAGTTGGTGCTAGGTCAAAGAACTGAGGAAACGGTAATCGAGATTGAACTTGTCAAAACAATAAAGAATCGTCTTTCGACGACAGTGGTTTCTTTATATATTTATTTTGGAAACCATTGAAACAGGACTATTGCATGGTGTAATTTCCTTGTCGAGCAATGTTACCTTTGCAAAATTGCCATTTTCAGTAGATCACTGGTGGAGTACTGTTTGCAGCTACTAATCAACCTCCGCTTATAATGGCCCATAATTACCATTCCTAATTAGGAAATTCCTGACAGAACCCAATTATCCTAATTAGGCAAGTATGGTCGAGGGAAGAGGCGTGTCTGCAGGATTTTGCTACCGTAGTTTAGACTACTACCAACTTAGTTGATCATGCCATGACAAGGGAGGAATGCAAAGGGTAGGTGTTTCCTAATGTAGAAAGTTGGGGTTTACTAGATTTGAGGGTGCTAGTATGTTGTAGGTGCGTTAGTTTCTTCCAGAATATCCGATTTTGTGCCTATAACGTAGTCAATTGCTGCGATGCGTCGTCGCGATGACGGGCATTTCTCGATTAGGCTCGTTTTAGGTGCAAAATCGTGGAGAAGGCCATGAGTAGCGATAACAACTGTAGAGAATATTCTTTTAGGTATGGGTGGGTGGGGTTTTATGGTATGGGGTAACAAGAAACTGGATGGAGATCTGGAATCTTCTGGATCAGTCTTCCCCTGGCTGCAAGTTTCATCTCACATTGCCTCTATGAGAGAGAACACCCTAATGAAGTAAACGGAGAAAGATCCATTGAGAATTAAGAACTGAAATCAAGCCGCTTAAGGTATTATTCTGTGTTTAGAAGCATAGAAGAAGGGTATTTCATCGAAAGAAGCATAAAATTGTTAATCTTCATCGGTGATATGGCATATTTCCCAACGATACTTCGTTTCGTCGGCTCAGAGAAGCTTATTAGACATATTTTTACAGTATGAATACCAGATATTATTCGATTACAATTATTATACATGACCCTATATCCAAAATACTTAGAATTTCTCCTTGCTTATTGACAAGTCGTTTGCAGCCTCCTCCTTCAAAGTAGTAGAAGATTCTTTGGAGGACTGTGTAGACTGAGAATCATACTTTGCAAGTACAGCTCCATCTTCCTGTATCGTTTCCTCTTCACCACCTACCCATGATTCAGCTTTTACGAGTTGATCATTGAATACCTTAGTTAACTTAGATATCATATCGAGTGACTCTTTGGCGAACAAGACAACCCTATCGTTACCCTGTTGGCCTGTGGTATTATTAGTGACTCCGATCTGCTGTATAGCGTTAGGCAATGTCAATATTATATCTCTGATAGAGTTCTTCAATTCGTTATCTTCTGTGTGGCTAGGTGTAGGTGTCAAACCTTCTGTGCTCAAGGATGAGGGTCTGAAGTTAGATATAAGATGAATAATCTTCTTGACCGTAGTAACAATTTCGGTCTTTGTCTGTTGGGCGGCCTCTGCCTGAACTGTAGGATCGGCTTGTTGCTGTTGTTGTAACTTCTCTCTTTCTTCTTGTAAGCTCTTCTCGCGATCTTGGACCTTTTGTTGCAAAAATACAACCTTTGAGGTAATATTGTCATTCGCAAGTCTTAAAATATGCAAGCAGAACTGAATTCTCTTCTTCGTTTCTATTGTGACATTGGTATTAGGATCTCCAGATGCATTGGAAACTCTTCTTCTTTTCTTATTCAGATTGTCGCTGATCAATGCTGAACGAGATGAAACCGCAGATAGCAGAGGCGTCGAAGCTCCTGAGGCAGCTTTCTTCTGTCTTGCTTGATGTATACTGTTCAAGTTACCTTCCACATGCTTGACGACCGGTATGGCGGCCTTTTCCACTATTTCGGCAGCATAGTTGAACGAAGCATAATTTCTCTTTGAGCTCTCATAGTACTTTACAGCGTTTGTGACTAACGGATGCTGGGTCACCTTTGTGATCAAAGGATGTTGGTCAGATTCAGCGGCCATGGTGACATCTTCGGGCAACGGTGAGTTGGTCACAGACAATGTAGGAGGAGTAGCAGATCTCGTTAATTGGGTCAACGCTTCAGCAGCCGATACTAGATCTTGGTCATTAGCCTTATTATTTCTTTTGTTTGAATGGACCCTAATGTCGGGCGAGTTTGATCTTGTTCCGAAATGAGGAACAGCAGACTCTACGTTAACTGAAGAGTTTTCATACGGTGGAGGAGGCGATGGAGACGCTGAAGGAGACGAGAAATGGCTCTGGGTTGGCGAGCCAGCCTCGGATAATTTCCGTTTGTTACCGTGTATAAGTTCTGTCATGGGCAAGGGGCACACGATAGTGGGATGTTTGGTGGTTCTTGATGTGTTATGTGTTATTGGAGTATACGGTTGATAAACAATAGCACCAGGAATAAACAATTAACACCTTGTTGGCTCGGAATACAACGAATAGCACTATCTCAGGTTTTTTTCTTGCTTGTAGCGACGATAATCCACAGCCCGCACCGAAGAAGAATTGCGATTGTTTATATGGAATTCGCTGATGGCCTTCCTGCTGGTGAGATGCGTAGTCCGACCTGCCAACTGTGTGGTATCTACAGAATCGGCCCTGGACAAGATGACATTTGGCGGTGTTTTTGCAGTGGCATGTGAAGAAGTCGCACGCGAAAAAATCATGTGAAGATTCAACAAAAAAAAAAGAAGCGTTGGAAATGGGAGATTAGTGAGCTCAGGAGTGTGAGGCTGAAGATTTATGGGTGAGTGGTTGTGTAGATTGTATGTGTGCAGTGGTATGATATGTGAGTGACAGTGTGATGGATATGTGATAGTGAGTGATCGTGTTAGGGATGGATATGTGATAGTATGTGTGATGGATATGTGATAAAGTATGTGACAAAGTATGTGCTATTGTGTGTGATAAAGTATGTGCTACTGTGCTGTAATGTAGGTACTGTGTATAAGCTTGCGATATGCTTTAGTGAAACAGTCGTAATTAGTGATGGAAGATAGTGCTTAATGTATGCGATGCGGTTAATGAGTATGTCATTATTATTATTAGTATGTGAATCAATACTCTGCTCAGCCAGAAAGTTTTGGGTGGTTGGGTATTTTCTATACGGAATTAAGTCTAAATGAGGTACGGTGCGGGATCGAGGGGGAAGTTATTAGAATGAGGGACAGTGGGGAGATGGAGGGGAGCTATATGGGGGGGGACAATAAGGTACTCACATTGAGGCAGCAGTAAATGGTGGGGTTGTCACTGTATAGGTAAGTATCAATGAAAAATTTGTTCTAGGAAGCAAATTGGACTCGGTTATGGATTTATGGATACAGGTGCTTGCACCCATAGTGTGATACTCCATATTCTGGGGTTAAAGTTTGAGGAAATGTACCTTCCAAGGTGTCTTTATGTGTCAAGCGGAGAAAGGGCCCAGTACGAGGATAATTCCGTGCTGTGAGCGAAGGACTTCGTACAACGCCAGTGTATGTCGGTCCCTTTCGGGCATACATACATGTTCACATTATGTTCATATCATATGCAATTCTATATGTATATGTACATGTATAGCATATGTATAGTTATAAGTACGAGACTGGTGATTTCGTGTGGAAAGATGCAATTAGACCTTACAGGCAAGAATGAGGAGTGGTAGTTTCACACTTAGCGTTATTGCCGTGTTGGTGAGAGTTCCATGGTATAATTATACCAATGAAGCTGAAACTAACTCTTCACTATTCGATATCAATAGTGTAGAACATCTTCAACGAAGAAAGGGTTCCATCCTAATGCTCTCATAGAACAATTTGTATCTAGACCTACATGACAACTAGTCTAGCTGTTACCATGGGAACTATGTAGAAGCCAACTAAGTCCATTGTCTTCTCCGATCCTCCTCTTGTTGTGATATTGTAGATCTGACGATGATTACCTTATTAAAGAACATGGCCACCATGCAGAGTAATGCCCTTTAATTAATCCGGTGATAATTACCCTTCCAAAGTTCCCTTCTCCCTTAAAGTCACATTTGTTACTATCCCACTTCTCCCATAATTGTGCATTTCATGCTCCAATGTCTTAGATCCTACCCACCCTCGGCCTGGCACGAAGATACGCTTTAACCCTCTGTTCTCTTGTGTTAAAATATCTTGGTACCTCAAACCGCAGGTATCAACTCCGGCTTTCTTCTCGCTTCTTTCTTTCGTACCTTTCGACTGTCCGTGAACAGCAACATTCCCGGTAGGCAGCTCGCTTGGAGGTGTATTTTCTCCATTCACTTCTGTTCCATGAACATGCTTGGTTTGTATGTTGAGCTGTTCCTGGACTTTAGGCTTTTCCAACAGAGACTTGAAGTGCTCCTTTAGCTTGGCCCGTCCAGCGGCAGTGGTAATATCAAAATTGCCCGTCTGCTTGGGTGAACACTCCAGCTGCTCAAGCTTAATATTCAACCCGTACTTCTCCGTAGCTGCAAATTTACCGTGGTTTGGATGATAATAAGAGATCTTGTGTTCCGGCCTGTATGGTGATGATGTGTCAAGGCTTGGTTCCATTCTTTCACATGTCAAAGGGTAGGTGGAAATATTATGGTTGGCAATCGCAATAGGTGGTGGTACTACCGCAATTGTTGAGCCAAGAGCACCGTAGATCACAGCACGTAAGTCGGCAATGGCTTCGGTTATGCGTTCAGAATGGCGTAGTAGAAACGAATCCGTGGCTTCGTTGCATTTTCTTCTTTCCGTATCATGCGTAGCTCGTAAAGCTGTGTCACCGGATTTAATGCCGTTAGATAAAGACTTCATGTTATCATGAAATTCGTTCTGCAAGTCTAGTATTGTTTTGAAATCAGCCGTTAATCTGTCTATTCGATAATTAAGATCATTACTGTTGCATATGAAGACTAGAAAGCAAGCGACTACGGCACAGCAAAGGAACATCACAAGCAAAATGATCCATGATAACCGCGGGCGTCTATCTTCTGCTAATGTATCCAACAATTGTAGCTGGTGAAAGCAACTCTGAACATCAAGTAAGAACTTTAAATCGTTGGAAGCTTCTTCTGCATTCCGTAAGCAGCTGAAAACTCTGTTAGTGTGTGGCTCAGTTGGTTATTCAACATTTAACGGTAAACTAACCTTTCTAGAACATATTTCGGCGTCGATCTTAAGTGGGAATATTCACGTTCTAGTTCAGATTTGTATTGATAGAAACAGTCCACAGAGAGATTACTATCGCTGCATGCGACTATTTTCCTAAAAGCATTTGAATTGGATAGGAAGAACGAGTTTTGCTTTCCAACTGGCTTCATTCTCCAAACCTCTAGTACAACGATACTTGCTATCAAAACTCCATGAAAGCCTATATATTTCTTTATGAACGAGGCTGCAATTCCCCAATTCATGATTTCACCCCAACAATTTTCTTTCTTCTCTAATGCCGACAAGTTCTAGTCTTATCAAGAACCTAAACGTGGTACAACCTCTGTTCTTTATCAACAAAGCAGACCATTCAAACCACTTAGACGCTGTGACTTTTTAACAGCCGCCTTTTTCCGTGAAGTTGCTTTTTTTCGCAGCATTTCTGAACCGAGCTTTATTTTTACGGTGCAAATGTTCTTAATTTGTCACGTGAATTCCTTGAATTATGAAGAATGGTGGTGAACGGTGAACTGGTAAGAGGTTGACTCTTGCAGAAAGTTCAGGATATGTTCAGGATAATGGCAGAGACGGGGTGACTCAGTCATTGGTGAAAGAATTAGGAATCGAGATCTTGTCAACGAATTGTTGCAATAACTTTAAAAAATGTCAAGTATTGTACAATGCTTGGCCTACGAGATAATGTTATAATCTATTCTAATTTGTATTAAATAATATGGTAATGATGCAGTGTGGTAAAAAAAAGTTTGCTATGGACAGAAGTATAATGTGTTAAGACAAGAAAAATCGGGAAATGTTAATGTGATATGAGAATGAAAAGTAATATGGAAATGATAATTCATTTATGCTTCTTTGTTCTGGGATTGAACATATTCAGCAGCTCTAGACTTGACACGGGCTGCCATCTGTTCGTCACCCTTCTCTTCTTCGTAAGCAAGCCACTTATTGAAGAAGAATTTGGCTTGCTTTCTCGACAACTTCTTAGACAAAGCTCTTTCGAAAATGTCCTCGACCTTGCTCTTGTTGTCTTGCTTGATCTCCTGGTCAACGTATACGTTCCACAAGTCGATTCTCTTAGGAGCGTCAGCAACCAATCCTTCGAATAAGGATCTGGCTTGCTCTGCATCACCCTTACTGAATTCGAGTTGAGCGAACTTTCTGACAACTTCGATGTGTTCTCTCTTTGGTAAGATTTGTAATGCTCTGGCCAATACTTCGTGTGTCTCGTCTTGTAACTCACGGTCTAACAAGAAAGATCCGTATTGAACCCAAACGGAAACAGACTTACCAAACTTCTTGGACATGATCTTGTACAATTCCTCGGCTTTTTCAAACTTCTCAGACATGCAGTAGATACTAACCAACTTTTGGTGCATAGTTAATGAATCCATGTACTGAGTAGAACGCTTGAAAGTTTCCTCTAAGGACTCATCTGAGCCAAAAGAGTTTTCCAAGTTAAGCAATGCAATCCAGATGTTCATCTTTTCTTGTTCCTCACGGTAGTTGATGGTTTTCAAGGCTCTTTCTCCGATTTCACGGGCCTTATCGATCTCACTCAACTGTAATTGGAACGACATGTAGTTCATCCACAAGATGGAAGAGGATGGGTTACCGATAAGAAGACGTTCAAAATCAGCTACGGATTGAGGGGCTCTGGTGTTTAAGTCAGCAGTCTTGTCAACAATGGCCTGGCTCTTCTTCTTCTTTTTCTTGTCTTGAGTGAAGTCTTCCTCGTCGGATGAAGAGTCATCGTCTTCAGCTTGGTCCAAAATAGAAGCAGTCCAGTCAAACCCGTTGGTAGATAATCCAGATAATCCACTGGACTTCTTTTCACTAGATTCTTCCTCTTCGCTATCGCTTTCATTGTCACTTGCAGCGTTAGTAAAAGCATCCTCCATGACCTCGTCCTCGTCATCGACATCTTCATCATCTTCTTCTTCTGATTCGTCGGACTCAGCTTCACTAGCTTCATCCATTTCGACGTCTTCGTCGTCATTTTCAACATCAGTCTCGGTAGTGAAATAAGAAGCCTTCATACCCAAAGACAATTGCTTCTTTTCTTGGTCAATAGCCAAAAGCTTGACCTTAACACGGTCTCCTTCTCCGAATAATGCAGTTACGTTCTGGACGTCATTATCAGCAATTTGAGAGTGGTGGCATAAACCAGTGATATTAAGAGTACCATCCAACTTGATGAAGACACCAAAATCAGTAGCACGCTTGACAGAACCCTCAAAGATTTGACCAACTTCCAAGTCCTCGAATCTCTTCAAGACGTTCAATTCACCGCTGACTTCACTTTCCTTCAAAGTCAACAAAACTCTTCCTTCTTCTTTACAGGCAGAAATCTTACCCAAAATCTGTTGATGAGGTTTGAAGAACTTCTTCCAGTCCTTTAAGTAGGAGTCAGATAAATCAGCAACTCTCACTAAAGCATGGACAGATCTACCCAAGGAAACGTAAACACCGTTGTTAGCGATGTTCTTTACAAAACCCTTAACGACATCACCACGGTTTAAGTCGGCAAAGGTGTTGATAACCTTGTCGACTGGCTTGTCAGAACGTAATGATACAGCAATCTTCTCGGAGTCGGCGTCGATCTCCAATACAGTGGCAGTAGCAAATTCATTAGCATGGAAAACGTTTTCTAACTTATCAGAGTAGTTATCCAAAGCGTCTGTTATGAATGCAGAAGCAACAACATTTTCACCTAA
Source organism: Scheffersomyces quercinus (assembly GCA_030556775.1). Taxonomy (NCBI): domain Eukaryota; kingdom Fungi; phylum Ascomycota; class Pichiomycetes; order Serinales; family Debaryomycetaceae; genus Scheffersomyces; species Scheffersomyces quercinus. The sequence goes on along the minus strand of JAKTUQ010000016.1, from coordinate 299,730 downwards.
CTCAACCAAAACATATGTATCCTTAACTTTCAAGATTCTAGCTGGGTACTTCTGGCCAACCTTGACATCCTTGAAGTTAGATACTACCTTAGTTCTGGCACTCAAGAGGACGGTGTGGTGCTCATTGTCGACCTCCTTGACGGTTGCTTGAATGGCAGATCCAATAGGCAAGTTGTTTTCGAGATCATCAAAGATAGAGACATTATCCGTTAACTCCATGAATGAGATACGACCTCTGATGTTAGGGCTCAATGAAGCCCATACGTAACCCTTTGCGATATTGTTGACATAAGCAATGTATTGGGAGTCTGGGGTAATGCTGGATAAGCTCAATTGCTGGTAATCCTTAGAGGACTTAATCTCACTCTCAAGAAGAGACAACTCCAAGATTATATTTTTGTTGGACTTACGGTGGGTGATTGGCAAGAACTTGTGGTTCTTAGCATCATGGAATCCGATGATCTTGGCATCTATGACTTCACCTTTATGGAATTGTGACAATGGTTGCTTCTTGTCCTTGATTTCGTTCCAGGAGTTGAAACATTGGGAAATATCAACTCTACCTTGTAAGTTGTCAGCCAATTGGACGTTCAATTGAGTACCCTTAACAGACTTGATAACGGCTTTGGTAATAACACCAGGAGAGTATTCGCCAATCAACTTCTTGGAGGAATCAACTGGGTTAACGACAGCTTCTGAATCCAAACTGTTTGAGCCATTGGTGTCCTTCAACGACAACAAGAATCTCTTATTGTCTTCGTCAACACTGATGACACGGCATGCAAGCGATTGGTACTTGTAGAACTTCTTCAACAAGTCCTCGTTGGCATTATCAGTGGCATACTTTGCTAAAACCAAACCCGTCAATTTACCAGCGAAGGAGACGAACAAACCCTTGTTAGTAACGGACTTGACGAAACCTCTTAACATCTTGTCATCAACCTTGATATCCTTGAAATAGGCTGGAATAGAGTCTTGTTTGGCGGCATCGATTAATGACTTCTTGGCAGAGACAATGACGGTTCTAGCCTTCAAGTCCTTCTCAAGAACAACAACTTCAAGCTTGTCACTGATAGGCAACCTCTTGGCAAGAGCTCTGTTCTGTTCGTAGTTACCGTCAGATAAGTGACCGGTAAAGATAACACCACGCAAGTTAGTTTCTTCCAACTCGACGATAATAGAATCTTTAGTCTTGTCAACGACAGATGCTGTAACAATGGACTTACCTGGTTGTAAGTCATTAATGGTGGACTTTTGTGTGCTAGATAACTCAGTGGATTGTCTCAAGGTGACGAGTAATCTCTTCTCTTGTTCCTTGATGTCCATGATTCTGACATTGACCGACTGGCCCAATTTTAAGTAGTCGCTAGCACTGTTCACGAAAGTTTCGGAGATTTCATTCTTTGGTAAGTATGCTCTTAAAGTTCCGAAGAAAGAGACAATGGCACCATTATGGACGAACTTCTCAACAGTAGCTGGGGTCTTGAAACCGATAGTGGCCTTGTCGAAAGAAGCCAAAATCTCATCGTCTTCAACATTGACCAACGACTTCTTTAAAGTCACTACCAACTTGTTACCATTCTTGCTTAAGAGTCTACCCTTGACCTTGGCTCCAACCTTGAATTTTCTTTCTGGGTAAACCAACTTGATGTCAGACATGTGACTTCCTGGGACAAATCCCTCGAACTCATCGAGTACCTTCAAGATAATTCCTCCAGCATCTGGCAAGACTTTGAGAATCTCACACGATTTCAAAGCAGTACCGTTTGGAATGTCTGAAGCATGCAAGTATTGGGACTCCACTACCTTGGAATCCAAAGATAATACAAGTAAGTTGTCGACATTGTTATATCCTATCACTCTGGATTTGTGCTTGGATCCAATACTGTAATCATGTTCAAGAGTCTTTTCTTTGTCTATCTTGGAGTTGTGTACTTGACCTAACAAGGATGATCCAAACTTTACGAAAAGATAGTTAGGATCAGAACCTATAATCTCGGTATCCTCAAGTACGTGGCCAATTGGGAAGGCTTCTAAGGCATCGTTAGGGTTGGCGTTGGTACTGTAAGAAATGATGTGAGGTAAATGCGATAAAATCAACTTTTTGCTTCCAGCTTTTATGAGAACAGCCATGATTCTAGCCTTTATAGTGTTACCAATGGTATATTTATGTTGCAAAGCCTTAAGGTCAAATTCCTGTAATTGAGCCAAGTTGATTGTAGCATCAACTAAACCGAAAACCTTGACGACTAAACCATTCTTGGTGACATCTGCAACCAAAGCATCGACCAAGATACCTGGAAGAATGGCATCAACCGAAGAGATGGAAGTTATAGCAGCCTTCTTGGAGCTGGTTTGAACAGGTCTTAATGTAATGGATCTGGCACTAGCTTTAGATATAATGCTGGCCAAGATAACCTTGCCAGGATGTAAGTTCTCAACCTCCAAGCCTTCGGCATTCTTGATTTCCTTGTTAGAAATGAAACCGGATAAGCCTTCCTTACCTGTGTTCAAGATTATACCGTGGTCCTCGACAGACTTTATAGAACACTGTAAGAGGTTTCCAGAAATCAAATCTTCATCTTCCAATGGTTCATTGACGGTTTCTGGCTCAACAGTAAGTTGAATTCTTCTCTTCTTGTTGTCAGATGGAGTAACAACCTTCGCTCTCAACCATTCTCCAACTGAGAATAATGATTCTCCAACTGAGAATAATGACTTTAACTCTGGAAATTCGGCGGTTTCTTTTGTCTTCAATGTACCTGTCCTTATTTCAGTATCTTTGTCTTGGTCGTCATATGCTAATTCTGGTTCTTCTTCGTCTTCGCTCTCTTCAGACTCTTGTTCGTACTTCTCTATTTGCTTCGTGAGTTCTTCACTGACGGAGGTGATAGGTATGTAACCGACTAAGTTGTCACCAATGGCCAAGGTGATATCCAACTTACCGATGTTGGTGATTTGACCCAAGACGAAGGTTCCTGGGATCAAGTTCTTGAAGTTGAAATTCTCGATTTGGACGTTGTTGGTTTCCTCGCCATCCTCTTGAGCAGACTTCTTTTTTGGGGCCTTCTTCGACTTCTTGGCGGGTTGTTCTGACTTGCTAGAGCCAGATCTTTTGGTAGTCTTGGATGCCTCGAATAAGACATCTTTGGTAGCTTCATTGGAGATCTCCTTGACCTCTAAGGGGGTCAAGGCGGTAGCTCCTCCTCTGGGAAAAGCGACCTCACTACTACTGATTACTGACTTCGAAGTAGGTTCCGCCATCGTTATGTAGAAGTTACAAAGTGCTTTACTGGCCTATGACAATACCTATGGAAACTTAGCACTTTCATAGATTTTCAGGCCTCATCGTTTTTTTGGTTGAAAAAAAAATTGAGCCGCATTGATGTATCACGTGCACGAGATGGGACCTTTTCAATCGGGAGTGCGCGATGATAAGTCGCTTGATGTATTATGTGTATATGTAGTATGTACTACGGAACATTTATCTTGTGGAGTTGGAGTAGAAGAGAAGTGTAGATGTAGTATGGGGTTTGATGTTGGAGTTGTTTATATTTATGTTTCAAACAAATCTTAGGTTATAGGAATTTTTCTATGGGAATAGGTGTGGTATTTGGGTCGTTGAAAAAAACGGTTAGATATAGTTGTTATTTCTTTTGGGATGAAATACTCATTGTACTGGATCGTAAATATACATTTGTTTGTAGACTGCACTAAACTATTCTTACTATTATTACTATTCGTATTATTATTAGAATAATCCGTCTTATTTTGAAATGCTCCTAACCGTATTCCGTCTCATGAGATCCTTCTGTCGTTGACATGCCCCGATTCTTTTCGCCTGTGCATTACCCTATCAGCCTCTCTTAGTCCATGTCTCTTAATTAATTTGGAATAAAAAAGGCCACAGGCATTGCAAAGTGTGCGGCTTCCCTCTGGACCCCTTCTCCACTCTGGTGTTTCTTTTGAATTGCAATGCTGGCAATTCACTTCGGGTTTGAAACTGAGTTCTTCGTTGAGACCACCAAATCCCACTTTCCTGGTGTGCCCAGAGTCCCCTAATGGCGTGGCATGTATCTTTAGTGGTAGGATCTCTCCTCCAGAACCAGCAGCGAGACCTCTTTTCTTAGAGACTGATTTTCTCTTCTTTTTGCTGGGCTCCGATGTTATTTCATGGCTTGGAACCTTTATTGGGGTGGCAGTCGTAGGATTCGGTTTATCTCTTTTCTCTGCAATTTTTGCAGATGTCACATTGGTACTTCTGGAGGAGAATTGGTGTTTTATTTTCTCTAGTGTCCCTACAACCGTTTTATAGCTTTTCAACTGATAGTCTATTTCATCTCTCGAAAAAGAATCAACAAAATCCTGAATTGGGACAGAACTATTCTGGTTTTCAGCTAGACTGGCTATAAGGTTGTCATACTTTTTCTCAAAGAAGTTGTTAAATTTTGTGATTGACTGAATGGCATCTGCTCCACTCTCGATCGTTGACCTCAAATCTCGTTTTATAGGTATTGGAGAACTGTTGGGCAGGGGGTTTGTTTTTCCACTTTTTGGAGATAGTCCGGATGCAAAATTGGTTGGCTGTCTTGTATGCTCGAGTTGATATTCTGTGTTGGCGGCATCTTGTGTATTCGGGAATTTGAATTGAATAGGATAACTCTCGTCTCTACTGTGGTTAAACAGTCTTCCATACGAATATGAGTGTCTGTGCTTGCTTGTGCTTAAGGATTCTGGACTGGGGATCAAAAATGGTACAGGAGGGTTTGCCAGGGATAATTGGGGGGTATGGGTAAGGGTTGCCAATGTCAGAGCAGTTTCCGATGTATGACGAGAATGTTGTTGCAGTCCACTATCTTGTTGCCCTGTTTTCTTGTATGGTACACTTTGCAACAACTCGGAGAAAGATCGTATTCTATTGTTTCGGGAATTATTTCCCTTTGTTTTATCTAGATCGCTCATAATTATGTCAACTGCTCCTCTAACTTGGTAATCTTTCATTTTAAATATGAATCTGATATTTTTCTTTTTAGCATTTCATTTGTTAGATTATATCTCAAAAACTGTTCAAATATGACAAATATATAATAAGAAACTACAAGAAGGGTCTTCTGTCGTCATCTAAATAGACTTAATCGGGATACAGAAACAACACCAGATTCTATGTCTTTTGCAATTGTTTGGGAAATTCCTGTGATTCACAAATCAATAAACTTGGATTTTGCAGCTTCTTGCAGCAAATTGCCGCAACTGCCTATACGGAAAATCCCATTTTACATGCAGTATAAACATTACTTACTCTTGACCTTATACAACATCACAATACAATTTACAAATATCATTCCGGTGAAAATTAATTCCAAAGTAATGAGATATATATTCTTTAAAATTCGTTTATTAATTTAAATGCCTGTGCCCCCAGTAGTAGTGAATATTTAAGTACAAAATTGCTCACTTCTTTTTCTTTTTTGATTTTCTGGAGCTGGATGAAGTCGGGTTCTGTTGGATTACGACAGTTCCATCTTTCACATCCTGGGATTCATTTTTGAATTTTTCCTGACTGTCAAGGAAAAACATTAGGTCCGTTACTTGTTCGCTCAATCCAGTCTTTTCCTGTTCTAAATTAGTAATCTTTTCTCTGAGCTCGTCATTCGTTTTGTTGAGGAACTCTACCTTTTTAGAGAGAGCATCATTCAAGGCATTGGTGGTGTCGAGTTCCTTCGCTAAACTGCTGAGTTTCTCATCCTTGTGTGCTATTTTATCTCTCATCGTTGGAATTATATTATCCGTCACATCATTCAATTTTGCCGTCAAATTTTCAAGTTTAGCCTCAAGCTCTATCATAGCACTCAGCTTTGCAGAAGATAGAGAAGATCCTCTACGTGATTTTGGGGCTTCTCTTTCCTGCAATAGAGACTCATAATACTCCCTTTGTGATGCCAATTGACTTATGAGTAGCTGCGAATACTCAAAACCCACCTCATCTACCTTGTCCGCAGACGTATCTGATTTTCCAGCTGAGGACTCATTTTTTTCTGGCAACTCTACAAGTTTACCATCCGATTCATTGGTTACTAAACGATGCACGTAGTTGTCTCCTGCGTAGTCCCAAACTCTGGATGTATTTAGTTCCATTGCGAAGCAATGTCCAGTGTTGATAAAATGCTTGAGTGAATGCTGCTCTGGGGCGTATCTACTGCAACCCACATTTCCACAAATTAGGCAGATCCAAAGATTCTCATCTGCTGAGCAATCCACACAACGTTCTACGTCCTCTTGTTCCTCTAAAGGTGAAGGGAGAACTGATGTTATTGAGTGTCCATGTGACATTCTTGGTAGTCTGATTTGCAGAAGCCTTCTTACCGACTGCCGCACTCGTTGATTCGAGAAGTTATTGGAATATCTACAAATGGGACAGGTATCATCTTTCCACTTAGAAAGACATTGGCAATGGAAAGTATGCTGGCATGGGATAGTTAAAAGTCCTGTTACGGTGGCATCCATACGTTCTAGACAAACAGGGCAAGTTGGCAACTCTATTAAGGGTACTTCAGAGGAGCCCATTGAGAATCCTTCTGATCTATTGCTTGGGCTATTCGGTATAGATGCCGGAGGCGACGTGAATGGGTCCTGAAGAAGGAAAGGTATAATTGAGTCGGTAGCTTCGGTCACTTCACTCCCTACGTAGTCAACTTTGACTGAACTTACATATATCACATGACAGGTTTCTGGTTCCATGGAATTGAATGGTTTACCGTTGTAACCATACTGGAACTCGGCTGCTTTAACGATATCTCGGAATTTAAGAAGGACCAAGAACCTATTTGGTTCCTCACTTTTGAGGATTCTGATGTGTGAAACGTGTTTAAGGTAATTCTCACCTATAAATCCCAAGAGGTCTGTGGCGGTGAAGTACGTAGGTACGGCTATTATGGCAACCATAGAGTCATCTCCTGGTATTACGGTTTCGGAGTGGTCATTTGGTATAGGAAGAGCCGAGGAATGGGACGACTCAGAAGGCAGATCATCTTCAAATTCACGGTAGAGTCGTATTATTCCATTACCCAACAGTGAAGCTTTAAGTGGCTCCAATGGTTCCTGGACTTTCATGATTTTGTCACCAGAAGTGGATGGTTCTTTAAAGTCGATACTAGTAACAGTTAATGGAGAGCAGCGATAGTCTGAGTCGAATGAGGAGTCGGAAGAGTTTAAGATTTCTATTGTAATCTGGTAGGATCCTGTTCCTATCATATTCCAGACTGGGTATGACAAATGTCGATATTCAATTGTTTGCTGCTGGTTTCTGGTGATAAAGAGAGTGTAATCCATTTCTATTTTATATATTTCATAAGCGGCTAAATAAATTGTTAGCAAGAGAGGTTTGTCGCGTTTTGTGTCTAAAATGGAGAAGGCGTTGATGTTTGCGACACAGATGGATTTTGCAATAATTGGAATTCTCCAGATTGATGGTGTATTTTATGTTACGGTATTTTGATTATATATGGTGTTTTACAAGCTCTAATGAAGAGTATACTATTCTACTGCTGCACATGTGGTTTAGAGAAAATATTTCTCCTTGTCAAAATGCTCAAGACTGGAGATGATCTCTCCATTGGTGCCTATGATCTTATGCTCTTCTCCGCCAAGGACCTTCAACGCTTCCTCATGTGGAATCCAAACAACATGTGCCTTGGCAGCAATACCAGAAACAACTCCTGGAATCCCGTCCTCGAAGATCAAACACTCTTCTGGTAAAATCGGTTCTAAATTCTTCTCCTTTCTCTCGTCATTGAGACTCTCCAAGCACGTAAACCAGATATCGGGATGTGGCTTTCCTCTGCCCTTGGGAATTCTCTCATCATCTCCAGTCACTATATGGTGTCTAAAGCACTCAAATTCTTTCTTTAAATGGTTGGTCTTTCTGCCTAAATTGATAGTATTAGAACTGGTTCCCAATGCAATGGGAATTTCTTTCTTGTTCAAGTACTCCAACAACTCCAAGGCTCCAGGAAGAAAACGGGAACGAATCCACTTGTGTTCTTGAATACCCATTGATATTTTACCAAATTCTTCGGGAGTCAATGGCAAATCATATTCCTTAATCATGATAGCTATGGCCTCTGGACCTGGTCTTCCTTGTAACTTTAGTTTGACGTCCCATGTCATAGGCCCCTTTCCATATAATGCAAGCATTTCAGTAGCTGCTTCGGTATAGAGGTCCTCTGTATCGAGGATCGTTCCGTCCATGTCTTACTACGGTTAGTTTATGGAAATCATTCTAGTTAAAGAAACACTTTTGTAGAATTATACGTACCAAAGAGACAGGCTTTGATTTGGGTATGACTGAAGAGAGCAAGGTTAGTAATTCTGGTGTTTCGAAGTTTAAATAGTACAAAAAGCGACGTGCTCAACTCAAGCCAAGCAGAGTATCAATAGCCATAGCTACATACTGTTTAGACATTTTTAAGTATACTTTATTGGTATCTTAAACAGTAGATTTCATCGGCTCCAGTGAAATTTCTAAAGCCGAACGGATTTGTTTGATCTTTGAGCTGCGAAATGGAGGTAGTATTGCGGCAGGGGTGTTTTTAAGTATGGGTTGATGAAGTATGCCTTGGCTAATACTGTAGAGTTGGAGTTGGTACGAATTATAAGGATATATTGAAGAGGAAAGATGTCAGAGAGGTCATAGGGGAATGTTCCTTCTCTCAGAAGAGATTGAGATTTTCAATACTATTATGAAAATGGAGAAATGAAGATAAGACGAAGAGTCCTATTCATCTCAGTAAGTGCATTTTCTTAAGTATGTGATATTCTTAAGTATGTGGAATCCTTAAGTATGTGGTATTCTTAACTATGTGGAATTGTTAACTATGTGGAATTGTTAACTATGTGAGATCCTTAACTATGCCAATGGGCGCAACTCGTGGGCTATAACCAATAATACATTTTGAATTAAAAAATGAATTAACATTACACTAAAAATACTTGTTCAAGGTAAGTAGACGATTTGAAATTAATAGTGATCGTTGTTTCGAATATACAACTAGTCTCTTTACGGTTCTTTCATATTTCTGTTTTTTATACCTCCCTGACATTTCTAAATCTGTCTTCATAACTCTACAATCTTCCTTTCTTAAATTAAACTTAAACCTACAGTACCAGTCGAAGTATTAATAAATAAATACGTGAAATAAAGGCTTCAACTCCTTTTAATGGTAGCCACTACTTAATATACACAGCACATCTTTGCTCTTCTTCTTATCCCATTACAATGGAGCGTTCTTGAAAAGGTAAGAGATACTCTCACCATTGTGCAATCTTCTAATCGACTCTGCTAAGACAGCAGAAACATCGATGGTGTCCAACTTTGGACACAACTTCAACTTTTCCTCAAATGGTACGGTGTTTGTACATACCACCTTGGTCAACTTAGAGTTGTTAATGTTTTTGATGGCATTACCAGACAAAATACCATGTGTGACAATGGCAATGACCTCCTTGGCTCCATTGTCCAATAAAACTTCGGCAGCCTTAGCTAAGGTACCACAAGTATCGGCCATATCGTCTACAATAACACAGATCTTGTCTGTGACATCTCCGACAAGAACCATTCTCGACACTTCGTTGGCTCTGGCTCTCTCCTTGTGGATCAAGGCAAAGTTCAAGTCAAGTCTGTCGGCAAGCCCAGCAGCTCTCTTGGCTCCACCGGCATCTGGGGAAATGATAATGGCATCTTTGTAGTTGATCTTTTCCTTGATATATCTGACCACACTAGGTTCAGCGTACAAGTTATCCACTGGGACATCGAAGAAACCCTGGATTTGGGAAGCATGCAAGTCCATGGTAATGACGTGATTACAACCGGCAGTGGTTAACATATCGGCCATCAACTTGGCAGTAATTGGGGCTCTCAGCTTATCCTTTCTGTCCTGTCTAGCGTATGGGAAGTTAGGTAAGATCACAGCAATTCTTCTGGCACTGGCAGTCTTACAAGCATTGATCATGATCAACAACTCTATCACACGGTCGTTGACCACACCAGAGCCGATCTGACAGATTATGAAGATATCCTCGTCTCTGACGGACTCGGCGATGGAGAACTGGACCTCACCGGTTGAGTCTCTCTTAAGCTCGGAAGGAGTCAATCTCAATCCCAAGCGTCTGGCGACAAGCTCGGCGAGACCACGGTGGACATCACTAGCTATCAATTTGATGGAGTTGGTGGACATTTTGGTTACTCTATGGATGTCTAGTGTCAACTGGATCGATTTGCAGCGTTCTGTTGAAAATTTTAGCAGCAGCGGCTAATGACTACAGCAGGAGATTTTTAGGGGTTTTGGCGGTGGAAACAAGGCCAAAAGACCGATTTCTGGGGCGGGGCGACGTGAAGGCAGTACGGACCACGGAAGGGACCAGCACAAGTACAGATGAACAGTAGTTACTATCACATACCAGAAAGAACCACCAGTAACAACCGTCAGAGATGAAGCCATGGCGTCTTTTTTTCTGTAAGATGGAGAGAAATGCAGTTTGCGAGCCCGGTGCGATGATGACGAGGGACGGGAAATTTTACAGGTTGAGGAGGGATATTTGACTCCGCGGAGGTGCTGTAATAGATGTTTAGTGTGGAGGGAAGTAGTAGTAATTAAGAAGTAGAGAATTATGTTGAGGTGGTTGGGGTTGGGGAAGAGAGACAGAAGTATAGATATGATAAATATAATTGGTGGGCGATTTCATATGTTGGAATGAAATGTAATAAAGTGTTATAGCAGTAATATATATCTATATATTGTACTGATTGTATACTATACTCAGTATAGTGTCCCAATTCATTGCTGCAATACTGCATGGCCGCGAAACTAGTTTATTAGGGTGGTTGATAATGTTATTAGCGTGGATGGATATTGTTATTGGCAAGGGGGGTATGATTGTGTCAGTGTCTGTGGTGCGATTGTACTGAGCTAAATATGACAAGAGGGTGTATATTGAAGAGCCTTTTGTAAAATTACGGTTATTGAGCTGTTTAACTAGTATATAGTCTCCGGGCGATAAGTACTGATCGGTAGCGCCGTAAAATACTTGATACTATTGCTGCAAAATAGACATTTCTTTAGTTTAAGTTAGCTGCTAAAAGACACAAGCTTTTGCACTACAACCATTATCCCGTACGTGACCTTATAATTCTTTTCAAAAAATCCGCCCATCACACCCATCTACCCGTCACATATCCTCACAACTGCTTAATCTACAAGCTAGATACTCATTTATAATACATTATACCCTGTCTAAAACAAGCTCATAATACAACTAGAAGAGATCGTCAATATCATCGAGATTGTCTTCGTCTTCGTCATCCCGATCATTGTTATTTTCTTCTTCCTCTCCTTCGCCCTCACCATCGGAACCCTCAACTGGACGCTGTGCATCCTTTGGCAAATTCGTAGGATCAAGCTTTTTCTGAAGCTGTTCCTGTTCCTCCACCAATCTGGCCAAGTTCCTCTTTTTCAGGTCCAAAGATGATTTCAACGAAGTATATGTATTTTGGAACTTCATTCTCATCATCTTACTAGTAGCCGTAGCCAAGTTCTTTCTATGGTATTCCACGACCTTCTCCAAATCATCGATCTCTTCTTCCAATAATTTAACATGTTGTTTATCGGCCTTGGAATCTTCGTCTTCGTCATCATCATCATCTTCATCCTCTTCATCCTCATCTTCTTCTTCCTCTTCCTCTTCTTCCTCTTCTTCTTCAGCTTCAACATCTTCTTCCTCTCCAGCTTCTACACCATTCAATTCGCCTAGGTCATCCTCCATCAAATCATCCTGTAAGTCACCATTTTCATCCAATGCCTTTTGCAATTCTTCTTCCAAATGCAATTCAATATCCTCATCTACATCCATGTCCACTTCGTCCACTTGTGCTTGCGCTTCTTCTGGCTCTTGAGAGAATTCTGAGATGTCATTTCTTGAGATTGGAGTAGGCGTGGGTACAGAGGAAGGCGTACCACTAATAGTTCCGTATCTGGGCTGGACTTTCTTCAAGTCAACCAATTCAAAGTGAGATTCTTCTGCATCCTCATCCATTTTGAGCAATTCGTTAACTCTCATTTCGATATCTTCTACTACTCTGTGATTTACCTTTCTTGCTCTAAATCTTCTGTGTACTTGCTCGAAAGGACTAGTCAAACCATCTTTTAGCACAACTTTATGTTCTTTAAGCTCCGAATTCTTCGAAAATTTGTATAGTGGGTGCTTGAAGAGATATTCTTCGGGTACTTCAAAATCTCTTTCTTTGTTCAAGCTCTCAAGATTAACTTTATGTAGCACTAGTAATATCTGGCAGATGTCGAAAGTTTTGAAGACATTCTTCTTGTCTACTGTCTTATAAATCTCGGTGATAGTAGGCAAATCTATCAATCTTGCAGAATAAAGTGTTCCATTCACATTTACGACTGCTTTCTCTCGGGTGACCCACTTCACATTAATTCCTGTCAAATCTCCTGAATCTACGGCATTATGAACGAAATCCAAATTAAGATCTTTCAAAAATCGTATTACAATACCCTGCTCTATCAAAGGGTCATCCTCAAGGTCTGGGGCCTCAGAATCGTAACCATCTCCGGGTATACGAGTAGGTTTTATCCTAACTCTAGGTACTACACGACTTGGCTGTGGAGCTGGTTGTGGGATGCTTACGCTTCTTTCGATTGTTGGTTTCTTGTTGGACAAGCTGATTTTGAGCTTCTTGTGCTTTTCCTTGGTTCCGGATTTATGCTTTTTCAGGATTGCTGACGGTGTACTCTTATTGCTTACAGTTTTATCTAAAGATGGAGGTTTGATTTTTAGTTTGGGCAATGGAGACGGCTGGTTCTCCGAGCTGTTGTTGGAGGGAGAAGCGCCATTTCCCGAGCCGGGCACCCTCAATTTCAACTTGATGGCCATACTGACAGATTTGGAGATACCGTCCTACGATATTGCCCCTGAATACTACTACAAGAGAAGAACGAAGCAGCACAACTTTATGCTTATAACTTCTGGATAAATAAAGAATCAATTTTATGTCACGCGAGGAGGAGCGGTGTGTTTAGAGTCATGTGATAGTATCTCTAGTAAAATGAAAATTGAAAAAAAAATCGAGATTTGAGAAATTCACTTTTATGTCACATGAGCATAAGTCACATGCTTTAATTATGACTATGCTAATAGATTAGAGATACTTGATGATAATTGTACTACAACAGTTGTGTCTTTAATTATCATCCACACAAGAAAAGTAATTTAACCAAACAAATATATATATGCCATTTACGGAGAGCTTCCCTCGCTAGCATAAATCCCACAAAATACATCACCACAATAACTCTATTCAGCAAATACCAACAAATCTTACCACTTCCCTTCAAAACGTCGACTCATGTAATCACATGCCGAAAGTCACATGCACCGATATGACTATGCACAGCTTTGCAAAAATTTTGGATTAATTTTCATTGCTACGAGATAAGAACATGGTGGTGGATTGAATAGACATTGTAGTATCAGTAGAGCCGGAAAGTACATGTGGACCAATGGGACAGCAACACGGCAAAAACCAGGCACATTTGTCAAGAAGCAGGCGCTCGTCGTCCTTTGACAGAAGAAGAACAAGGTCTAGGCATAACTCAATCACCTCTTTGGACTCATCTTCCAGTATTCTTGTAGATGAAAATTCCCATGAGATGTACTCGGGTGCGGCGTCGGAAGTGATTCCGTCGTCTATCTCGTCGTTGCACTATCCTCATCATTTTGGTCGTTTTAGAAGTCGGCAAGAGTCCAATATTTCCAGAGAAACATCACCTCTCTTGGTTGGAGACGAGAACGACTTGGACTTAAGATCGGTAAGGTCCAATATCTCAGACAGTTCGTACGACAAGTCCCACTTCAAGTTCTTCTCTGCGGATGAGATTGAAGCAGCTCAAGGTGGTTCTACATTAGAAAACCCGGAAGATCCAGTTGATTACAATACCAATTGGGACTACTCGGTTGACAAGTTCGACGAAGAAGCTGAACAACAGCAGCAACAGCAACAATTGGAGGCAGAAAGCCCGGCTTTCTTCGAGCAGGCCGGAACAAATAGACGTTATGAGTCTCCAGATGCTGCGGATTATGGTTCTTTGAACTCCCATTTTGAGCGTAGAAACAGAAGAGACTCAGATGAGAGCAACAAGTCCGACTTGTTGGGTGGTGAGAGTGTGACATCGAACAAATTGGACCAGGATTTCTATAATGAATTTCCAGCCAAGCTCAATTACCAGAGATTCTACTTAGCAGAAGAGGATTTGGTCATTGGTATCGCCGGTTACTCCAATTGTTGGTGGAAAAAATTGATTTATACCTTGATATGTATCTGTACTTTGGGGTTGGGATACTTGGTATTGCGTTGGCTTCCAAAGTACAGAGTGAATTTGATGGGTAATAGATGTGCACTTGGAAAAGCAGACTGGTGTGTGATTGAAAATGAGTTCGGAGAGTTGCAAATTGTCAACATTAAAATGCAGAGATTGAACGAACGTCTCTCAAGCTTTTTAACCATTGTTAACTCAAACGAAGAATCAGATGAAGAAATCCAAATACCGAGCAAGGAAAGAGATCCAATTATTCCTTTCTTACACTCCTTTACCTATAGATACATCAAGTTCTTCTACAATCCTGTGGAGGACATTTTCAGAAGCAATGCCAATTGGTACGATTTACACTGGTTAAATGTCAAGAACACTAAAGATGGTGTTTCTCAGTCCCTTCAAGAACAGAGACTAGATATTTTTGATGCAAACAGTATAGAAATTGAGGAGAAGTCGGTAGTTCAATTGCTCGTCGATGAAGTTTTACACCCATTCTATGTTTTCCAAGTTTTCTCGATCTTCTTGTGGTTAGCAGATGATTACTATTATTATGCATCATGTATTTTCTTGATCTCCATGATTTCCATTATCAACTCTCTTGTGGAAACAAAGTCCACAATTAGAAGATTGCAGGCGATTTCAAAATTCTCTTGCGAAGTGAGAGTTTGGAGAAACGGATTCTGGAAACAAATCGATTCGACGGAATTAGTACCAGGTGATGTCTTTGAAGTGGATCCTTCATTATCAGTAGTTCCATGTGATGCTCTCTTGGTGAATGGAGAATGTGTATTAAATGAATCTATGTTGACTGGTGAGTCTGTCCCCGTTTCAAAGATTTCCGCTACTCAAGAAGCAGTTCAATTCTTGCCAGAAAATTTCACTAATCCAATCTTGTCGAAGTCTTTCTTGTATAATGGTACTAAGTTATTAAAGATGAAATCTTCTAACGACGAACCAGTCACTGCGATGACAGTTAAGACAGGGTTCAACACTACAAAGGGATCTTTAGTTAGATCTATGTTGTTCCCTAAACCAACTGGTTTTAAGTTTTACGAAGATTCGTTCAAATATATCGGTTTCATGACTATGATTGCTGCTATCGGATTCACCTACTCAACTTATAACTTCATTCAATTGGGCTTAAGCAAAAGAATTATGATTTTGAGAGCCTTGGACATTATAACTATTGTCGTTCCTCCTGCGTTACCTGCCACCTTGACTATTGGAAGTACCTTTGCAATTAACAGGTTGAAGAAACTTGAGATTTTCTGCATTGCTCCAACAAGAGTAAATATTGGAGGAAAATTAGATATTCTTTGCTTCGATAAGACAGGAACTTTAACGGAAGATGGTTTGGATGTTCTTGGAGTACATGTTGCTAACAACGCTTCTGGTAGAAAAGAAATCGTCTTTGAGGAAATTGTTTCCAATGTAGAAGGGTTAAAGTCAGACCTGCAATCCAAGTCTGAACATGACTCAGATAATGGACAATATTTACTCGGAGGCATGACAGCTTGTCATTCCTTGAGACTTATCGAGGATGAATTATTAGGAGATCCTTTGGATGCTAAAATGTTTGAATTCACGAAGTGGAATTATAAAGAAGACCAAATCACCAACAAGCCGGTGATGTATCTTGGCGATAAGCAAGCCACTATATTGAAAGAATTTGAATTCATTGCTTCTTTAAGAAGAATGTCTGTCTTGGCTCAGTTGCAAAATGCAAGAGAATTAGTTTACACTAAAGGTGCTCCTGAAGTTATGGTGAACATTTGCGATCCAGAAAGTTTACCAACTAATTACGAAGAGCTCTTGCACCATTACACTCATAGTGGTTACCGTGTTATTGCTTGTGCTTACAAGGAGTTGCCCTCGAGAGGAAACTTATTAGCTTCTCGAGAAGAAATCGAAAGAGATTTGATTTTCACTGGTTTCATTATCTTTGAGAACAAGCTCAAACCATCAACTACACAGACATTGAGGCAATTGAATGAAGCTCAGATCAGAACTGTAATGTGTACTGGAGACAATATCTTAACTGCTATTAGTGTTGCCAGAGAGTGTGAGTTAGTGGCACCCGAGGTCACCAACATATACGTTCCAGCATATGCTGGAGAAGGAGAAGATATCTACATTTCATGGGAAGATGTCAACAATCCTGAAGATAAACTTGACCCAGTCACTATCAAGCCTATTGAAATACGGCAAGGATCTAACTATAAGTTAGCTATGACCGGAGACATATTCCGTTACTTGTTGACCGAAGTTAAGGATACTCTGTTGGTACAAAATGTTTTAATGAACTGTGATATCTTTGCAAGAATGTCTCCTGATGAAAAGCACGAATTGGTTGAGCAATTACAAAAGATCGATTACACTGTTGGATTCTGTGGAGATGGTGCTAATGATTGTGGTGCTTTGAAAGCTGCTGATGTTGGAATTTCTTTATCAGAGGCTGAAGCTTCGGTCGCTGCACCATTTACATCTAGAAAGTTTGAGATCTCGTGTGTACTTGATGTTATCAAGGAGGGTAGATCGAGTTTGGTGACCAGTTTCTCTTGTTTCAAGTACATGTCTTTATATTCTGCAATTCAGTTTATCACAGTTACGATTTTGTACAAGAGGGGAACAAATTTGGGTGATTTCCAATTCTTATATATCGACTTGTTCTTGATTTTGCCGCTAGCCATTTTTATGTCTTGGTCTGGTCCATACAACAAGTTGATTGTGAAGAGACCCACAGCTAACTTGGTGTCTCCAAAAATTCTTATTCCGTTGATCTGTCATATTCTAGTGATTTTAGTATTCCAAATCGTATTGTGGCTAGGTGTACAGAAAGAACCTTGGTACATCAGACCAGTGCCAGATGATGACGATCATGTCCAATCATCTGACAACACAGTATTATTCTTATTCACCAATTTCCAGTACATCTTAATTGCTGTTGTCCTCAGTCAAGGTCCTCCATACCGTGAATCCATGACAAAGAACTATCCTTTCATCATGAATTTAATTGTTGCATCACTCTTATCTACGTCTTTATTCTTCATTGAGGGCAAGTCTTCCCTTGGAAGCTTCATGCAATTGACTAATTTAAGCTCGAATTTCTACGTTTTAATTGTCGTTCTGGCCGCCATTAACCTTGGAGTGATGATGGTCGGAGAAGAGGTCTGGTTCAAGAAGGTTGCTTTCTTATACAAGAGTGTATTCCACAGACTGAGATTAGGAAAGAGTAAAAAGACTTTCAAAAACTTGAAGAGAGAATTCAACCAAATTGCAACCGTTTAACATATTTATTATTTGCACTATGCTCTATAAAAATTAATACATAAGAACATTGATTGAAAAAAAAGGCGAAAGGCACCTAGGCCATTCTCTCTATCGATTAGATACCCTGTGACGAAGAAGCCAATTCACGGCCATTTGTACCCGGTCTCCCCATTAAAATATCTCTCAGTATGTGATTATCAGGTTGTGCACAAAAACAAGGATTTACAAAATTTGTTTTGCACTCTAAAAAGCTCAAATTTCAGGCGTTGTAAAAGAGAAAAAAGACCTCTTACGTTGAAAACAGATGTTTTGGAGAGCTAGGAAGAAGCAAAAAAAAGATGATTCTGCCCAGGATCGAACTGGGGACGTTCTGCGTGTTAAGCAGATGCCATAACCAACTAGACCACAGAACCACTTGATGGGGACCGAACTAGTAGAATAGCTATGGTAGCTGAGGTTGCAAAATCACGTGACCCAAAAAATCCCGCTCAAATTCTCGTGGATTTGTTCACGTCATAATTCATTTGGGTAAACTAAATGAGCCGCACGAGAGCGGGGCTGTTCCCACTAATGCAGACATTTCTTCTATATACCGGCTTCTATCTTACAGACCAGTACCAGTTTTGAGGACGAGCAGCCAACAAACACCAGCACACAGCGGCCAGAATTGCCTACATGCGTCAGTGTTCACAACGCACTGACAAACCAATTATCTCGTAGCTCAACTTAATGCATGTTGGTAGGAATACGAACTTTATTATCGAAACCGGAAGCATGATAGAAAATGTCTGAAATTTTGTGTCGGAGCTCAACTTTTTGTTGAGGAACGATCAAGCTCGGCGTCGGGAATTTCCTCGCCATTCGGAGGACAAGAAAAATATGACGGAGACATGGTAAGCGACGACTGCCACCCGGATGGTATGGGGTGATACTTTAATAGGATCTGGATAATATATTATGGGGCAGACCATTAGTTGGGTTGCTGGGGACTTTCAATTGCCTTGTGTCCTGGCCCATGCAAAATGTG
The DNA here is from genome assembly GCA_030556775.1 of Scheffersomyces quercinus. NCBI lineage: Eukaryota > Fungi > Ascomycota > Pichiomycetes > Serinales > Debaryomycetaceae > Scheffersomyces > Scheffersomyces quercinus. Next base: position 281,049 of record JAKTUQ010000016.1, on the reverse strand, counting down.
AAAAATGTAGGAAATGCTAGATTGCATCCCAACAGTTTCTTTCACCGATGGCAAGCGCCATGCGAATTACGTTACGTCTGTAGCTTCGGGGATGAAAATATGTATGTACTGAAGCAAATATTACATATAGATATACATATACATGGTCACTTCCGACTTAACTATAAGGAACCCCCTTCACCGTTCAAAAAGCCCCTGTTAGAAAATAACCATTAATTCACTCCGGTCCACACAACATTTTACTAGTTAATTCGCTCGTTGTAATCACAAAGAAAAACTCCGAGGTTTCCAATAATAATATAATAATTGTCCCAAAAAATACAGTCACTACTTGCATCAGTTCTCAAATATCTGATCATTTTGAATTTTAGGTTTGGTGGAACCGGGCCAGGAAAAAATACCGTTCCAAGCAGCCTTGCTTAATTTGAAGTGTGGAGTGGTGTACCCGTTATTCTGGCGGAGTCCCACTATAACTGTCGGTCAGAGCGTAAAGGTGGGTACGAGATCTCACTTTAATAGTGCATAACCGTTCAATTGAGCAAACATGTGAGTATGAGCCGAGATTTAGTCAACCCCACAGAACAATCGGGTCTCGGAGTTCACCTCTCATGTGGTGATTCTGAGTGGGTGAGCTGGGAGATTTCCTATCAACGTGCACATAGCTAATTGAGGGACTACCCTGGCCTGAACTGAAACTCTATTGGTCTTCTCTTGCTTCATATGGTGTTTTACCGTGTTTGTACGAATCTGATGCTGGCGCAGACACACCGTGCGAATTAGTTCGGCCGGAACCGAAACCAAAACCAGTGCCGATGGGCCAATTGCGAAATGGCCTCAACCGTCTAAACCACCCATACCAACCCTCATTAACAATTGACAAACAATCACAGTCTACTGCTCCTTATACCCAAGCAAACCCCACAATTCAAATGACGACCAGAAAAAATATACAATGGATAACCTGGTTCGTATACTCTAAAGATCTTTTGTCAGCACGCTTTTGAACTCCGATTCCGACAAAAAGAAATTGCTGTGCAAATTTCACTGTGGGGTTGTCATCGTGCGCTTGGCACTCCGAACCAAAACACGGACTGCTTAGGCACTGCGATGCTGCAGACGGAAAATTTTTTGAGCCGCTGTCACCTGGATTGTCATGAATGCAAATTGTATGCACCAACTAGGCAGACCTTTCTTCCCAGATATCAGTAGCCATAGAAAAATGCTTAAAATTCCAATTCGGACAAATCTGGGGTCATAGTTAGGAACTACTTAAATAGTGCCATTTCCTGTTTTCTGTGTGCCATCTTTAATTTATGAAAAATCTTTGAATAGTGAGTTTTCTCTATATACTATAAGGAACAACATTTGGCCACACATATATACCATAATAGGGCTTTAACTAATAACAACAACTCATTTGTATCATTAATAGTGGCTCCCATTCATAATGTCCTCAGACTCAGTTCATTCCAACGGCTCTAAGGTGCTCTCCATCTCTACCGATGAGGGTCACGCCGCCCACAACGGCTCCAAGATTCAAACTGCTGGTGACGGTAACGAGTTCATCGTCATCGGTAACCAAAAGTTCTACAGACACGAGTTGATGACCGCTTTCGGTGGTACTTTAAACCCAGGTTTATCCCCTCTACCAAAGCATCAATTTGCTAACCCAGCACCATTGGGATTGGCCGCGTTCGCATTAACTACCTTTGTGTTATCTATGTTCAATGCCCAAGCTATGGGTATAACTACTCCGAACGTCGTTGTCTCTTTAGCCGCATTCTACGGTGGTGCCACACAATTCTTGGCCGGTGTCTGGGAATTGGCTATTGGTAACACTTTTGGTGGTACCGCCTTAACCTCCTTCGGTGCTTTCTGGTTGAGTTACGCCGCCATTAACATTCAAAGTTTCGGAATTGTCAAGGCCTACGCCGAGACCGACCAATTGGCCAATGCCGTGGGATTTTTCCTTTTGGCTTGGGCTCTTTTCACTTTCATGCTTACTTTATGTACACTTAAGTCTACTGCTGCCTTCTGTGGTTTATTCAGTTTCCTTACGCTTACTTTCATTTTGTTGGCTGCTGGCGAATTCACTGGTAAAGTCGGTGTCACCAGAGCTGGAGGTGTTGTTGGTGTCATTACTGGTTTCTTAGGTTTCTACAACGCATTCGCCGGTGTATCCAACAGAACGAACTCTTACATTACCGCCTGGCCAATTCCTTTGACCAAGCAACATTAAGCAGCATTAATCTATGGGGGAATAATGCTTGCTACACTAATTTTTTTTTATTTATTCACTAATTCTACTTATTTATTTTTGGGGGACTATCTACTTTTGATTTTTTAACGACATCATTAATGTGTTTAGTTAATGTTTTACTTTATTCTTAATACAATTACTATTTTAATGCCAAAAGCCAATCACTGTAGGTGTGTAATGTCTGTCTGCCGCTTCGGAGAAACCAGTTTTTTTTTGTCTGTTCCGCTTATTGGAGGGGTCGTGATGATGTTGTTTGTCCTGTCTCAGAATTTCCGTTTCAGGATGGAACACACAATTGTCCGGTCTTAGTCAGAACTCTTTTCAGTGGAAACCTTTGCAAGGGGTATAGATTTAGATACTCGTCTATGGTAGGAAAAGACTCTAACCGAGACATGGTGGCCTCCGGCTCAGTTCAAGGTCCTATATGTCATTTGAGCGGAAATTGTTGGATTATCGGGAAAATTAAGAGAAAATGCCCCATAAATTGTAGCACAATGACGGCTGTGAAAAACAATAACGTCTATGACTTCATTGTATTTCCTATTGCTCCTTTTCTCCAGGAAATGACAGTTCTCATAGCAACTGTAGTTATACATTCGTAATCATCGTCTGATATCCATTTCATTTATTGTAACTTTATTATTGGGCAATTTACAATTAGATTTAAATGAACTTTAACCATTTTCACGTTAAATCTGATTTAGCTGCTAATTTTCAATAATTTTTATTTAATAATTTTCAAACTTTTTTATTAAATCTACTTACAAATGATTTGATCATATTAGGATATATTGTTACCGTATAGTCTGATTTATTTAACAGGATCATCACCAAATCTGTTCTTATACAAACCCAAGGCCTTAATAGGGAACAAGAACTTGTAAGACGGATATTCAATGGCACAACTGTGATTGAAAACTCCTTCAACCTCCTCAAATTTCCACTCACCTGTAAGTAATTGCCTATCCATCAACAAGCGAACACCTCTTTTGATAGCCTCTTTGTCTGGATATTCCCCTAAAATCAAACCAATCACGGCCCATGCGGTCTGGACCACGTATGATCTTTCTCCGTTGACATATGAGTGTGTTTCACACGCCTTCATTGACTCCGACCAACCACCATCTGGCAATTGCTTGGAAATCAAAAAGTCACAACCTCTCTTGACGGTGGCTGAATTTTGATAGGTAAGACCAACAGTATTTAAAGCTTCCAACGCAAACATGGAAGCATAGGTGTAACACACACCCCAACAACCATACCACGAGCCGTCATATTGGTCTTGTACACTGATGATATACTGAATAGCTCTTTCAATTGCCGTATTGATAACTTCTGGCTTGTGGTTTGGATAGTACTTTGCAAAGTATGTCAATCCCAAGACAGAGGAATCGGTACACTCAACGTATGGGTATTCAACCATGATATTATTGAAAACCTCAGCAGGATTCAATTGCTCCAATAATGGAGTAGATCTGATCCCTTCGTAGGCGGAGAATGAGCCGAACTCAAAACTGCCAACGTTCTGAATGCCTAAGAGAACTTCTATAGCTTCGTACAAGTTTTCGTCTTTAATTTCATCTTTGATGTCCTTGAAGGCGGGATGGTTCCTGACCATGATAATCGCTTTGAGGGCTTCGGCAGTACAGTCACTAACAGTGTAGCCCTGTTCTTTTGTACTAAATGGCCATGCTCCCTTACGCTTATCTCTGAAACTTCCTTCCACACAATCTTCCGTGAATTGTGATCTGACCAAGAATAAGTAACTCTTACGAATCATGCTGTGATATTTTGGAATATCTGCCAATCCGGCCATGAAGAAATATTGAACCATGAAAGCGGCATCCCATACCTGGACACCATTAGTACCCATGACCGTCATTCCTTGAGGGCCGTGAAATAAGACGTCGTTCATTCGATCTTGTAATTTCTTGTAGGTATCTGAATCTGTACCCTCATAGTGCTGTGTAACAACCATATTAAAAGCAAAACTCACTGGTGCTATGCATAAGTATTCAGTGTTTTTATATTCTTTGAGAATGAGTTCGTAAACTCTCCTATTTGTCCATTTCAAGATCCAGCTTGGTCTGGAGGCTTCATATTTGCTTAAAAAATAATTAGCAACATCTAAGATCTTTGAATGTGGATAGTACAAATCAACTCCACATACATCATTTCTATGCTTGGTGAAGTCAATAGACTCGTAGGGTAATTGTCTTTTTAAGTAGATCTCGTTTCTTAACTCCTTCAACAAAGGGTCCAATTTGCACTTAACAAGATTGGATTGAACATAGCCTAATGGCGCGTAAATAGCCCTTGTATGAACCCACCATCTTCCTGGATGAATAGGTATTTGGTATGGTATAGTCCAGAATTCAGGAGGAGCTGGATTGACACCTTCCCATCCGTACAAATTCAATATCGATAACCACGCCTTACCCCAATGAGGACTTCTGATAGCGCCCCCTAAACTGTGCAATGTAGCTCTTGCTTTCACGCATACTGGATGATCTGCTGGTAATCCTAAAAGTCTAAGAGCGACATAGTTCATAGTCGTACCAAAACACGTTGATTTGTCGATAGAATGTAAACCCCAGCCACCATCTACAGGATGAGCCGTATTGACTATGTATCTTATCATTTCTTGGCGATAGGGTAATGGGATCTCGTTTTGGGCATAGTAATTGGCAACTATATATCCTATAGTCATGAACATAGGACCCTTGTATTGGCAAGGAAAAATACCACTTTCGTCTTGGATAAGTTCCAAGAAATCGGCACCTTTTTGTGCTGCTTCGAATGGCCTGGTAATCGCCTCCTCTTCTGGAGTAGGAAAATCGTCCTGTTCCAACAAATACTTTACGTAACTGGTTTGTGGTTCCTGAGAACACTCTTCTACATCCAAATAGTGCCATGTCTCACGTCCTAAAGGTGACGTTCTAAGTCTCCAGCGCTTGGGATCCGTTTTCGGGAGCCCAATTTCCTCGGAGTAATACATTCTCTTGATATTGTTATTCCCAGTATTAAAGTGACAATGTCTACTATAGAAGAAGAACAAAAGAAGAAGAAGTCAATTAATTAATTCATGTGAATGGAAAGTAAACGAAATGCTGCTAAAAAAAAGGCTAAACGACGAGATATAGGTCACGTGAGTTGTGGGGAAATTTATAGGTAGATGGGAGGAGTTAGGTGGAGAATAGGGCTGGAAAGTGCTTTGATGTGGAGGGTGTTAGATGGGGAAGGAGGGAATATTGTAGGGGGATGGGTATGGGCCTCTCTACAAAGGCATTGGTAACCAAGAAGGCTTTTATTAAGTAGGGTGTTAGTTGCAAAATTTTAGAACTGACTACGTAAGATATGACGTAATATGATGGACAAGGTGGTATTATACCGAATGTGAAGAAGAAAGTTTCTATATGGAGCCATTGTAAATATGTTCAAGTACTCACGAGTTCTTCAATGCCAATAACTTTAATATAATCGACATCCACACTCCTACAACTTACAACATATAACATACAACAATCACACTACACTGGCTGCTAAAGTATATACAGGAATATAGTTCGAGGTGAAAGCAGCCATTTTATGTGCAGTCCGTTAACATAGGGAGAGTATTAGATAGGGCTATTCAAGGAGAAGTAGTAGGTATCTCTTTCTAGTAGATCTTCTTCGGTTTTACAATTGGTGTCAATGTTTCCCCCATTGGTGAGAGGAGTTGGTGGTATCGCTCACCACTGTTTTTACCTTTTGAGAGAGTCGTTATAATGGAAGGATACATATATGAATACATACTACATATAATTTAGCCATTAATATATAGCAGACATCTTAGCCACTTCTATATTATTACATACGCTCATATGTAGATATACACATAAGGGAGGAGTTCACGTATTGATGCATAGATACAGAATGAGACGGATAAATAGAGTAATACACATACATAGAGATAGATTAATAAATATAATACATAATACATACATAGATAAATGAATAGATTTAAGTGCATATAATGTATAGATATATAGAACATAGATAATAAGATGCAACACATAAGATATAGAACGTATACGTAGAACATAGAATATATTTACATAGCTACAATACATAATACTTAAATACATTATCCATAATACATGTAAGTACACACTTACAAAATACATACAAATTACATAGATAGTAGAACATAGATAGTAGAACATACATACAACACATAATACATAGAATATAGAATGTATCTACATTGAATGTATATTCATAGAAAATAGAACATAGAACACAGAATGTATTTACATAGATACCACATAATACATAGATACATATACATATACATAGATACATATACAGAGATACTACATGCATACAAAACACATAGATACTAGAACATAGATACTAGCACCCGCACAAACATCCATACACACACACATACTCCCACACACACCACATACACCCACCACATACACCCACCACATACACAACCACTTCTCTCCCACTTCTTCACTTCCCTCCTCACCAGGACGTCCGCCTACCAAATAATCCGATCGCCCTCGTCGTCGCAGTTTCCTGCACACACCCCTCCATAAAAAAAAAAGTTCAAATGCGAAGACCAAAAAGAGAATCTTCTGAAAACTACAAATGAAGACAAGTGGATTCCTCAACGGTTAGGTCTAGTGTCACGGAGTCACGCCTAGATACACAGAAAAGCCGTGGACACGCTCTCGCAGTACTCGAGAACTCACACACGCAGCACAAATGGGCACAGCCGGCAAGAGAAAGTTGGTGCATTGGGAGTCAGGCAGCGAGTCGCCTGCCGAAGTCGACTTTTCAGTCCATGCGATGGAAGTGGAGACGAAGCAAACCGTGGTGAAAAACGGCAATAACGGCTCTGCCGTCAACCGGGAAAGCAATGAGGACGAAGATGTAGACGATGAGGATGAGGATGACGAAGAAGACGACGAAGAAGAGCAGCAGAAGCCTAAGAATTCCGGTCCTCCAACCAAGAAACAGAGAAAACAGTTATCAGCACAAGAGGTTCAGCTAGCAAGAGAAACCGCCGAGTTGTTCAAGTCCAACATCTTCAAATTGCAAATCGACGAGTTGATGAAGGAAGTCAGAATAAAAGAAACCCACGTCGCCAAGATCGAGAAAGTTTTACACAGACTCCACGACTTGATATCGAAAGTCCCATCAGTTGAAAACTTAACGTTACAGCAAGAGGAACATCATTTCAACTCCAAGAAGGTCGTCATTCCATTCCCTGACCCTAAGCCAACCAAACTCAACTATACCTTCTCGTACTTGCCCCCAGAGGATGTCTCACTTGTAGGATCTTTTGGATTGAAGACAGGAATTTACCAGTCGCAAGGACTGTCCATAGATATAGCATTAACCATGCCTAAAGAGTTATTCCAACCAAAGGACTACTTGAATTACAGAGCCTTGTACAAAAGAGCTTTCTACTTGACATACTTATCAGAACATTTGATGCCATTATCCAAGAAGAACAACTTACCAATTAAGATCTCGTATCATTTCTTGAACGACGACGTCTTGTGTCCAGTGTTAAGAATTGAAAGCATCAAGACAGAAAACCCAGAAGATCTTTCTTTCCACAAGACTAAGTTCACTATCAACTTGATTGTAGCATTCCCCTTCGGTGTTTTTGACTCCAAGAAATTGCTTCCAGACAAGAACTGTATCAGGGTGCAAAGTGATTCCGAGGAATTGCCTCCAACTCCATTCTATAATGCATCCATTTTATCTATGACTGCTTACGACTACTACTTAAAATATTTATACACTACCAAGAAGTCAGCAGAATCTTTCAAGGAGGCTTGTAAATTAGGAAGATTGTGGTTGCAACAAAGAGGTTTCGGCTCTGCCATTAACAAGGGTGGTTTTGGCCACTTCGAGTTCGCCATCTTAATGAGTGCTTTGTTAAACGGAGGTGGATTAAATGGAAGCAAAACTTTATTCCATGGATATTCTTCGTACCAGTTATTCAAAGGATTGATCAAGTATTTAGCTACCAACGACTTGAACTCCGGTTACCTCTCATTCTCTAGCATGATAGGCGAGAATGTCAACTCCAAGTTCAAAGAAGATGGTTTCAATGTCCCTACCATCTTCGACAAAAACACTAAATTGAATATCTTGTGGAAGATGACTCCTTCTTCATACTCGGAATTACAGTACCAAGCGAACGAGACCTTGAACTTATTAAATGATGTCGTTAAGGACAGATTCGATCCAGTATTATTACAGAAGTCTGACTTTGACCAAATGAGATTTGACATGGTCTTGAACTTGTCAATCCCAGACGAGTTGAGCGAATCATTTGGTCCATTGGAAAAGATTTCCTACATCACATATGAAAGCTACTTGAAGAACAAGTTATACAAGATCTTAAAGAATGCACTTGGCGACAGAGCTGTGTTAATTCACGTCAGAAATGAAAAATCCAGTAACATATTCCCTATCAACAAGAGAAAGCCTACCAATGTCAACAACAACTACATTATTGGTATTCAGCTAAATGCTGAGGAATGTGACAAACTCGTCACCAAGGGCCCAAACAACGACGAACAGGAGTTGGGATTAAAGTTCAGATCTTTCTGGGGCAATAAGGCCTCCTTGAGAAGATTCAAGGATGGTACTATTCAACATTGTGTAGTTTGGACTGCTCAGACCGATGAACCTATCGTATTATCTATCATCAAGTATGCTCTTGATTTGCATTTGCATTCGGATATTTCCCAACATTTGGCGTCCGAAATCACCACATTCACAAACAAGTTACCTACACCATTACTCCCATCTGCCTCAAGTCAAGTTTCTACTACCTTGGTAAGTTTCACAAACCTCAGAAATGCAATGGAGAACTTGAATAAGATTTTGGCAAACTTGGACTTACCATTGGGCGTCAAGTCTCTATCACCAGCATCCACAGCTTTGCGTTTCTCTTCCCTTTTGCAGCCAGTTCCATTTGCAGCATCTAACCCAGACTTCTGGAATGATGCTGTTGTTCAATTTGAAACTTCTACAAGGTGGCCAGATGAGATCAGTGCCTTGGAGAAGACCAAAACTGCATTTTTATTGAAGGTTAGCGAGTTGCTCAACAGCGAAACTACCTATAAATCATACTTGACTAAGGATGATTCCATTACATTCAATGAAGACATTACCCTCTTAAATATTTTGACTCCAGAAGGATATGGTTTCAGATTAAGAGTATTAACGGAAAGAGATGAAGTCCTCTACTTGAGAGCTGTAGCAAATGCCGAAGGTAAACAGAAGGCTTTGTTACAAGATGTCTACTTAAAGTTCAACCAGAAGTATTTGGGAACTGTGAAACACACTAGAACTGTATCTCAGTTAGCACACCATTTCCACTTCTACTCACCAACTGTCAGATTGTTCAAGTTGTGGTTGGACTCACAATTCTTATTGCAACACTTCCCTGACGAGTTAGTAGAATTACTTGCACTTAAACCATTTGTGGACCCTGCTCCATACTCCGTTCCACATTCCGTCGAGAATGGTTTCTTACAAATCTTGCACTTCCTCGCTAACTGGAACTGGAGAGAAACTTCTTTGGTTTTGGACTTGGTGAAGAGCACTGCTGTGAACGACGATGAGCCAAGCATGAAGTTAAGTGATCGTTTGACAATCCAAGCTCATAGAGTAATTGAACAAAACTTCGAAAAGATCAGAAAGAGTGATCCTACTGGTATTAAGTGTCAATTATTTGTTGGATCGAAGGATGACCCATCAGGTATCTTGTGGTCTAATGAATTGGATGTGCCGATTGCTACCAGATTGACAGCTTTATCCCGTGCAGCTCTTCAATTGGTCAAGACTGAAGGATTATCTGATTCGAATATAGACCTTATTTTCACCCCAGCATTGAAGGATTACGACTTCGTCATTAGAGTCAAATCTTCCAATATCACTGCAACTTCAGGTATACTTCCATCGAATACCTTTAAGAATTTGATCACGCCTTTAACATCATTCCCTGATGATATCTCTAGACAATACGACTTGATTCAAGCTTATGTGGAAGAGTTGAATAACAAGTTCCACAACTCCATTATATTCTCCACCAGGAAATTCACTGGATTAAACGAGGATAATACCAACATCATCACCGGTATTTTCGTTCCAGCAGCATTGTCGAAGAAGAAGTTTAGAGTTAACTTGGGTCTCGATGTGAAGCCTGTAGAGGACAACTCAGGCGAAGTGGTCATTAACAAGGAAGGTCTTTTGGACCAGATTACCTTAATGGGTGGGGATTTAGTACAGTCGATCAAGATTAGAAAGTAGGCACAAAGTAATGTGGGGTTACTACCACTTACATGTACAAATATTCTTAATATACATATAACAACGATAATCAGGACAATTGGAAGCTGTAACTGTAGTTTTAAGACAATAAAATAGAAATAATGGCGTATTGGTATATAACGGCGCTACCAATTAAAATTGACTGATTGTGAATTCCGGTGGTTCAGGTAATCCGGCCCGGAATTTGTATCCCAAAGAGGAAATTCGGTGCATGACGACTGTTACTAAGAAACATGTATGGTAGAATGATGGAAGGGGTATGGATTAGTTTTTAGTTTACAGTAAAAAGGGTTGTAGTTATTACTTCCCTCCCGCTCCCATTCTCAATACCATTAGTCAAGCAAAAACCAACCACCATCCCCACACAATCATCACTTATCGATATACTCTTCTCCTGCCAAGTCGGAAGTGTCAAAATGGTTATCATTTACGCGATGTGCAGGATTTCGCAACTTCTCGAACGCTTTGCATTTTCTCTATGAGTAATTGAATAATGAAGATAAGATATTCTTCCTGTTTTTATATAGTGGGTGTTATTTTGGTGGATAATACTAGGAATAGGAAATTGGTAAGTTCGTAGAAAATGGCTGATGAAATCTGGTCAAACAACGAAATTTTGACGTCTGGACTTCTCCATAGATCGTTGAAGGTGGCCCCTTATATGGCTAAGAATGCCTCTGGGTCGTATATCTATCTTCAAGATGGAACCGAGATTTTGGATGGCTGTGGCGGTGCTGCTGTGATTTCTGTGGGACATTCGAACCCAGAAGTAATTGAGGCTGTAACAGAGCAGTTAAAGACAATTACCTACGTACACACCGCGGAGTATACTACTCCCATTTCAGAGAAGTACGCTAATCTACTTCTCGAAAACTACAAAGGAAAAGTAGCCAAGGTGTACTTTGTCAACTCAGGAAGTGAAGCCAACGAAGCAGCTATTAAAATGGCTTTGCAGTACTTCTACGAACAGGGTAAGGTGGAGAAAACTCACTTCATTTCTCGTAAACAGTCCTATCATGGGAACTGTTTGGGTGGAATGTCGTTATCTGGTCATGTTGCCAGAAGAGAACCATTTGAGGGCATTATCAGTGACAAATTCCACCAGGTAAGCCCGGCAAACGAATATAGGTTCAAGAAAGGAGGTGAATCCACGGAGGTTTACGTGAAGCGTTTGGCAGACGAGTTGGAGGAAGAGATTTTGAAAGTTGGACCCGAGAAAGTCGCTTGTTTCTTTGTGGAGACCATTGTGGGAGCTACTACTGCTTGCGTACCTGCTCCAAAAGGCTATTTTAAAGCTATCCAAGCAGTCTGTCAGAAGTATGACGTGTTATTAGCTCTAGATGAAGTCATGTGTGGTTCTGGCCGTACTGGAACGTTCTTTGCTTGGGAGACAGAGGGAATAGTTCCAGATATAACCACCGCAGGAAAAGCTCTCTCTGGAGGCTTCTCACCCTTATCTGCTGTTTTCTTGGCGCAGAAGTTTGTCGACGTCCTAGGTGCTGGTTCCAACTCGTTCAACTGTGGTCATACCTACCAGTCGTTTGCGTTATCCAGTGCCGCGGGACTCGCCGTACAGAAAATCATCCGAAGAGACGGCTTATTGCAGAATGTTGTTGAAATGGGCAAATACCTCGAACAAACTCTCAAACAAGCACTTTCCTCCTCGAAAATAGTAGGAGATATCAGAGGAAGAGGCCTCTTCTGGGGTATCGAATTCGTTATTAACGGCGCTACCAAACATCCAATCGACGCTACCATGCACTTTGGGTACTTAGTACAACGAGCAATCTTCGAAGAAGGAGTGGCAGTTTACCCTGGATTCGGGACTATTGACGGACTTTCTGGTGACCATATACTCATTGCGCCACCGTTCAACGTGACCAAGCAGCAAATCGACCGAATCGTCTCCGCTACAGCCAAGGGTATCGCCAAACTAGAGTCCTCTCTCCTCAATCAGTAGATCTGACACTTTTGTATAAAATCACGTGATGTCTCTATCAGTTACGAAATACACATTTTTGGATAAAGGCGAATTTGTAGGTGAATTGTTGATATGTTTTTTCTTCAACGGAGCAAGAAAAGTGGTCGTAGATAGCTCAGACTTGGTGGATATATACTCAGGAACCAGAATGACCCAGAATTTTAATCTCGAGACGGAACTACGAAATTTCCGCTCTCAGAAGTATCCCACAGTGGAAGAAACGGTGACGAATAATGCCTCTGTGCTATACAAACGAAAGAAGTTCTTTCTAGAGGATCTACGTCAATCGATGAAAGCACTTGGATTTGTGCTATTGGGAATAGTGTATCTCCGAGACTTGTCGATGCTACAATTGGTGTTGAGAGCATTTTCCCACTACTCTATCTCGAATCCTTTCCCGCAACCGAGCCCCAGAGTAATACTCAGCGATGAGAATAAACGGGCCATAACAGTATATCTCATGATGGGTCTACTCACGGGAAACATCTTCTGCATCCTAAGACATGCCATTTTTGGCGTTTACAAAAAGAGCCCGTCCGCCGACGGATACTTGCATGGTGGTATGTTCATCCAGTTCATTGGAGAAAGACTTCCCTACTCTACATTGGAGTTATTGGCACTTGATGTGTTGATTTTTGTAGTTCAATTGGTCTTCCACAGTCTTATGTGTGTTACCGACGATTCTGTTGTTCTAGAGCTGAAGAGACAAGAGTTGGACTTTTCGAATGAAGAAACCATAGATAAAGCACACATCGAAGGCGATGGCTACAATGGAAACGTATTTTTGCTCAACGTGGATTTCATAGCGAGTGCCAGGAAGGTAATGAAGTACAGAGAGAGGTTCAAGTACACTAATCCATTGGGAGTCGCTGCTGCTACGGGAGGACCAATCACCCAGCCACCAGGAGCATATCCAGTATAGAAGCGGGACACGGCGTACTTATGAGGTTGAAGTTTGTGGCATGGCCCTTTGTATTCTACTCAAATAGCTGCAGAATGAATAATGATCAAAATAGATAGAACAAGACTCTGGAAGTGTAGAATAAGTTGTAAAGCAACAGTAACGTTAACGTTTAGTATGTATTATTTTAAAAGTATCCAAAGGTTACCATTCCTTCAGAATATTATTATCAATTCAGTATTCAGAGATTCACCAAATATCTAAAATTGGTCTAGCAACAACCCCTCTAAGCATCTTATCATGAAGTAGAGTAACCTTCAATAATCAGTTACGAGAAACTCCATATACTGAAAGTCTGCTTAACACGTGATTCAGCACGTAACTTATACAGCAGTTAAAACTTGTTTACCAATTTTCTATATCGATAGTAAAGCCCATACTATTTTCAGTCTCTTTCTATCTTTGTTTAGTATATTGTCCCTTTCATTATGGGGCAACACCCCCACCATATCACTCGCAAGCATTCAACCATATTTCCACCCATCAGCACCCAACACTTCTCCCTCCCACCACCGCTTTCTACAAAGCCATTTCTAATCACATCACATGACATCACACGTGACTCATCCCATCTCGGAACTGAAAAAAAATGTCGATGCCTTGAAAAATCACTGTTACGATAACCTTTAACTTACCATTAAACGGTAGTAACCAAGCAGTCAGGATGTCGGACAATACCATCGTGGGCATCGAGTACAACCGTGTCACCAACACTTCGTCCACGGACTTTCCAGGTCACCAGGCCAACGGAGACTACTCATGGGACATCGAGAAGTTCAAGGACTCGTTTGAAATCAACATCTCTCATATCACCGAAAGAACTGCCAATTTCGACTTGATCCACATTGACACTTCCATAGCAAATGCGTTCCGTCGTATCATGATCTCCGAGGTGCCATCCGTCGCCGCCGAGGCCGTCTACATGTTCATGAATACTTCTGTCATACAAGATGAGGTATTGGCACACAGAATAGGTTTGATTCCATTGAAGGTAGACCCAGACTTATTGAACTGGGTCGATAAATCCCAGGACGAAAACGACAGATACACCGAGGACAATACCGTAGTATTGTCATTGGACGTTGTCTGCACAAAAAACCCTCATGCTCCAAAGAATTCCACCGATCCTAAGGAACTCTACAGAAACGCCCATGTATACGCTAAGGACTTGAAGTTCGAGCCACAAGGAACCCAAGTTGACAGTTTTAAGAATAGCCCAGTGGTACCATCTGACCCAGATATTTTGCTTGCCAAATTGAGACCAGGACAAGAGATTTCATTGAGAGCCCACTGTATCTTAGGTATTGGAGCCGACCATGCTAAGTTCTCCCCTGTTGCCACTGCATCCTACAGATTGATGCCAACCATTGACATCACTCAGCCAATCAGAGGTGACTCTGCTAAAAAATTCCAGCAATGCTTCCCATCTGGAGTTATTGAGATCAACTCTAACGGCGAAGCCTACGTCAAAGACTCCAGAAAGGATACCGTTTCCAGAGAAGTGTTGAGACACGAGGAGTTTGACGGTAAGGTCAAGCTTGGAAGAAAGAGAGACCACTTCATTTTCAACGTTGAGTCAACCGGAGCCATGTCTCCAGAGGAGATCTTCTTCAAGTCAGTTAGAGTATTGAAGAACAAGGCCGAGTACTTGAGAAACTGTCCTATTGGCCAGTAGACGTGGTTCACCATGAAAGACACGGCGGAGATCGAAAACTGTAGAATAAAGAGTCTACTTCTCATTGACTCTGTTGTTGAATAAAGCTGTTTTCACAAAAGAACCTTGTACACTATAATTTATATTCGAAAACAGATATACGCATGCATAGATCGAGGAATAATGTAGATATTGAGATCCACATAACTGTAGATGGCTTCTTTTATTAGAAAATTATTCGAAGGAACTCTGTAGAATTTTGTGACGATTAAACAATCTTGTCATCTACTTCCTATGAATAGGATATATACCTTCACAGTTGATCTTGTCACAGAAGAAGTTTCGTAATTTCATATTTTGCAGTTAAAGTGGCAGATGGAGCTGTAGTCGATTGCAAACTTCCAGGTAATTGGGCTGCTCAAAATAATGAGGGAGAGATCTTTTTATCATTGTCATAGGAGTAGAATCCCTCTTAATTTCAGTAGTTTTCTGAGTTGCAGCATAAAGAGGAGGAGCTCAACATGAAGAGAGAATCCATCTGAATGAATTGAAAGGATGAAGATTTTGCAGCTATCAACAGTTAAATAGACACATTTTTTTCAAGACTTTTCAATAATGACAGAATATTTCCCTTGAACTCTTCTAATCCCATTTACGCCCCAATATATCCCCTATCTTCTCCATCTAACCCTATTCTCTTATATAACCTAGAAAACTCTGCTAAGTGACCCTATCAACCGTAATCACATGACCTTGAATCTATACCTCCGGTTTATATACCGTCCGTTTTTTGCAACTATTTCTCACGGTCTCGGTAGGACGAGTAGACGACTGTTGGAGAGAAATGAACAATGGAGAGGAGAGTCATTTTCCAACTTTCACAGTCTGAATAAATACCTTTGATAAATTCCATATTGTATTAACGTTTCTCCTTTTTACTTAAGATATTCCACTCTTATTGAACCAATGCCACACTCAGTCACCTTAACAGCTCCATACCGCACTCAGCGGGCTATGAAAAATAAACCCTCGCTTATGATAGCGACAGGACGTTGGAAGCGGAAGAAAAAAAAACGGAATAGCGAGAGATGGAAGAGAGCACGACAAGAAGAGTAAAGAAGAGAAGAGAAGTAGCGAAGTTATAAACACAGAGGAGATCAAATATTAACATGAAGATGATTACCATGGCGATCCAGATGACATGAAAATGGTGATTGTTTTTTTTTTATTTTAAGTTCCACCAATAACATATCTAGATAAAACCCCTTACTCCCAACCACCCCACCACGCCATCGCTCCATCGGCCGCCACCACGACGCCCATCAGCCTCATCCCGCTCCCGGCGGCTTTGCTTCTGTTTGGTTCCAGGCATCGAAAATTTTTCCCTTTCTGTTTGGTAATTCCGTTGAGTTTCGTTGTGCTCGTGCGTGCTTTGGCGATCGTGTTGGTGCTGTAAGTTGCTGTGGGTTGCTGTGAGTTGATGCGATGAGCATCTGCTATGGATAGATCTGGGGGTTTACGCGGGAGGCTAGAGAGTAGCAGTTGTTGTAGGATGTTATTAGCTAGAACCGTTGCCAGGGCCTGTGATTTCTATGCTTATATGATTATACACAGAATCCTCTGCATTCAGATAAATACCCAGAAAATTGAACCCTGGCCTGATGGGCATTGTAATCGTTGCTATTGTCACACTAGGAGCGATGATGAGATGACGTAACAATGTAACGTAAATTAACGGTATTGATTATTATTATTATTATTATTATTATTATTGGTAGTAGTAGTATTGGTGGCATTAGCAGTATTATTTATAGTATAAATAGGGTTATTAAGGATTATCATTCTCCCTATTGAGCTAAAGCTTGATTCGCTAAGGTGAAAAGTCCCCTAATTAGAGATGGTTTAGACATTATCATCACTTAAAACAGGATGGCTAGGCTCCATTCGAGCTATTAACAAGCTCTTTTTTACCGTAGCCACGTCGTAGCCTCTATTTTCAGTGACAGAAGTCCGCTGCTGCCTCGTTCCTTTGACACAGACACCTCTGCCCATCTCGTGTCTGTATGAGTCCCTGAAACCGGACCTTCTAAACCACAACGAGGCGCAAATCGTAAACCGTAGTGTCGTAATTGTGACACTGTGAAACGTAAAATAGCAGAACTCTATCTTCTGGGACAGATGCGATACTCAGAGAGGCTAATTTCTGGTTAACGAGTTTGTTGAGTTAATCAGGAAAAGGTTTCTTGGGGATTAATTCTATTTTTGATACAATAGTTGAGCATTCATTGTCCTTGTTCATTGTTTAGAGTTAATTTGACCTTTCCTTATTACTCTTTCTTCCAGTACTGATACTCTGATATATCCTGTGCTCGTGAATATACCAGTGAACCTGTTTTTACTGACTCTGAACACCCGTGACATTTAATAGTACTTTTTTTTTATCCTTCGGACTCGTTCTTTGGTCTTTGTTCATTGTTTCGTTATTTGATATTATTCTTCCATTTTGTTAATATTATTAATCTGAGGATTAATTAATTTTATTTATTCTTTTTGTTCTTCGGTACCATTGGTGTTTGCTATTTATCTATTTATCTATTTATCTATTTAGCTTTTATTGATCGTCCATCGCGCCGTTGGTTAGTGTGATAACATTAGAAGAGAACTCGGGTTCGAACAACCAGTCTACTACTCATCTGCTGTATTACTGTTTTTATAAGGTCCTACTAGAGAGAACGCTATTTTCCACCTACCGACTATAGTCATTCATATATTCCTACGATATCGATCCTGATACTAACGTCATCTCCACCGTTCCACAGTTTTGTCATCACTTCATCGTCATCACCAACTTCTGTCACCCACTTTTCACCACTTGATATCATCCCATCACATTTCGTAATACTACATCTCAATACCAAGCTATGGTCTCTTCGGGCTTCTTCAACGATCACCATTATAGCCCCCATTCCTCGGAGCCGTCTGGTTCCAACAGCCCCCACATCCTAAAACCCACCATACTCGTACCTCATAAGCAACGGTCTTCTTCCGTGAACTCCATCACCTCCACCCATTCCGTGATACCCAGCTCCAACAACAGCAACCAGGGAATCCACTACGCCAGAAGCACCACGCCAACCACAGCGACTTCTACCTCAGCAAATGGGACTGCTACGGTGGTGGCTACACCCAACACAGTCCGGAGCATGTCTATCGTCAGCTTGGAAAGCCCCAGAAACTCCATTGTCTCCATCGACGAGAACATCATAAGACCAACCAGAAACAACAGTGCTGCCAGTCTAGCATCCCTCAGTAGCCAGTCTACTGCAATGGCTACCAACATCACACAACAACCACAGACTCCTTCGATGTCCATTCACAGTGAGTACATCATTTCCCATAAGCTCAGACATCACATCGCTTCAAGCAATACCAACAACAGTGCCATTCTCTCAGACGATGACTCCGAATTGGAAACGGCTACCAGAGCCATCTTGAAGCCACGGCTTAAAAGAGGCAGTCGTTCCGATCATTTCACCCAGATCAAGAAGGACTTCAAGTTCAAGTTTGAAGAGCTCACACCCATCATCAACAAAGCCCCAACGGTTCCGTCTTCTCCTTCGAATGTAGTACCACCATCGTTGGCTAACGATACTCTAGCCAGTAGAAGTCCCACATCTTCGATTACGCCAATAAATATCAATACGGCTTTGCGTTTACTACAAGATCCGAACCCATCGCCTTTGTCGTTAACCAGACCCGAGTTTCTACATAAAGAAAGTGGGCCTGTTGGCGGAGACAATGCTGCAGCAAACAGTTCCAAAGTGGGCATGAATAAGAAGTTGAAATCAAATAGCTTAATCCAACAATCTATGTATTTGAAGAAAAAACTCATCTACAGCAAGGACCTACAGTTCGAATTGTTACATAATTTGAACGGTACCGATCTGGCAGTGACAGCATTAAACAACGCCATTGCTATAGATGGGATCAACTCCAAGTTCATAACAGCAAATACCTCCTCAAGTGGGAAAAAGACCTATATCAACCAACCCGTAATGGAAACATTGGTTGAGCAGAACAAGTTGATCCACGACTTGAATAAGAAATGGAACCGGGCTATCCAAACGGAGAGCCCCACCGCAAAGAAAAATGATAAAAAGGACGCTTCCAATGACCCCCATAACAAGT
The DNA here is from genome assembly GCA_030556775.1 of Scheffersomyces quercinus. Taxonomy (NCBI): domain Eukaryota; kingdom Fungi; phylum Ascomycota; class Pichiomycetes; order Serinales; family Debaryomycetaceae; genus Scheffersomyces; species Scheffersomyces quercinus. Next base: position 261,656 of record JAKTUQ010000016.1, on the reverse strand, counting down.
TGTTAGTCAAAGGCAACGGAAGTACTGGAAAACGGTCCAGAACTTACCTGTTTGACGATGACGACGACTTTGATGATGATTACGATGATTACGACAACGCCGGTTTCGGCACCTTTGCATATAACACCATAAAAAGAGATGAACAGTGATTAGTACGACTATCTTAACCAATTTTATGTACTAAATTATATATTCCTAATTCAATATTTATTTATTTATACCTTCATACATTTCCCAGTTAGGGTGTAGCAGTTCGTTCTATGATGATTAGTGTATATGCCATGCTGGGCTACTGCCAAAGTTATGTACATGGCCTCGTTATCGGAGCAAGTGTTTTAGCGAGTCCATCTTTGAAGTAGTCAATTAAAGTAAGACGTCGTCATCCTGTGAAGTAGCCAACTCTTGGAAGAAAGGCAATTGCAAAATCTCCTTTGCTGATAATCGCTTGGAAGGATCCATTTTGAAGCAGCCGTAGAACAATTCAATTAAGCCTTTATGGTCCTTGTAATCCTCGATATCCTTCTTGAACTTTTCATATCCATTGTCTGTCCTCTCCGGTGAACTCTCCTCCAACAGCGGTTTAATGAATTTGTCCCCTTCTTCGCTGAATAACTTTAATGTGTCTTCCACAACGCTATCAGGTGGATAACAGCCGTTTTCATTTTCATGACGAAGAAAGTCGCTCAATACCTTAATTAAATTACCACTTGTCTGCGTCAAGTTGTCGATGTTGATCTCAAGCCCGCATCCGTGTAATTCGGCACATCTCTGAAGCTTCTCAACCCCATATATTAATGCCAATTCAAGAATAGCATCCGTGTCGTCGGGAGAGTTAAAGATTGGGAATTTACGAGCAAGAATAGAGAATCCTATGATACCCGCTGACCAGATGTCGATTTTTGAGGTTTGGTTGGTACATTTAAATAATACTTCTGGCGCCCTGAATCCTCTTGTACCTGCTCTGTTAGCTCTTCGTGGAGGTCTATTGTCAGATTTTGGGTACGCTCCTTTGACGTTGAGTCTTTTCGTATGCGTCCTGTTAATTATGATCTTTTCTTTAGATATACATGGACATGCGTTAGACTGTTTACCTAAAGTGGCAGTGTTTAAGCGCTCAGCTAAACCAAAATCAACTAAAACACCCTTTCCCTTGAATGGATCGTAAAGGAAGTTGGTAGGCTTCAAGTCTCTGTGTATGACGCCCTTGTCATGTATGTATTCCAACGATTGAAACAACTCCCATAAGTACTTCTTTATGCCTTTGATTGGCAAATCTCTATAAAAGTCACGGAAGTCTGCGTGCTGATAGAAGGGTAAAATTGCAACAACTTGATCTTGGTATCTCAAAACGTCGAGTAATGGCGCCACATGGGAATTACCTGTTAGCATATAAAGCAAATTGAGCTCGTTATGTATCCTATTAGGTGACGATGTCACGTAGATCTGTTTCAATGCAACAATAGGGTTCTTTCTCTTTGTTTCCACAGCCTTGTGTTTGTTCTTTTTCAATGGAGGAGATTTCCATACCTCTGATCCCAATCTCACGGTTCCATTGAGGGCTTCAGCCTTGTAGACAGTAGAGAACGTACCTTCTCCAATTTTGTCAATGAGTCGGAAGTCCGTAGACAATATAGGAAAGCATTCCTCTAGCTTATGCATTTCTTCGAGTACTTCTAAAGAGACCTCATCCTCTTCGTATGCTTCAGGTTCTGGTACTTCAATTACTTCGTTATTAGATCTTCCATGTTGCTCCTTTGTATTTTCAGTATTACTGTTCTTCTCCTTTAGCACCAATATGCTATCGTTTGCCAACAAGTTTTCTACGTCTATAGTGTCTTCTTCTTTGAGGATATCTTGCATTACCATCATGCTGGAGTTTTCCAGCTCATTCTGCTCCAAAATAGTGGTTCTATTAGCTACTCTTGCGGCAGCATCACTGGATACCACAGTCGATGGATTTACAAACGTATTGGAAAAGCTTGCAGTCGTAGTAGATGCTTTCGTCAAATTCATATTCCGTATAAATGGCGATGCTACAAACGGTCTTTCTTCCAACAAGTTCAGCTTCATCACCTTCTCGTCGTTGCTGTTTAAACGGGGCAATCTCTTCGCATCATTGAAAGGATCGTCCTCGCTGCCTACAAGTTTCTTTCTTTTCTTAGCTATCACTGCCGCCGTAGCTGCTTTCACTTCAACCTCATCAGACGCGTTGTAGATCTGACTGTTACTGGATATGGCGTTGTCGTCAAACATCGTATCGAACTCCATATTTCACGTACTGTCGCGGGACAAAATTTCACAGATCAATAAAGAATCGGCCACTCCCCTGTGTCGTGTTCTTTTCTTACGACAATAACTACCTTTAATGCCTTTTACACTACTCTAAACCATGAAGAAGACTCGTATTAAACGGTATCTTGCTTTTTTGTGAAAGAGTAAACAGTTCGCTGTGTGCAGGTGTGATATTTTGACGTAAGCGTGTGCATATAATCATAGAGTGAAAGACGTGGAGGAGATGTAAAATGGGAGGTAAGAGACGTAGTAGAAGACGAAAAAAGGGAGAGACAACCTTTGCAAGTTGGTTATCTTGTTGGAGGTGTAAATCCTGTTGTTTTAGAAAGTTTTTGGAGGATAATTATCACTGATAAGATTACACTGCATTGAATATATGCGCTACCAAATGAAAATCTGAGTTTGCTTTTGCGGCACGGGTGTCTATTGAGGTATAGGAGGGTAATGGGAGTAAGAATCACATATAGAAGGATGAGGTTGCCAAGAGACCATAGAAAACTGCATTGAACAGCTACAAAAGTAAGATTCGGTTGATCAAATCACATGGGAAGACTCTCTGTGTTACAACTTTTCAACTACTGGCAAGAATGTGGCTGAGAATATCCGCAGATCGCTGGAAGAGATGAAAATTTAACCAATAAGCAAATTTAAAGAGGCTGATTTATCTCCGTGGCCAGCAACTAAGCTTTTATTCCAATCAGCAACCGTTCTTGACTGCAAACTTGCAAAAAGAAACTCACACAGAATTTCTTATCTTATACCAAATTACCTAAAATAAGAGCATAAAATGTCAAAACAGGAAAAACAATTCGGTAACCATTTCCTCTCCGCAGAACAGAAAAATATGCCATGGGAATAGATTCTCTTTCTGCCAATGACAGTCAGATTCCACTGCCAAGAAAATAAGTAACTTTCGTCTCATAGCTGGACTGAATACGATTGGAGGAAATGTACCGGAAGTAAGATTTACCCACTCGCAGGGAGTCACTCATACCATCAGTAAACGCTAGGCAGCTGCAATGAGACAGCGGTGCCGAGAAACAACCTCAGGTTACAAGAATAAGTTAGCACTAACCCTTTCAGTTGCTCAGGGATTCTATGAATCAGAAGGCTCTCCAATATGTACACATAGGTCTCGCCCACAGAACATGATATGAATATCAATGGCTACTCTCCTTTTTGCATTTATAATATTCGTATAATAGAGGCTTGCTGGCTGTAGGTGCACGCAAGAGGCTTATTTTGTTAGAGTACGGAAAAAATATTTGCATCTATTTGTCACTTCTCTGCATGCCTTGTTTAGAGAGATTATCTATATAAAGCCAACAATAGCCTTCAATCTGGAGATCTGCAATATACTAAACACTGTATTATCAAAAATGACAGATTTCATTCATGTTCAAAGTCTCTTGACTGTCTTAGAAGGATTTGAAAATAATGCTACCCTGAATACTTTAAATTGTTCCCTGTACTCCATCACGGTGAACGCCAGCGATCCTTGGTGGTACAATGCCTACGTTGCGGAAGATTGTGGTAAGAATATTATCAAGCTTGGTAATAACTCCTATGATAATAAAGCTGGCCCAGAATTCAGCTCGGTGTTTGGTCTGTGTAACAACACTTACAGAGAAGATGACTTGTGGAATGAAACAACTGCCCAAGGTTTAAGCTGTGGATTCACAAATGCCTTCCGCTCTAATGAGAAAGCAAAAAAGAGTGGAGCAGCATCGAGTAAAGCCTCAGCTGGCTTAGTTCTATTTATTGCTGCTTCTGTTGGTATTCAATTGCTCATCTAGTATTTCATGAGGATCGTTTAAATGTGGAGGTAACTTCAACGTAGTTCTCTTTCTGCTGCGAGATTTCTATTGTATTTAAATGCACGTCTAAACTTTTACAATATCACAAGTTAAATTAAACTAGATTGGAATCCCAGGTGTAGATAAGTTTCCGAAGTACATGACGCAGCTCTAAATGCATACAACGAAAACCAGCGACATCCCCTTACGGGGAAGCTCAAATTAACATCCACCAGTATATATGTATGTAGGTACCTACATGTTTCGCGCACCTCAACACAAGGTTAAGCCTGGTGGTTCGTATCTAGTGGCATGGATTATCTTCCAAATTGAGAATTTTTTTTAACATAGACCATGTCGCCCTTGATCTATGAAGAGCTAAGCCAAGCTAAGCCAGTTCAGCCATAACACTAATACCCATACTACTGCTACCAGATTGTCATCTTTGAAAATAAATTCTAAATAAATCACATTCAATGGTAACTTGCGACCCTCATTCTTGTCCTTCTCTTGCTGTCGCCAAGGAAACTGTTTTATCGTTGTGTCAAATGAGACAGACTTTTAAAGCGCAGTGTGTCACCATCTCGCGATATCCCTGTCGTATTCCTAAGTTATCCTTAGAAGATAAAGGATTCGACTGTAACACAATTTCACTGGTAACTTTACAATGAAGTCAATCACTTAAAGTAAAACGCAGGACTACACACTAATACACAGCTATCATAAAGTCGGCTCGTCGAAGTTATCAGTGATGTTACGGCTACTAGGGAAACGTGGGGTTATTTGCTTCGGCTTTTCTTATCATCAATGATACCAATTTCGTCCTTAGTCCTTGCATCTTTTTCGGGTACAGTTTGGCAGTTTACCGATTGTCTGAGGGGGAAACAAACAGCCACAAAAGTTTAAGTTTTACTTGAAATTTGGAGCCGTACGGATACGTTGGTTGGCTGAAAGAAACACAAGACTTGAGTATTACAATTGCATAGCACAGCAATAACTTAGTCATCCCACAATCTCACCCAAGTTTCATCCAATTTACTTTACTCCACATATTGAAAAAGGCATCATCCCATGTTACAATAAGGATAATCGTATATTTGAGGCTTTCTCCTTCTAGATAACAAACTACAACATGCATATATATATATATATATATATTTGATAAGAATAGGGCAATTTCATGGGACGGTTATAAGAAGTTAGTCTATATAAATGGGTAAAACTCCAGATTCTCCCATTTGTCAATAATTCAACAAACATATTCTATACTATCCAGTTCTTTATACCATTATGTCTGACTACGATACCGTTGAGAGTCTTTTCACCGTCTTTGAGGGCTTTGACAATGACGCACCTTCCAATACCTTGAACTGCTCACTGTATTTCGTCACATTGAACGCCAGTGACCCTTGGTGGTACAATGCCCTTGTTGCTCAAGATTGTGGGCTGAATCTCGCCTTGCCACAACAGCCATCATTGCGTTCAAAAGATGGTCCCGACTTTTATCAAGTCCTGAGTCGTTGCAATTTTTGGTATTATCAGGATGATCCATGGAATGTTACGACCGTCAATGCTGTTACTTGCGGCTTTGCTAGTAATATCAGAAATTTGAAGAAAGTAAGCAAAGCTACAACGACCAAGCTGTCTACTGTTATGGTGTTATTTATTACTGCCTCGATTTGCCTTCAATTACTTGTCTGATACAATCAGTGTTACTGTTTTTTAATTCGTTTTTCTGTGAATGTCTTCTTCGATAACTAGCATGAAGAGGTCTTTCAACTGAAGCCCAAGAATCTATTTGTACTATATATGATAAATGAATGCATTCTATTTCACATCTATATCGAAAAAGGCATTTCAAGATGTCGCTAACCTACAGTGTACCAAAAGGGACTAACTCACACAGCAAATGTCCGTGGCAACCCGATGTAGAATAACCGCCATGAACAGTAACTTGAGTTCAACCGGAAACGGTGAAGGTACGGCCGATATTTATGCGTAAATTATTTTACGTAGCCGCATGCCGGGAAAGACATATTTTTACCGAAGACAGTTAATACAGCAATAACTGTGAAGATAAGGTTTAGAAAATGTCATGTCAAGTTCTACTTGATATACTTGAAGAGTTCTATATTTATGCAATTATTGTCATGTATTGTCACATATTAAATTCTATAAAAGAGCTACAGCCAAAATGTAGACTAATGAACCAACAGCGAGAGTGCTTGCTGCATTTTTAGTGGACGAATGCGATGTTGTATCGGTCGAAGTACCATTTGAAGATCCTCTGGCAGTTTTGGATGAAGAAGCGGATTCGCTTGTTTTAGACGAAGACTCGCTTTCGCTCTCTTTGGAGGAGGATGCATTTTCGGATGTGCTGGCTGCGGCTTTGGTCTCAGCAGATGTTACACTGTTTTCGGAGGAGGACGCTGACTCTGAATTGGATGGTCCTGAAATAATATCAGGAGTTTCAGAGGGGAAAGCAGTGTTGGTAGTAGCAGCACCAGCGATACGTGTTACTGTACCTGGTGTAGCAGTTCCAACACTAGTAGTGAAACCGGATCCGGTTGCAAACGCGTCTGATCCGGTTGCCAGTGCTCCAAAGGTATCGGTTCCAACGAGGGCAAGTGGGTCTTCAGATGTTGCTGAAGAAGAGTCAGATTGTGCACTACAGTAGTATGCTCTTAATTGCTCGGCAGTTTCGTTTGGAGAGCCTCCACAGTTACAATTCTGAAGTTTATTCCAGTAATCTTCGTCACTCAAGGCACAAAGACAAGCAAGGACGACTGGTTCGGCAGATGACGAGTTATCACTATCTGGGGGCGTACAGTTCTGTTGTATTTGAACAATAGCAAGACAGTCATCAGAATCACATGTTGAACTGGAGGTGGAGTCTCTGGCAAAGAGAGCTGCTGCCGCTACTGAACTGGCGTAGAGTATAGTGAGAGGAAGTAATATAGTGGATCTCATGCTGAGATGTATGTGGATTCTTTGAAAATGCTAGAAAAGGAAACTGCCGATTAAGTTTTTGAATTCTACAGTAATTCGAAATATTTCATCGGAATCGGTTTCTATTTATATGAATCTGGGTTAGCCCCACAGGTGAAATATTTTACGAAGGTTCAACAATTAAGATCTGAAACGTGTGACGGAATGCCCTAAAAATGTTCTAATTTTTCGCGATTTGCTTCGTAATAAAACTGTGAACAGGGCTTGGCCGTAACAAGGACTCTGGTGGCCAATGAGAATGTAGGCACAGTCACCCTGTACAAACGTGAATCACCCAGAAGATACTTTGCCATCAAAGAATTTTCAGTGCCGTCCCCTCAGCTGTCGTCAAGAGCCGGATAAACAAGCTGCAAAGTTTTGACAGCTTTTTTAGCCGTGCTTCAAACCCGTCATTGATGAACCTTCGCTAGCACGACTTGTTAGTGATCCTCTGTCTAACGATGTTGTGCAGGACTTTGTTAGACAGATATAGAGAGCGGATCCTATGGGATTTTATGATGGCGTATTTAGAGGATTGTTTAAGGGAAGTGTGTGACCGCAGTCATTTGCGGTAATTTGTGTCTGTTGGTTGGAAGAAACCGAGTGTTTTTACGTTTTAGATGGACTCTATTTATAGCACTTTTAAAATTGATATATATGTGATTGTGATCACGTGATTTATACAATAGCTGATTTTGACGATTTTAGCTACTTTCTGGTAGACGTTTCTATGATAAGGAACTAAAAAAGTTATATTTAGATGTGAAGTTTCAGTAGATGTTTATCTGGGCTATGCAATTGCAATGGATGGGCGTAGTATTTGGCATCTTTTCTACCCTTTACCTATCGTCTACTAGTTAAAGAAGTAAAACATTAGTACTGCACATTACATAAGAGTATAAGAGAAGCCATAAAACTGATATAAGTATGGTTATACATTAACGATCACTTACACTCTACGAATACTACAAATAAAGAATCTTCAGATATCCCATTTCTAACAACTACAACCACTCAATCCACACTTTTACCATTTACATTCTCATTCATTTCCCCTACTCATAGTAATTCAGCCCTAACGCCAAAACCTCTCCCAAACATTGCGACATCCTGCTAACCGCCAACCACGACATACCACCACGACATTTCTCCTGAAAAAATTTCCTTTTCAATGGACGTACTACAATTTTTCAGGATTAACCACGATATATATAGTTGTTGTTTCCGGGTTAAACACAGCAATTTGGCAAAATGATAGGACCCAGAACCAACCACACCAATATACACCGGTTGGGGATAACCATACAGCAAGTTCGTTACAGAAGGCAGCTTGCGTACCCATCGTATACAAGGGAAATCCCCCCAAAGTCACACCCCAAGAAGGACCATTCTTCGTCGTTCCAAAGAGCCATAAAGAAGTGGTTGGGGCCAAAAAGCATAACTGGAGAGTACTACAGAAACAAGTACTACTACCCTCCTCAAAACCACAGACCAAACTATATCGTTCCCGATGGAAAATCCGTTGTAGACGGTAAGAACTCGTTTGGAAGCGTCGCTTTCGGAGCCGAGGCTCAAAGAAGAGATGCTAGTTTGCATCCATTTCCTCAGAATATCTACTGTAAGACCGCACATATCATTCCCCATGATCTCAAAGCCAAGATCTGTGAAGATGTCAACGAAAACGGCTTGCACGTTCAGGAAGCGGCTCATAAATACGGTGTCAAGATCGAGAGAATAGAAGCTATTCTCAAGTTACAGAAGATCGAACAAGACTGGAACTCCACCTCGGATGAATCCGTATGTATAATCACTTGAAAATGAATCAGAGAATACCATAGCTTCATGCTGTGAAGTAGCGTTGAAATGATGAGATTGCTTATTTATGATTAGTCTTTAAGACACAAACACAAGGTTACAAACTACAGCCCTGAACTCCCAAAGCTACTTCACCCATGAAGATTCACTATGGAATAGGTTTCATATTGTTCTTTGCATAAAGAACGTATTTCTATTGGACTACCATACTAACTATTATTTTAGCTCACTGTAAAGCAAGACTTGGCCAAATTCGCCGATGTCATGTACAAGATGTTTCCATTGTACCAGCCTCCACTTGGAGCTGACAACTTGACGGAAATTCCTACTCCTCACAAGACTTTGACCCAGCGTTTCTTGACGATTGCCGAGTCAGAGCCTTTTGGTCCAATCGATGCTGCGCACTTATTGGAGCTTCCTGTTGCCAGTGACACTTTGAGTAAGTTGACCGAAGTGCAAGCTGCTGGAGATGAGGCTAAGGTCAAGATGAATAAGGTAGTTGTTGGAAAGCAGAGAGAGGGAGAGAGAACTGCGTTCAAGTTTACCAGCTCAAAGGCTGGTGTCGTTGGACATCGTTACGGTGCCTCCAGAAGAGACACCAAGAAGGACAGAGCCATAGCGTTCGACGCTGAGGGTCGTATGATCTACATCTAAATGTAGTGTATTGTAAATAGCACACGTCATGAAATATACATAGTAATGGAGAAAGTGAAGTAAACGTAAAAGAGATAGTCTGTGAATGAGTGGTATTGATGAGGAACAGAGATGCTTATTTTTGTCTAAGAAGAGGTTTCATGTTGTTTGATGGGCATCCTGTGTTTTTTTCATCTCCTAGCTCATTTAAATTGTAAGAATACCTTCTTTCACGTCTTTTGGATCAAATGTCGAATGGGTTTTGTAATATAGCTGTCGAATGACAAGGTGATTCATGTAATGAGGTGAAAAGTCTATAAAAAACATCGAAAGTATTTCAAAAGAACAGTGATTAAAGGGCTTACATGTGTTTGCCAAAATCTTTGCATAATCAGGAAAACAGCTAACCATTAGTTCCATTCTATGACAGTGAAGAAATGATAAATGGTTATAGCTGTTTCAATGTCGCAAATCAGTGTCGAAAATGAGACCATAGAGAGGCTTGCGACAGACCAGATAATAGTAAGTGTAATGGTAATATCAGTGGGACATGATTGTTCTATTTCCAATTGGCCAAATTACTAGTAATTCTCTCTCTGGAGGTTTAACTGATGTCTGGGATTTAGTTTTCAATAGCATCAGTTATTTAATCAGGTAATAACTCTACGAACCCTTGGTTCTTCTCGCTACCATTAAAGCAGTCCATGGGGGGCAGACAGTTGCAAAATGATAACCATGACGCCAATAAATTTATTTAAATCTTCATTTCGAAAGAGGGAAATGATCTGTAATAATATCTTCAAAGCCGTAGGTAATATATGTAGTATCCCGTTTTTGACCAATTCTTGTAGTAACCAACATAGTGCTCTTGATGCTTCTTCGAAACCTCTCTCTCTCTCTCTCTCGCTAGGGACACTCGCTTCTGTCGCGGTAGTGTCTCCCTAAACGCTCGTGCAAATCGCTGTTGCACTTTCCGTTACAGCGCTAAATATCGCGAGACTTTTCATTCTGACACGGTAAAATGCTTGAGTATCTCATAGTTAAGACGGCAGCACACCACCAGGCGCGTTGCTCTCGCTAATTCTCTCGTTACTTCCTATTGAGTGTTCTATTCACTGTTTCGTCAACATCCTGTCGTGACTTTCGCTCTCAAGCCACCAGTTCATTAATAGTCTTTTCCTGCTAGCTCTCCCACCAACTTCCCACCAATTCAATCACTAATTTATTTACACTAACTTTGCTTTCCTCCTCCCTCGCTATTTTACCGCACTCTCACTATTTCGCTCTCTCACTGTTCCACACCAAAAGGTATTTTCCAGTGCCTTGGCTCTAGCTCCTCTTAACTAAATATCAATTGTTTGTGGTCGAGTTCGTCTTCAGAGTCGTCATAATCGAAGTGAGCATCGTCTGGACCAGCTCCACTGTCGCCTCCGTATAACTTGGAATTGATAGGGTTGGCGACATCAATCAACTTCTGCTTTTGTTCTCACTATTTTGCTCTCACTAATTTGCTCTCGCTACTTTACTCTCACTATTTTGCACTCTCTTCATTCCACTACCAAATGCAACCATTCCACCACTTCTAACCCCATCCATTGGCACACCAGAAACCCCCAAAAACTCTGAAACTCACCCACAACCGTCCCTGAACCCCAACGACCAACGCCGAACTCCCAGCAACCAACTCCCCTCCCCAATCCCTCCAAACTACTCTACAATCATCCCCCCATACACCTCCCACCCACCACCACCACCACTTCTCTCCTCCGCACGACCCGACCAAACGACACGTCTTTTTTTCATTTTGTTGATCCCGAAAACATCGGTTTTTATATTTAGAAACACATTTATGGAAGAGACAGTTCTGGTAGTAGCATAGAGAATTCCCGTAGTCAGTAGACCGAACCACGCTCACGATACTCAGGATGCATTTCTCGTACATATTCTCGCTTTTGGCGTTGACTCAGCTCATCTCGGCTTCAGCCATCACGTTCATATTGGGCGCTAAGGACAAGCAGTGCTACTATGTGTTCACCGAGAAACCAATGACCTCGATCGGGTATTACTTCGCCGTCCAGGACGGAGGATCGTTCGACGTCGACTACGCCATCAAGAACCCAAGAGGCGATATCATTGTCAACGAAGAGAAGCAGAGACAGGGAGATTTCGTGTTTAGCGCCGAGTACCCAGGTGAGTACGAGTTCTGCTTCTCCAACGGAATGTCCACTTTCGCCGACAAGATCATTGATTTCGAGATCAAGTTCGAGAAAGACGACGCCGCCAACGGCGTCAAGGCTTCCATGCCTCAGCAACCAAACACCAAGCCTATGGCCCACGTAGAAAGCATGCAAGCCACCGTCGACAACATTGACACCCAATTGGACGGCTTGTTGAGAACATTGCAATACTACAAGACCAGAAACAACAGAAACCAAGCCACCGTCAAGTCCACCGAAAGCAGAATCTACTACTTCTCGATTTTCGAGGTTTTGTTGATGGTTGGAATGGCCTTCTTGCAGATCACCATTGTCCAGTTCTTCTTCAAGGGCTCCAGAAAGCAATTGGTTTAAACAATATGTTGCCATTAATTAATATGTTCCTCGATGGACATGGCATTGTACAGTTAGTATCTGGGAATTTCTGCAGAGGCGGGGACAACCACATCAATATAATATAAATATAAATATACAGAGTATTATATGGTCATGAATGGTATCAAGAGGTAAAAAGGAGTGTACTATGAGGTGAGGGTAGACTTCAATATTGTAATTCGAGTAGTGTAAAAGTTTCTTCACTATGGTTTTAAATATGACGATTATTTCAAGGATTGCTATAACTATGCCATTTAATATCTACCAAAAGAATTATCCATTAATGCAACCCTTAATGCAATAATATTACTACTATTCTAAACTTTATTAATGCTAATTGTAAGACTCGTTCTCTCTATTATTGTTATTTCACTGGATAATCCACGATGGTTTGTTGACTCTCGAATGATGTTTTATTAAGTTTTTCCGTATTTTTATAAATTAGCAATAAAATTATAATTATAGTTATAATATTATATTACAATTATTTATACGATATTGATATATTTATTAATGGGGTCTCAAAATTATGAAAAATTTCTACGTTATGTTACCTTGCTTAACGAATCTCTTCCAATTATCTATCCATACGTATGACACCAATTAACTCACCAATTGATTCACAATAATTCACCAAATAATTCACAATAATCCCATTGCTCAAGGTTACAAAAGTTGCTCACGCCAAAAAAGCAACACTTTCTTCTCTCTTCTTACCACCATAGGCATTCAATCAATTCACTCATTTTTCACCTTTTTCCTATTTTCTTTTCACTTTCTACAACCTCTACTCTCTCCCATTGTAACCGTAATCCCAACCCCGTATCTTTGCCTATAAAAATACCCATGTATTAGCCCTCCTTGCTTTCTTCAAGTACATCATTTTTGATTTTGTGCGCACTATCAGAAACACCAAAAAGTGAAAAATTCGAGTCTTTTGAATGGTTTTTTATCGATCAGATAACTGTGTTTCTTTGTTGTTATTGGCCTGTTGTAATAGTGGCGGTCACAATTTACTCGAGGAGAAAGCTGTAGTAATGTCGTCGCTTCATTTGAACATTTTCCCGTCGTTTTCACCGTCGAAATCGGCGTCTCCGGTAAGAAATTCTGGACCTCAGCAAGCTCTGGAAGAAGACACCCTAGCAAGGGAGTCAGATGTCACAGTTTCAACGAATGTCACACTGTATGCGGAATATAAGGGCTTCTTTGTATATGTACTTAGTGCCATAACCCTTGGGTGCTATATCGCTTGGGCAGTTCTCCCCGAGCTGTTTCTAAATGATTATCTCTCTATATATTACTACCCCGATAAATATTGGTCGTTGGCTATACCGAGCTATTTCTTGATGCTCATGTTGTTCACTTACATAGGAATTGCTTTATATAACACAGAAGTTCTCACTTTGCCATTGGATGATGTCCGCAACTTTGTCGATGAGTACTCCACGTTTCCAGGATCCAATAGCCCAACAGAAGAAGAAAGAATAGCTAGCTCTGTAGATTACATTCACAAAGCTCCCAGTGGAGTATGGGATCTTCCCATAACCTTGGTCAATGAGGTTCTATACACAGACTACAATGAAGACCCAATTGATTGAAATTAGTCTTCGAAAGAATTGCCATACTGTGCATTCTTATCACTACCGATCTACTAAATGAAGTTTAATTTTGAAGTCAACATCTTGGCCTTTAACGAATTATGAATTACATTACCTTACGACCTGCTTATGACACAACCCTCTCGATTCTATGTATTATTGTACATTAATAAACGGACTCCATCTAGATAAATACTATTATATAGCAATGTAATGAGAAATTTAAAAGATAAAAATATGCAAAAGATCTAATCGATCTATATTTCAAGCTCCATATACTTGAGAAAGGTGAACTCTAGTGTCACTATCTACATGTGTCAAGATCTGGTGCTCCCACACTTCTGGTCCTAAGAGGGTTTTGTAGGTATTCAAGAATTGAGCAAACAGGTGTTGCAAATGCTCTGGTGGCTCCAAATAGTTACCAATGCAGACCACGAAGATGGCCAAGTTCTTCTTGCCCTGTTGGTTGGATAAACCTCCCAATCCCTGGTCGGGGTTTCCGTGTATAATATTTAACATTCCCTGGAAACCTGTTTCCTTTTCACTGTTATCCACCAAATACAACATCTGGGCACACCATTGGACAAAGATCTCTGGCAATCTAGGAGAGAGTACTTCGGCACCACCATTCAAGCCCATTCTACCTAAACAAATTGCTGCATTTTCCAACACGGTTGGTTGTATGTCGGCACCATTTAATACTGGAATCAACAAGTCAACCAAGTTGCTTAAATAAGGTTTGATTTCTTCATAGGATAATCTCATAGCGATTTCACCCAACGCCCAGATGGCATTGTTGTATACTGGGAAAGTCGAGTAGGATCTGTTATTGATTTCATTACCGATGCTGATGAAAATTGACTGGAGATATGGTTTGACGATTGGGTCTAAAGTGAAGATAGCCAAATCACCAAGCAATGCATAAGAAGATTGCCTAACATCAGAAGAGTGGTCTTCGAATGATAACATCACCAACTCCATCAAGTTAGTGCTGTGCTGCTGGATCAACTCCACGGAATGATGGCCAAAACCTTGGATCAACCCATCAATCAAGTCCAACGAAGTGACTATGAAGTCTTTTTCTGGCACTTCAATCGATGGATCAGTCTGGGTTTGTAAGTCTAATGCGATACAGTTCGACAAGATCTTAATGGCCCTTTCGTATACTGGAACAGCATAAGGAGCAAATAACTCACCCAAAGTAGCAGCGATAGAAGCCATACACTCTAACAAAGGCCACAATCCGGTGTCGTTATCGTCTAAGATCTGCCACTTCTGTAATAATGGAGGCAACAATGTGTTGATATACTCTGGTTTGGATGCTAAGTTGTCGTAACCCATTTTTTCCACAAACGTCTGGACACAATCATACAAGATGATCAAGTTCTTACGTTGGTAGGTTTGGAAGCACTTGGCGAAGTGCTCCAACAATGGTCCCAAATAGTACTCTATTAAACTGGAATCAGACTCTTCTATAAATGAGGATAAGGCAGAACAAGCAGCTTCCTGTACTACCTTCTTTTGGTCCAAAGAACAAGTGACTATCGATTGGAATGTAGGCTGGTAATAGTTAGCGTATTGTCCACCCTCGTGAGCCTCTTCAGCTATCCAAGTAGCGTATCTAGATAAGGTCCAACAGGTGATCTGTCTTACTCTTGGCTCGCTATCTTGTAACCTTTCTACCAAAAATGGTACCAAAGTTGGTAGCTTATCTCTGGCCAATTCCAAACAACTTTTACTAATTGCTCCAAAAGCAAGGATGGTGGCTTCACGAACAGGCCATTCTTGTGAAACAATCTTCTCTTGTAAAATAGGTAATGTTACTTCCAAAACTTCTCCTGGAAGGTTAAGTGACAAGATATCCAAAGTAGCAGCAGAGCACTTTCTCAAACTCCATTGGTCCAATTCCAGATCCTCATCTTCATCATCTTCATCATCGTATTCCGAATCTGAGTCGTCATCGGAGTTCTTCACTTTACCGTTTCCATTGTTATTATTGTTACTTGCTACAGCATGTGCTTCCTTTGACTTTGCATTCTGGGGCTTGATATCTTCATCCTTATCAGCTATATCGGCGTTATCCTTCGAGTCAGTCATTTCCATGAGGAAGATATCCTCCTCTGAGTAAACCATCTTGGATAAAAGAGTTGGTAGTATCAACTTCAACTTAGGTTTGAACAATTCCTTATCGTTTTCTGTTTCTGGTGCAGTTGAAAGAGCCAACAAGAACTCACAGGCTTCTAAGGCAACCTCTTCATTTGAGTCTTGCATCAAATACAAACAGTAGTTGATAACACCATCCAAATGAGGCATCAACTTGTCTGGTCTCGTCTCCAAGATGAGTGCAAAAGAAGAACAGATGTTCTTTCTGACTTCGTTGTCGGCATCACCAGCCAACTCGAAAAGTTTGGCAAGAAACTCGTCATGATGAATAAGGAAGGATTGGGTCTTCAATGGAATGAACTGAATAATGCAGAGAATGGCCGAAGCTCTGATTTTACCACTAGAGGGATGTCCCATCAACTTCAAGAAGTTGGAGATCATGAAATTGAGAGGTCTCTCTCCGTTGTATTCTACATCCAAATTCAGGTACGAATCTTCACAGATCTTGCTTAAAGCTCCCATAGCAGCTTCCTGCGAAGTAGTTGATCCATCTGGAGAGATCAGGTTAGCCAATTCAAGCAACTGAGGTAACGCTTGTGGCCATCCTTCCAATCCATAGATGGAAAAGAGCGATGTTATAACGTTTCCAGTAATATTTCTGACCATAGTATCTCCGGAGAGTAACCCCTTGAGTATGTTCTCGAGCAAGTACTGTCTATTAGGTGGAGTCTTCCTCGTAGTCCGCTTCAATATGCTGTTCTTCAAGTTGATACCGGCTGCTGCTCTGATATCAGATTTAGCCGTGTTATCCACCACCAAAAGCTCAAACAAGTAGTTTTCGATTTCGGGTAGCAACTTGGCTTGGGCCAACGCATCGTTGGCCAACACCCGTTCCTTGTTGTTGGACGAAAGCGTTCCACGGAAGATGTGACGAAGCTGTTCCAATGCTTGGGGGTCAGCCGTCCACGACATCAGGATAGGTGAAATATGTGATTAAAGGGTGGTTAAAAGAGTGAAAAGACTCGGTTGAATTTGCCAAAATTGAGTCTGATGGCGATTTGGATGCTGGTGGGGTTCTTCGATGCTATTTGGGCCCGTTTTCTCGAGTATTGGTGCCGTTTGATCGACTTCTTCCCGATACCTCTGCTAATATGAGCTGCCACTGAAATTACTGACAATCCCTAGAAAACGACAACCAGAAGAGCTAAAAACGCCGTTTTTGCGTGCTTTTCTCGCAGTCCCTCGCGATATTGGTTCCCTACAAGTGGCTATGGCCTGAACTGCTACGTCGGGCTCTCTATCTGTGGGTTAAACTCACTAATATCTACTATGGAACCGATCCATACTTATTTTTTATACTGCCGACTCGAAAAAAAAATTATGTGGTGAAAAAGACGCTCATCGGGACGGAAGTAGTGCGGCGTGGATGTTTTGATTGAGAAGGTGGGAGAGCATTTGGATTGAAGGAATTGGCAGTGAGTTGTGGAAGGAGACGGATTTCTGGGATTTGGGTGAGATTTGTGGATTTTTGAGTAGGTGGATGGATTGTGGGGGTTGTGTTTAGTGGGATGGGACTGTTTTTGGGCGAAATTCGGGATGTTAATGGTGGAAGTTCTGGGGTTATTGAGTGTTCTTGTGGTGTTGCTGTGTCTCCGTTTGGTAGTGCTCATAGGAAGGCTCTCTAAATGGGCAAACATTTGGGTTGCAGATGGGGTTACGGTGGATGCAGTACGGAGGAATAGGCGTAGGCTGCGAAAAGGGTGGTTGTGGTGTGGTGGAATAAAGGAATGCAGTTGAAGTGGTGGTTATGTATGTGGTGGTGATGATGGTGATAACATAGTATGAAGAGTAAGTGAGGAGAAGGACTAGCGATGGATAATGAAGTGGTAATACGGAGAAGTGGTGTGAAGGGGCGGTAGAAAGTGGTGGTGTGAAGGGACGATTGATGTGGTGGTAGTGGTGATAATGATGGTGATAGGGTAGCATGAAGAGCTGGTTATGGGAAGAGCACTAGTTATGGACAATGAAGTGGTGCTTTGAAGAGGATGTTACTTGAAATGATGGTGGTTTCCTAAAAACGATACAAAAGAGAGGAGCGGCACGCGAGCAGTTCAATAACGGGATGATTTGATATAAAAGTAATACTATTGGACCCAAGAGAAATAGAGACACTTGCGCAGAATTAAAGGACATTTATAGACGAAGGGAGCAAGCTAGAACGAGAGGATAGGATTAACTGGAAAGTATTGTTTGTGTTATGTGGGAGTACTTCGTCTTGTCCCACATAATTGTAGATGGTAATATTATAGCTAACACTATACATAGAAATAGTCATTGGAAGAGGATAACGAGGGAAGAGCATTTATAGAAGCAATTATCATCTCAACGTCATACTAATAGTTGCATCCTATTGATGATGCCATTTTATTTAGATATCAAAGAATTAACTACTAGTGCAAGCACTGTAACGAATCTACTCCATAGGAACAAACTCATGAAAAGCTTTATTGATTCTAACTACTGCTAATACAGTGATTCACACAAGTAATCTTCTATTCAAATTATATCCTACAATCACTTCTTATTCTCCTCGTACTCCTTTGTTCTCTCTATCAATTCCTCAATTCCTTCTCTCTTTGGGTGGAAAATCCAATCGTACTGCGGAGGTTGGTGAGTTCTAACATTCAACTTATCAGCAAATTCCCAGACCAATCCAGGGCTCTTCAAGAACCCTTTGCCCATAAGAGCTAAATCAAATGATCCTTCTTCTATCAATTGGTTAGTCTGTTCAGGGTCCTTCTCGAGATTAGCAACACACGAGACAAGTCCTCTGTCACCAATGCTGTCTTTGATTGCTTTTGCAAATGGCTCATGTACCGGTCTCTCCTTCGTTTGAAGTGAGGATCTCGATGGTTGCTTATAACTGTTTCCGCCAGAAGAAACATCGATTAAGTCAACACCTCTATCAACTACAATGTTAGCCAATTTAACCGAATCCTCAATAGTCCAGCTATCCTCCCCTGATAAGTTATCACTTGCAGAGATTCTTAAGAAAAGAGGCACTGATTCTGGAATCTTCGATCTTACGTTATCGACTACTTCCAAGAGGAATCTGATTCTGTTTTCAAAGCTACCACCATATTCATCTGTTCTCTTGTTTGAGAAAGGACTGTAGAATTCGTGAATCAAATACCCATGAGCAGCGTGTATGTCAATGGCGTCGAAACCACTGATTTCAACTGCTCTTTTAGCAGCATCACCAAAATCGTTGACAACACGCTTAATTCCAGCAACATCCAACTCGTTTGGCTTTGGAAAGTTACCAGCAGGACGGAACTCAATTGGAGATGGTGCAACTAGCTTCTCTGGGAAACCTCCGATGCTTTTATCAGCTACTTGCTCGAGGTGGACGAACAATGGTTGGCCACTAGCTTTTCTTCCACCATGAGCAATTTGAAGAGCAATCAACTGCTTCTGAGAGTGGACGAAGTCAACGATTTCCTTTAACTTTTCGGCTTGGGCATCATTAAAGATAGCCAAATCGTGAGGAGACAATGGCCCTTCTGGTGAAACCGCTGTGGCTTCTACAATTGTTATTCCTGGACCTCTAAGAGCAATCAGGCCATAATGCACAAGATGGTATGGCGTGACTTGAAACTTCTCATCCGCAGAATATTGACACATTGGAGAGACCCCAATTCTGTTTGGTAACGTCAAGCCCCTGATTTTCAAAGGCAGGAAGATCTTAGGGGGTTTGTCATTATCATTTTCCTTGTAGAAGGTACCTGCTGGAACCTCCAGCTGGGGGATGTAATAAGGCACATTTTTGGCTCTTGGATAGGCATCCGTAGACGAAGCCGACTTAGAGACCATTGCTGTTCTTTTTGATTTTGTTTGTTAAACTATACGGCTTTTCGACGGAAATGTCGTTTTCTGGTATTGTCAATTGAATGTTTTCCATTTGTACAGAATTCAATCCGACTATATATACCATCTGCTTATAAATACGATTATAATAATATACATGCCGGTCGCATCCCCTCCGCATTTGTAGTGGTTATTATAGTTGAGGGTTGAAGCTTTTATTATTAGATGTGTTGATATTATTAATGTCATGGCATTATCGGGTCTCATGATAATTATTATTTCAACACCGTACCGGTTAGTCCCTTGGGGAGTTTTGGCTCTT
Source organism: Scheffersomyces quercinus (assembly GCA_030556775.1). Classification (NCBI taxonomy): domain Eukaryota; kingdom Fungi; phylum Ascomycota; class Pichiomycetes; order Serinales; family Debaryomycetaceae; genus Scheffersomyces; species Scheffersomyces quercinus. Next base: position 241,651 of record JAKTUQ010000016.1, on the reverse strand, counting down.
TGATCCCCTTGTAGGTTGCCAAAAAAAGCATGTCATGCAATCGTATCTCGGACGGAACCCCTATTTACCGCATTTGGAAATCGCAGTTATGTCCGGGCCGACAGTGGTAAGTATCTTCATAGAAATGAAGAACCACTCCACAGGGGCAAAGGACAGTGACGAGGAAGCTACAGAGTGGAAATGGAGGCAGATTACTAATAGGAAGCGAATTGGAATATTTGGTAACTATGGGGAATAAGAAAAGAAAATAGGTAATAGAGTAGTTTTAGTCGTAGTGTTTGGTGACAGGACGATGGGAGGAGGGAGGGAAGCCATTTGGAAAGATCACAACAAAACGACACCAGCTTCTTTGTAATTGAAGAAGGCCAAGGAATATTGATGAATGGGATCTTCCAAAAATACTCTTGGATGCAAAAAATTTCCACTTGCAAAGAGTGGGACTTATCGGTCAAATGACAAAAGTTATATAGGTTCACGCAAATGCGGCTGTGAGAGAATCACCTTGTGTCAAGTTTACAAATAGGTGAGTCTTCAAAGCCGAAAATGGCTGTGGTATTATCAATCATGAGAGACCGGGTCGGTTGGTTGAAAATTTGACTTGTTGTCATCCGAAGTGTTCATTTTCATCATATGACTCTCAGTGAATCATCATTGGGTGCAAAAAATGGCCATGAAAACTTATATAATGATATCATCGTAAAAGCCTACTAAAACACTGTTAGATATTAAAATATTATATTTATTTCATCGTAATTAAATGTATAAACCGTAACATGCCAGATGTGATTGTACAATTCTAAAGCATTCCGTCTAATTCGGCCAACTTCTCGGCAAGTTCATCAAACTTTCCTAAGATTGGCATAAACATCTCGTGAACTGGCCTCGACTTCCTCTTGTCGCTCACATCGGTACTAGTAGAAGGCGGGGTGAATTTTGATGGTGTAGGAGTGGATGACAGCCCGTAATTTAATGAGTTCATGCTGGTTAAAGGAGTGATATCTGCTGGGTATCCATTATGCAATACATCTTCGTCATCATCGAAGACATCGTCATCCTCTTCTTCTTCTCTCTGGACTGGGAGAATGCTATTCTTCTTGCGAAGAACAGGACTCTGAATGGTATTTGATGTTATGTCCCTTGACAATGGAGACCTCAAGGGCAGTGAAAACGTCTGGTTACGAGAATCCAGGTCAGTAGTGGTATTATTCTGACCGGGTGTAATTGTAGCCAAAGAGTCTTTAGAAGAGAGTGAACCTACATTGGAATGTGCATCGTCGTCTTTAATTGGTGTCTTCAGGTTAACTTCCCTTTCAACGTTCAGTTGAGACTCTTCTACTGGTGCTTCAATTGTGTCCTTAGGTGGGCCTTCCAGCTTGATTGGAGAGGCATCTGTGGAGTTCTCGCCACTGGAGATATTATCTTGTGAAATCTCTTGTGAAATCTTTACAGGAGTAGCTTCAATAGATTTGGATTCAGACTCGATCGGGTTGGTCTCTTCTTGTACCGTTTTAATAGGGGTTACTTCAGTTGATATGAATTGGCCTGGAAGCTTGGAGACCTCTTGTGTCACCTTAACTGGCGTAATTTCAGCTGGTGTGAATTGGCCGGGTACCAGTGTAGGGGCATTTTGTAACCCTTTAATAGGAGTAGCCTCAATGGACTTCTCAGGAGAAGTAAGAGTGGTCTTGCTTTCATCTTGTGACGATTTTATTGGAGTATCTTTTAGCGATGTGTGCTTGGCTCCTGATTTAGAGACATCTCTTAACATTCTAATAGGAGTTGCTTCTATCGACTGCTCATCTGTCAAACTCAGACTTCTGTTAGAGAAACCTTGAGCCAATCTGATTGGAGTTGATTCAAATGGTTTGTAAGATCCTGCTAGTTGTTTGCTACCATCATGCGAAGGTTTCACAGGCGTAGACTCGATAAATCTCTCAGGAGCAGCAATTAAAGTGGACTTACTATCCTCTTCCTGTAACTCAATGGCACCTTCTTGAACTGGGTCAAAAGAGTTCTCTGAAGCTACTTCGGTGATAGGAGAAAGAGAGGTATCCTGAGCCAAGTACAGCACTGAAGGCATGGAAAAAAGTGGTTGTGTACTTTCATTCTTGTTGACCGACTTATCTTCTTCTTTTTCTGCTTTGGAAACAATGTCATTTCCTTCAAGGTTTACGATATCAGGTTCAGGGAGATCTTCCTCGTCACTATCCACCACAACAATTCCCCTATGCTTTTCTTCAATGCTTTGTTGACTCACTTCAGCGACGTCATCAAAATCATCATCGCTTTCGTCTTCTTCTATCTTCGTAGGTTCTGATTTAGCAAGCTGTTGAATATGCCTATCATGCTCGAAATCATCTTCCATATCCTCATCGGAGTCGTCACCGTAATCGTCAATTTCTAGTTGTTCTTGAATGTCCGACGTCACTTGCGTCAACCTATCAAGAATAACTGATCTTCTTAACATGACACTCGGAGATACAAATTCTCTCTCTTCATTTCCAGATTCGTCATCGACGCTTGGACTATCAAGTTGATGGTTAGAACGTCCGTTTTGAGCTATAAACTTTCCAGGTGGAGTATCGGGAGAAAAAGATCCAATAGATACTTGATCATAATTACCAGACGAGACCGCAGATGGCTTGGCAAATATATTGTCATCCAATGGAGACTTTACTGAATCTTCTGGATTCAATGATAAGCCGCCTTCTTTTATTAACGATGATGGTAGTAAAGTGTACTTCTTCTGAGTAGAGCTCTTCTTATTGTTCTTTGTAATTACCAATGGAGTCTCCGACGGATAAACGTCACTAAGAATTTCGGAACGCTTTTCGTCATCCTGGTCAAGATCCTTCTGTTTCAGGATTTCATCATGTGGAATATCATAGTAGCTATTGATGTCAAATCCTGCCTTTTTCTTTTGTTCTCTGATAAGATCTTCATCGTTTTTACCTTCTTTATCGTTATCGTCAGCTTCTTCTTCATTCAATTGAAGATCAGATAAGTTATCGAAAGTCACGGACTTGTTGTTGGTCTTCTTCGAGCCGCTTCTCTTGAGCAAGCTATTACTCTTAGAAAGGCTGTTTCCACGCAACAATACCAGACTAGTATTGGCACTCTTATTTGGAAGACTATCCACTGATTGGAAGGATTGGGAGTCACCATGTTCAGACTCTCCAATGTTTCTGGAATCGTCATTAGGATCTACTAAGCTATCCCTGGATGTCTTTTCCAATTCTTCATTCTTGAAGCAGTTCAATCTGGCTAGTCTTTCACCATATGTTTCAAGACACTCCGCTGGTACGAAACCTATTTTTCCATCCTCCTCGTCAGAGTACTCTTCGTCGTTGTCGTTATCTTCGCTGTTAGAACCACTATCATTAGAATTCCTTCTATTTCCTCGACTTGCCGAACCCTTGTTGCTTTTCCTTCGCTGCCTGGTATTCATCATTCTCTCTTCTTTGGTCATTTTACGAATTAGCCACCAGTAGTTATCTTGATCATTGATTAAATATACTGGTTCGTCTCTGGATAAAGAACAATGCGATGGGTCTGGGCCCAGGAAGTCATACAAACCGTACAACTTGTCTGGATCCAAGTCTCGTGGTGGAGAACGTGGGGGTGAAGGTGGAAGTAATAATTCATCACTTCCATCATAATCGTTATCCACATTGTCGTTGTCGATGTCGTACTCGTCATCGTATGCATTGTCATTGAAGAATATCCCATATACTCCATCCTCTTCATCGGGATTGGAACTTTTATTCTTGCCTTTACTTTTCTTTTCAGTCGTAGAGAGTTCGTTTGTGCTTACCTTAGCGGTACTAGAATCATTATACTCAGTTTTTATATCTCTTTTTGAGGTCTTCGCATCCTCAACCTTATGTACTATCTCGTCGTCGATTGGAATAGGAGGCAAATCTTTAGATTGGTCTGGTTTTCTAACAATTCTCAACAGTTGGTCAGAAGTGTCAGATTCTTCCATTCCAACGGGATCATCGACCGAGACAGCCTCAAAACTGATATCGGCAATGTTAGGCGACAGAGCAGCGTCCTCAAACTGATCAGTACTGTTATTGAGATCTTCTTCCCCAACGGATCTGTCTTCCAATGCCGCTGGAGCTTTTGGCTGCGAAAAGTGATCTGCTTCGTTTGTACCAAGAGAATTCTTGCGGGCAAGCAAATTTCGAGCAGCTTTTTTGATAGTCAGGGTCTTTCTCTCGGGCTGAGACAGTGACTTGTATTCTGGCTTCGTTCCCGAGCTCTTCTTCTTGTTCTTGTCGTCGTTATACAGCTTGTCGAACTTGGTGAGGAATTTTGTCTGTCTGTCTGCGAAGAGTTCATTGGGGTTGAAGATATTATTATGCGTGTCGCGTTGTCTGTCTTCTTCGCTTTTGATGTACTGCAACACCGTCAGCTGCACAGACTCTTTTCCCAATCCAGAAAAGCTCTTGTTGACAATGACGGATGATGACTGGGACTGTTGTGTTTGGTTGGACGATGTAGAAGACATGAAGGATAATTTACGTTCGAGATCGGATAAAAGCTTATTGGTGGTAGCTAGGGTCGATGATGACTCTGAGTTTTTGCCGGTGCCATCATCATAGTTATCGATGCTATTCTCGTGGCTTTCCAGTGTGTCTTTGACACGGACACCAGCGGAGTTGCTGCGTGATCTCATGACTGCGTTGTGATATTGGTGTCTGCTTGTGTACTCTGTCTGGATCAAATAGACAGATTGATGGTGAGGACAGCAGTGTCTGGTGAGGCAAATGAGTCAACAGAGCAGTAAAACCGTGGTTTTCAACCTATTGAACTCCACTATATGATGACCAACCAAACTGAGGCTCCTGGTATGCTATTCTAACGTCGTTCCAGCTCGTTTATACGCCGTTATTACCAATATTTCCGTGGTTGATTCTTGTGCCCTGAGCTTAAATTAAATCAGGGGACTCGAAAAAAAAGACGGACAAGTTGGAAACTGTCTGGAGTGGGTGAGAACAGACGAAAATGAGGGATTCGGGTGTCTCGAGTGATGCAACGAGTTCTATGATGGTCCACTAGCCGTATATAGCCCGTAGCAATGCTATTTCAGTCTCAAACAACGTTTTCTAACGAGAAAAGCCTGGGATCATAGATATCAGTCTAAGGATGAATTGGTAGAATTTAGTATTGCAGTGTCTGTAATAAAAACAAGACACAGAAGTCCTGCACGCGGCTTTTGTTGTTTTGTTTTAAGTTAAATAATAATGTTGTTGTGGATTTTGGCGACGTTTTAGTACTGAGGCACCTGGAGTAGGGCGGAAGCGTTGTTTCAGCACAAAGAAAGGACACACCGAGAGTGGAATTGGATCTACGAGTGCCGGGATTAAAAGCAGAGAACTTTTATGCGGTTATGTTTGGTCAGTTAAACGCTGTGCTGATAATTATAACAGAGTGGCATAGGCATCTGGTATTTAGTAATCTGTGTCTGTTGTCGTGGAGTACGTACCCTGAAAAAAAAAAATATCGCGTTTCGAAACGCATCAATTCTGTTGTGCGTCTCAGACACGACACCAAACTGGGGCCAAACCTATACCGATAAAGGTCTAGGTAAGATTACAATGTCTACGGATGGTCAGTGGTTAGAATGTAGTAGGCTAGCATTTGGTAGATATCGTCAAGTTGGTCAACTAGCAATCGTTGTCAACAATATAATGCCCTTGGTGCTCAATCTGTATTCCTGTTCTGCTCAATCTTGGGTTCATCTGCGCAGATATCAGCACACCTACGCCTTGGTCCGAGAATTAGTGGCAACGGGAGAACATCAGAAGCAGGCTAGCAATTGCTTAGGGGAGGAACCCCTGGTTACAGTTATGATTGGCCGGCTTGTGAAGTTCCATCTGCGCTAGAATAGGAGCTTTTCTCAAACTAGCATTGTAGACTGAAACATGCCGTGGGGCACAAAGAAACCTCGTTGTATAGCGAAACCAAGGAGATGATAACTTCCTGTTTTGGGTACTACAACCATGTTCGTATCGGAACTATTCTTCGATTTGGTCCTCTAAACTATGCATTGTAATTGTTGGCATGTCTAGTGAAATCCGATGGTAAAACGACCCATCCGCCTTGTCTCACCTCTGGGATAGTTTAGCCAAAGTGTATTTCATAATTGGTGCTATCCACAGTCCATTACCATCTGGGGCAATCTATAGTTCGTAGTTATTAAAGAAGTGACTTCAAGGAGCATCTACAATATTGCCATTTTCAGTAATGTTTGAAGTGGAGCTTCATGTATTTTGCAACTTATTTGTTTCTAGAGATTTTCAGGTACCATCTTATGATAAAGTCTTCTCATATTGTTCATAATACGCTTATCCATAATAGTCTTCTCCATAATGCTCATTTTCACGTTATCTAGCTTTTCAAGTATAACTTCACTCTTTTCACTCTTTTTACTCTCTCCATCTCTTCCGACTACAATCTTCATCCCGGAGCTTTCACCCATCCACGCCGTGCACTTACGGCTCACGAATCTACATCACCATTAATAATGGTTGGTTCCGTGGTTATGCTACATTACTACTTTGAGACAAGCTCCGAAAATACGTCAATTCGGGTTTACCGCATTGGGCATATCGGAGCCCTTTATTAGTGATGATGAAATATTTAACAACCAACGAAAGCCAATAGAAAATGTCTATATGGCATTGGTACTGAAGGATAAGATCGGATATCGCGGTTGTCCGGTCGTCGGGGTTTCTTCCAGTATTTTAACAGGCAAAATTGCTTACAATAAAAGACAATAACCAGACATCTGTAGATAATACCTCATCGGAAGCGAATAGCCGTAGACCATTTCTAATATTCATTTAAGCCATCTTATACATCTACAAAGATATCTCAGCAAAGATATGATCTTGTAGCTACGGTTGACTCTACGTAATCAAAGTGATTAGTAATTGAGAAAAGATCAACTCGATATAAAAGGTGGGTGCAAGGACATCTAATTAGCATATCAAACCATTTGAATCAGAATCATCTTCTTCAACAAGATACATTCTACATACCAAAAAGCTCGATTAATTCAAACAATTTAACCAAAATGTCAGAAACCGTTTTAGTCACAGGTGGTACCGGATACGTTGGTAACTGGGTCGTACTCAGGGCCTTGGAAAATGGATACAAGGTGAAGACCTCAGTTAGAAACTTATCTAAGGAAAAGCAATTGAAGGACTCGCTAGTAGAGACTAGTGACAAGTTGACCAAGGAAATCGTTGACAAGAACTTGGAACTCTTCATCGCTGACTTGACTTCCGATGCTGGCTGGGTGGAAAACTTTAAGGACGTAGATTACGTTCTTCATGTTGCTTCGCCATTCCCTTCAACTCAGCCAAAGGACGCCAACGAGTTGATAGTACCGGCCGTTGAAGGTACATTGAGAATCCTTAAACTTGCTGCTCAGTTTCCTTCGGTGAAGAATGTCGTCGTGACCTCTTCTTTCGCTGCAGTGGGCTATGGCCAAGACCCAAAGCGTACCAAACCATTCACTGAAGAAGATTGGACAAACGTGGAAGGTGTTCCCCACATTCCTTACGTCCAATCCAAGACTTTGGCAGAACAAGCAGCCTGGAAGTATGTTAAAGACAACAATGTGAGCTATGCTTTAACTGTCTTGAATCCAGGCTACATTTTTGGACCACCATTGAAGAATGGAACTGGCTTTGGTACCTCTTTGAGCCTTATCCAGAATTTGTTGAATGGTACAAGAAAGGATGGTGTTCCAAGTATGTACTTGAGCTTGGTGGACGTTAGACAATTGGCCGATTTGCATGTTGAATCATTGAAGAATGCAAAGGCCAAAGGAGAGAGATTCATTGTTCATGCTGGGCCAAATATCAGTTTGTTGGAAGTAGCTAACATCTTGAAGGAATCATTGCCTGCTAGCCAGACTGGAAAGTTGCCAACAACTGAGTTGCCAGGTTCAAAGGATTATTCGAAGAAATCTGAGATCACTAAGGTCAAGACGACATTTGACTGGACACCTTACCCTGTAAGTGACACCCTTGTAGCCACTGTTGAAGGACTTGACCTTTAGGATTTCAAGTGGGTTTTACCATTCTACTGATTATATTTCACTATGTATACCGAAACCATTACTTCTGTGTTGAATACGTAGTTTATAATATATGAAGAGGAATATGAATGTGTAGTTCTAAACTCTGTATGATTCAATGTAACGTTCTACAAATTTGCAGTCTAGTGTTGTACAAGAAGAATTGGGATCATTAGAGCAACTTCTAGACCCCATGACCCACAGTTCTAAGCTATGGGACCATAATTTCTAGATAAAATCATCATTAGTAGATAAACCCATGATTACCTGATGAACTTTCCACAGACAATTGCCATTTCAGCTATTTCATGGGCCAAAATTTAGTAGTATTTGAATTAAAATCCATAAGTAATTACTTCATTCTTCGGTTATCTGACGTGATAATGAGCTAAAATTAACCATCTCCTTCGATCCTTACCTTATTTGCATTAAAGTCACTGGGAAAGTACCAATAAATATCATTATTTGCATCTTCCACATAACACAGACCCATTTCCACAATCTCTTTGGACAAATAGTTACTACAACTCAACTCTGTCTTTGTTGCTCTTTCATACTTCATGCTTCTATAAACTACGAACCGCTTTTTGCAACTACTCTACATTACTATAAGATGGGAACAGCACACGGCATGTCATATTCAGCAGAGTAACATGATCAAAGGATAATGTAGAAATTCCCAGTCTACTACCGTTCATGAACAGTACCTCGGTAACAGCAAACCTCGATAACAGCAAGAACCATAATATTATCATTTTCGTCTTAACACCGGGTATTTCTATTATGTAAGGGTCTTTATTCTTCTTGACCATTTTAATTAACCACTCTATTTAAGGTTCCGGATTGCAAAAATCACCCAATACCAAACCTTACTTCCCATAATATCTAATGTCTATCCTTATTAATGAACACATATTCACACATATTCACACATTTCCACGAGTATCACTACATGACTAACTGAATTAATTCCACCATCCCTACTAAGCTCTACATGACTAACTATATATTATTAAAATGAATATATATATTACCTCAAATAAACTATATGTACTTTATAGTAGGATAAGATTAATAATATAACATAGTACATCATTATTAACCTTTTAAGGGTATTTATATTAATTTAGTACTTAATTTATATTTCATAATTCCACTAACACCACTGTTCATTCTCCCCCACATTTAAATGAATAGTATTCTCTCCCACTCTATACCCATACTCCCACTAATTAGCCCACTTCATTTTACACTCCCTGGTTATGCCATTTCCTCTTCTCTTAACTTATCACCTCTGCCACTCTATAATTATACTCTACCACTCTATACCCATACTCCCACTAATTAGTCCACCATGTATTAAAATACACAAATTCATTTACACTCCTGAATACCCTCCTTTCTCCTTCTCTTAACTTGATACTTCTTGACATACCTCTACTCCTCTACCACTCTACTCCTCCACACCCTCCCCCATTACCTCCACCACACCCTCCCTTCAGGAACGAATCTCGGACTTCTATTCATCCCGTTACCACTTCCTCTTCGGGACACTCCCCCACGAATGGGCTTATGTAATTTTTCACTTTCACCATTCACTTGTTCTCTGGTGTTCATGGAACTGCCGAAGCAGTGGCTAACCGTTCGATCTGCTGCCTCGTGTGTAAGCAGGCAGCAAGGCACGCCATTGTCCCGTCTACTGTGGTAATATTCGTAATAATTCCGTAGTATAAATAGGCCTTTGTGTTAGCCAGAACCAACAGATCACCCCATTGAATAAGTGAAAAATACCTTACTACCAGTGACAACTAGCATTCGACAGTAAGATTCCTAATAATATTATTGATAATTACCAATACCCGAGTCACCCTATTGGTCATTCTGTCGATTAGTAACCCTTACCGTCCTCCTAATTTGCTGTTTCTTTGCTTAAAGAAGACGCCAATCCCGTAGCAATCAACCAGCCTGGAAATAGCAATTGCCATTTTCCACAACGAATATAAGGACCAGTTTTCGGGTTAATACCAGTGAAAGTTGGCTTTATAAGCTCAATTGCCATTACTTCGATTATAACTTCAATTTGAAACTAATTCAATTGCCATTACTTCGATTATAACTTCAATTTGTAACTAATTGCAACTAACAAACCATGTCTGATATCTACTTAGTCACAGGCGGAACCGGCTATGTTGGTGGTTTCGTTCTTCTTCAATTACTTGAACAAGGTGCCACGGTCAGAACTTCGGTCAGATCCTTGGTCAAGGAAAGACAATTACGTGAGTCCTTATACAACTCAAGCGACAAGTTGACCAAGGAGATTGTCGATGCCAAATTGACGGTCTTCAGAGCAGACTTGACTTCAGACGACAACTGGGCTGAAAACTTCGAGGATGTTACCTATGTTCTTCATGTGGCTTCTCCCTTCCCAGCTACTGCTCCAGATGATCCAGAAGACTTGATCGTCCCAGCTCGTCAAGGAACGGTAAGGATCCTTGGTTTTGCTGCTAAGACGAACACAGTCAAGCACGTAGTCATTACTTCATCTTTTGCAGCCATTGGTGCTGGCCACCCTCCAACCAAGGTTAGCTTCAACGAAGAAGATTGGACTGATACCGTCAACTTGGACCGTCCATATACCATTTCCAAGACTTTGGCCGAGAAAGCAGCCTGGGAATACGTTGAGGAGAACAAGGTTCAATTCGGCTTGACCGTTCTCAACCCAGTGTTGATTATTGGGCCTTCTTTGAAGAACCAAGTGACTAACTCCACTTCCTTGAACTTGATTAAGGCCCTAATCGATGGCTCGAAGAAAGATGGTGTAGACCACGCTTCTCTTCACTTGGTTGATGTCAGAGACGTCGCCAAGCTCCATATCCAAGCATTGACCACAGAAGAAGCCATTGGAGAGAGATTCATTATCGCCAGTGGCCCTACTCTTACCTGGCTCGATGCTGCCGAGATCTTGAGATCTAGAATCCCCAAGAAGTACATTCCAAACTTGCCTTTAAGAGAGACTGGTACCCCACAGAAGCCTCTCTTGACAGACATCAGCAAGGCCAAAAGAGTGTTCAAGTGGACGCCTATTCCGAACGAGGTATCTTTACCAGCTACTATTGAGGGTATCTTGGAAAGAGGTGAGGTTTAAGGGTTAGAGATGTAGAGATATTGAGCCTATGAATGAACCTGAAAGGTATTAAGAAGAGAGCGATGAATAGTATAAGTAACTAAAAGTCTCTACTTCGAATGGAATCCAGAAGAGATCGATGACCCAAATGAATGGAATAAAGAGAGATAAGTGGATAGTATAACTAAAACTAAAGGAATACACATTATCGAATATACTACTGAATGAAATCACTTTAATGAAGTTAGTTGTCATCCTTGTAGTGAAAGAAAGGTAAGAAGTACGACTACGAGAGTATATTAGAACAGATCCTCTTAGAAGAGTAATGAAATGACGATACTGGGTTGATCTTGAACTGGAAATCGTTGGAAAGATCGTCTTGACATCATTCGATAGATCATTCGATATTGACATCATTCTGTCACTTCTCCACTCTTATTGCTCTACTTCTTAATACTCTTCTTCTTCACTTCTTCACACTCTACTTCTCTACTGTCCTCACATAACCTCATAACATCATTCTAAGTACATTTATTTATAAGAATTGAATATATTTTCAGTTCAACTTAAGTTGCTGATAAAGATCACTAGTTGATAAAGAAACCATGTTAACCAGATCACTTCTTAGCCAGATTACTTCTCATCTGCATCACCTCATTATCGATCTACTTGTTAACAACAGCGTTGATGGCATCGGCCAAGTACTTGACGTTGTTGTCGTTGATACCAGAGATCGAGAATCTACCGTCTTCGGTAGCATACACAGAGTACTTCTCTCTCAACTCAATAACTTGCTCAGAAGACAATCCAGTGTAAACGAACATACCTCTTTGCTTCAATAAGTGGTCCCAGTTGTAGTTGGTCTTGTCCAAGTTCTCGTACAACTTGGATCTGACGGTGTTCAATCTACCGACAACCTTGTCCAAGTCAGATAACCAAGACTCCAACAAGTTGTATTGTTCATCGAAGATGATCTCGACGATCTTGGATCCGTGGATTGGTGGGGAAGAGTAGATTGGTCTAATCAACTTCTTCAATTGAGACTCGATGGCCTTAGAGGCATCGGCGGACTCGGTGATGATGGAGATAGAACCAGTTCTTTCACCGTAAAGACCCATGTTCTTGGCAAACGATTGACACAAGGCGTAAGACTTGATCTTGTCTTGAGCAACCAACTCGTTGATTCTTCTGATCAAGTTGATGTCCTTGTATGGGTTACCAGAAGCGAAACCTTGGTAAGCCATGTCGATAAGAGGGAAGAAACCCTTGTCTTGGATGATCTGTAAGACCTCATCCCATTGCTCAACAGTCAAGTCCATACCGGTTGGGTTGTGACAACAAGCGTGCAAGAGGACGATGGAACCGTCATCTTGGCTGGTCAAAGACTTCTTCAAGTTCTCGAAGTCCAAGTCGTTCTTGGAAGTCTCGTAGTAGGCGTAGAACTCTGGGTTCAAGCCAGCGTCCTTGAAGACGGCAACGTGGTTGGCCCAGGTTGGCTTTGGAACCAAGATCTTCTTGTTGGTGTAGAATCTGTTCAAGAAGTCACCAATGACTCTAAGAGAACCGGTACCGGAGATGGTCTGGGCAGTGACAATTCTGCCAGAGTCAATCAACTGCTTACCGTTAGGGTCCTTGTTGGAGTTGTTGAAGACAAAGTTCTTGACGGCGTTTTGGAACTTCTTGGAACCGGTGATACCAGTGTACTCCTTCTCCTTCTCCAATTCAAGAAGAACCTGTTCGGCCTTCTTGACCGATGGGAAAATGATTGGCTTACCGGTGTTGTCTCTGTAGGCACCGACACCGAGGTTGATCTTCTTGGTGTTGGCATCAGCGACGTAGGCTTCGGAAATACCCAAGATCTTGTCTGGAGGAGCCAATGGGATTTCTCCCCAAGACTTGAGCTGGTTGTTCAACGACGAGAATGCTCTGACAGGCACTCTGGCGGACTTCTGGGCATGCTTGACGACGTAAGTTCTATACATTTTGGTGGGTAATAGAAGAGAGACACGGAATAAGACAAAGATCCAGTTGAATTCCTAGTGGTAATATACGGACTGGCTGAAAAATTTCAATAAGAATCACCTAAACAACTGCAACAATCACGGAATTGGAATTAATGCAATTTTTCACAAATATCAAAAATATAATACTATTCAACAACCAATAATATCAATTCAACAATATCAAAATAATACTATTCAACAATATCAATAATTACTATTCAATTTACCCAAACAAACGCTCGAATAAAATATATTAATAACTACAGAGAAATGTTTCTTCAAAATCTACCAATTTCTGCAAACTTTTCACGCTGCAAATAATTATTGTTACCTACTCACCTATATATACTGTAGGTCGACACCGGAGTCAACCCACAACTTGGCGCCAACAGAGCCATTTATGACAGAGTCCCATCCGCCAGAAGCCTAACCCCACTTGGCGGTGGTAGCGCTGGCGAACCAGACCAGTCAAAGCGACAGTCAGGGGACGACGACGACGTGGTGTGAGAGTGTACAATGATCGGCAACGGGCAATCGGCGGGATTAAATCGAATCAGATGACTCAAATGCTGTGGGTGCAACCCCGAAGTAGGCAATTGCACCAGAGGCCCCGTCAGGCCCCGTCCGAGGAGCGAGGTATAATGGATAAAACGGTGGAGTTTAGTTCGTGGTTGTGCGTTGGAGCCGTGAGTTAATATCCGACTGAACACTGGAAACTGAATAATTTGGGATTTGCAAAGCTTTGGTTTGGTGCTTTGGCTTTGTATTATTTTAATTAAACTGGGGTTTGGTGGGGAGGAGTTTGGGTTTTGGTGCTCTGGTGCTCTGGTTTCGATAGTTTATTTCTTCACCGCTTCTCCCAAAATTCCTTCAAACTGTTCCACCATTTTTCCTTCTCAATCCCCTTGGCTACCCATCATCTGGTTACTTCTCTGACCCATTCCATACTCTAACCCACGGCCTAGCGGATGCACGTGAATTAAGCTCCATTTCGGTTTTGGTCGCATCACCGTTGGTGCACACTGGAGTTGCAATCTGGCACCAACCAGAGGTTCTATTCTCTATTCCTACATGGTTATTCCGTATTATTCCGTATCTAGGTTTCCCCTCCTTTTCGTCGTAATCGTCCTCATCCACAGTCTTGCAGTAACTTGACGTTGGTTCCATCACTAATTACCGCTAGGGAAAATAAAGGCTATACCGGGGGCCCTCACAATACAACTGGCCAAAGTGTACGGCACCCATGCAAAATGAGCTCACTCTGGGCTGTAATGGCCGACGTTAGCAACATGAATCCTTTCTTTCACTGTGATATGGATCATTACTCGGTACATTTCCAGGCTATTAGCGGGTCTAACTCATCTAGACATGCAGGAGTAGGGTTGCACCTACTCTATCTCTCTCTAGCCACGTCGAGTACTGGAAGGTTTCAAAGTGGTGTAGTGTTTGCGTGCGAAGTGTCACCAGAGGGACACACGAAAATGCTCTTCTGATTATTGTTTACATTAGGGCCTTTGGTTTGAGGTTTTCGTGCCTTTCTGTTGCTTCATTGTTGTAGAGAATCGTTTAATACGATTTTGGAGTACTCCAAAGACTGTGTTACGTTCTTTCCTTCCTCCTTTGCCCAAGGGACTGAAGATTTCTCTGGAACGATTCCCTTACTACAGACTTTGGATCGATCTAACGCTGATCAATAGTCACTAACCATGCTTCAAACTATACCCTAACCTCATACCATTAAATACGTAAATCGTCCAACCCGTTATACTTGCGGCATGGATGCTATACTGAAAAATCTGATGCATGGATGTTTCTCGTTTTTTTCGGCGGCGCTACCAAATATATTAATTTCGATCCTCGCATCCCAAATGTCGCATATTATGTCGCAAACTTCCCCTACTCCACAGCGACTTTTTTCGATGCGATCTGAAAAATTCCTCTCACGTGACCCAAATTTTTCATGATGAGCATTAATTTTTTTTATATGTAAAAGTATTATGGTAAGGCTCTATTTGAGTAGTTCTAGAGTAATACTATTAGGTTTAAAGAAGATAAAATGATTAGGACTATGTATGTATAGGTGTACAGTTTGAGTTAGAACTGTTTGTGCAAAAAAATCCCGGCTGAAATACTAACATTCCTCTAGAAAACCAAAGAACGCCCGTTCTAAAAGAGCGCTTGCTAAGAAGGAAGCCAAGTTGGTGGAAAACACCAAAACAGCCTTGTTCGTCCCCGGTGCAACTGGAAACAAGCTCTTGCACGATGCCATGTGTGATTTGATGGCCTTGAAGAA
This sequence comes from Scheffersomyces quercinus, assembly GCA_030556775.1. Classification (NCBI taxonomy): domain Eukaryota; kingdom Fungi; phylum Ascomycota; class Pichiomycetes; order Serinales; family Debaryomycetaceae; genus Scheffersomyces; species Scheffersomyces quercinus. Next base: position 226,136 of record JAKTUQ010000016.1, on the reverse strand, counting down.
GCCTGCTGTCAAGAAGTTCTCCAAGAAGAACGAGATCAGACCCTTTGAAGATGCCAGTGAGTTGGAATTCTTCTCTGAAAAGAACGATACATCTCTTATGGTGTTCTCATCCCACAACAAGAAGAGACCTAACACTCTCATTTTCACCCGTTTCTTTAACCACAAGGTGTACGACATGATCGAATTATCCATACAGAATAACGTTAAGTTGTTGCAGGATTTCAAGAAGCTCACATTCACCATCGGATTGAAGCCTATGTTCGTTTTCAACGGCCCAGCATTTGACAACCACCCTGTCTTCCAGCATTTGAAGTCTTTGTTCTTGGACTTTTACCGTGGAGAAGAGACCGACCTCCAAGATGTAGCCGGTTTGCAACATATCATTGCTCTTTCCGTAGGAGAAATCGAGGATCTCAACGAGACCAAGAACTTACCATTATTGCATTTCAGAGTGTACAGATTGAAGACCTACAAGTCGGGCCAAAAGGTTCCTCGTGTGGAGATCGACGAAATAGGTCCTCGTTTTGACTTCAAGATCGGTAGAAGAGTCACCCCAGCACCAGAAGTCGAGAAGGACGCCAACCAGAAGCCTAAGCAATTGGAGGCCAAGGTCAAGAAGAATGTCAGCACTGATTTCATGGGTGACAAGGTTGCACAAATTCACGTTGGTAAGCAAGATTTGGGTAAATTGCAAACTAGAAAGATGAAGGGTTTGAAATCTAAATACGATCAAGATAGTGACTTTGACAACGAGAGCGAGGACTTCATGGATGAAGACATCGAGTATGATGCTCCACAACCAAAGAAGCAGAAGGTTTAAGGAGTCTCTTAAATAAGAGTAGTGAAGAGAAACTTTGCTTGCGAGCGAGATTCGTAGGAGAAAGAAGATAAAAACTGGAGTTTTTAAATAGCTGTATATTATCATTTTATTTGCATGTTCAATACATTAGTCCATAGAATTTTTGTGTTTTGTAGTATTCCAGTGCTAGGAACTTTCTATTGTAGTAAGAAAGATATGTATATATTTACATTTATGTATATATATATTAGGTGAAAGTGTTCTACATCATCGCATTGAAATGATTGCAAAATTATTGTCCCAACGGCCTTACTCCAATTGCTTGTAATAATGAATATATCCGAACTCTCTAACTTTGTTTCTATTATCAAGGGCTTCGAAACGGAGTACATTGCCTATACTTGAAGGTTTCCACGTTCAGTAACGCCAGTTTTTCATCAATACATCTATGGTCCTCACGACACTCACAACACTACTCTTAACTATGGACACTATTTATAGCACTCTAATACACATATAAATACCCATACCATTTATACACACAAATATACAAAATTTACTAAATTTTACCCGTCTCACCCTTACCTCTCCCAAACCACTTCTACCCCTCTAAATCCTCCAATTTCCTTCTTTCCCCAATACCATACCCAATTCATATCTTCTCCTACCATTTTGCAGTTAAAAACTCCATCGATGCTCTGCTTCTGTAATGCTCATCCAATTATGCCATTATATGCTTACGTAACATCGATTTTCCAGCGCAAAAACAATCCATACGCTCAGAAGTATAACAATACAGTCACTTTTAGGTGGTTAAACACGTATTATTCTTGTCTTCAAGTGGCTTTCTTTGTAGTAACTGTTGTGTAAGAATGCCGTCTTCGTCCGGGTCCATTTTTAGGGCGAGAAAACGTGCTCACACGGCCAATTTGCTGGGCCTGAATGACACTATTGGTGCCGCAACTGATGAGTACCTAGGTAACAATACGACAAGTAACACCACCAGTTCGTCGAAGGCTGCTCGGGAATTGACCAAAAATAAGAAGTACTGTGTATCCAGGCTTCCAGCTCTTCCTTCTGTGCTTGAAAACAACCAATCGCAGCAAGTTCTCAATGCATACTCCGACCATGAGTCCAACTACTCGTTAGTTGTTAACGAGAACACTATCAATGTTTGGAGCTACAAATCGACAGATCCATCGCCTTTGGCTATACAATTTCCGATAGAAAACAGTAATTCGACGCCTTTATTGCCTCTTGCGATACTTACCAAGCCATCTAGTGGAACAAGCAAAGATCCGGGTCTTGTGATCATCTATTCGAACTCAGGAAAGGTGAAATTTTATGAAAGCGTCCAACACGCTCCAGCGCTAGGACTCATTAACGACAAATCGCTTGAATTGACTATTCCCATCAACACAGGTAGAGGTGAGTACATTACATTGGCCGAAAACATCGAACCGGCAGGTATAGTAGTAGCCACGTCGTGGAAGAGATGTATCTTGATCTCATTGAGAGATTTCAAGAGTAAACCTTCATTGTCCACAGTAGAACTTCTCAGCCCAGCGGGAATTTCAAGGCTATTCCTTCGCCAGCCCAAGGACGAAATTGTAAGCATTAAGTCGGGCAAACTCACCAACCACGGTATGACCCAAGAGATTATAATCCAGGATTCTGCTGGAGCTTTCAATCTATTCACATACCAATTGCTTTCTGCCAATGGAACCCCTTATGTAGAGGAAAAATCACTGTTCAAGCAACATTTGAGCAGTTATGTCGAGAACAGTGTGGATGGTTATCTCCCAGGATCAAGTTTAAACATCAAATTCTTAGATTTGTGGCCCCTCTTAAACTGCGACGGCGTTTACCTCGGATTGTGTGATATTAATGAGTCAATGAAGAGTGGTGGTTCGAAGAATTTATTGCTTTTGACTATAAAAATTGATTCCACTGGTGTTTTATTATACGGATCTCATAAATTGTTGAGATATGAACCAGATTCCATTTTGTCGTCTACCAACAAGCCTAAGTTATTCCTTCCAAAACCTGGGAAGACAGCTTTCGTCACTTTAGACAATACAGTCATAATTACAGATATTGATACATCATACATAGAAAACCCAACAACATTCTCCTACTACAAACCAAGATGGGAGGATGTTATCAGATTGAAGTCTTCCGTTGAAGTCATTGGGCTCGGATACGAAAATCAATCTACTAATTCTAACCCTGCAATCCTCATTATCAGTAAGAACTTCGGAGTCTTGCGTATTGAACGTTTCCCCGAAACTGAAAGCACTGATGATTCACAGGACCCAACAGATCCATTGCTAATTGTGAAGTCGCATATTGAACAAGGTATATTCTATGCCGATTCAAACGAAATCGAGTTCGATATTTACAGAGAAGTTTCCCAAAGTGTAATAATTTTTGCTATGGAGAAGGTCGTAAAAGAAATTATCAATTCAACTTCGCCATATCTTCCAGCATTCCTTCCGTCTACCGCTGCATTCTTGAACCAGAAAAGCAAGTTGTACCAAGAGTTGATCAATTATTCAGAAAGAAACTTTGCTAGTATCTGCCCAAAGATTGTCCCTAAAATCGTTGAGTATTTGGAGAAAGTAGAAGCGGCTGAGAACTTATGGGCATACGTTGACAATAATCAGGATGTTCGAAAGATTTTAGAGACTGTGGTTAAGCAGTCGGATCAGAAGCTCTCCGTGAATGGTGATGTGTTAAGACAATACTTCAGTAAAGGCGTTGAATCCATCAACGGTGTTTTTACTGATTTGATTGTCCAGTTAGCTTCTAGTGGATATTCACTTACTAGCTTGACTGATTTGATTGTCAAAGTTACATATAATGGTATTTATCTTAATGAAGCTAAGTACATTATCAACCATCCAGAGTATCCAATAACAAAGTTGTGGATCTATGACACAGAATTGGTGGTAAGAATTGATGAGATCTTTACAAAGGAATATTCCCAATCCAAGGGAGCCATACTTACCGAACTGAGACTGGTCAACTTAATTAAACTCACTGAGGTCTTGTACTACTTCGTCACAAGTGCAATTAGATACATGCATTTCTATGACAAGGAAAGTCCGCAGCTTGTTGAATACACTAAGTGGTTTAAGGAACGCAAACACGAATGGGTGGATTCTCTTCTCAAGAATTTCTTAAGCGAAGAGGCACTTTCTATTGCAGAAAGGTACAAAGATTTCTCGTCTGTTGCGTTCATTTTGGATACTGAGAGAAGTAAAATTGCTGACAGAAGTAGCAGAGAATATAATGAAGTGACTGACAAATATGCCTACTTCTTCGATACGTACGAGTATCACTTTGCCTCCAGTTTGTACGATTACTATTTGAAGAATGACAAGATCCAACCACTCTTGTTAGATTTCACAAACCATAAGAAATATCTCAATGAATTCCTTCAAAAAGGATCATATAGAACAACCACCGTTGCATGGATCCGTTACTTATTGGATCAAGATTTTAGCAAAGCATCTGAATCCCTCGTGAAGTCTGCCACATATAACAAAGATGATAACTTAGATAACAAGGAATTGAAGTATTCGCTTGCTAAACTTTCAGCCATTGCATCCAATAGTTCAAGTAATGACAAATCAAAGCTTGTTGAAGAGTTGTTACTCCACTCGGAGAATAGCTTGGTATCCATTAGAAGCCAAGCAAAGCTTCGTGAGTCCTTATTGAAGGACTTTCATGGTGAGGCAAAAGTATTGAACTTCGATCACGCTGTCAACTATTACACCAATCTTTCAGTCGATTTTGGAACCAAGACGAAATTACTCGAATCATCATTTACAACATTAATCGATAACAAGCAATTGTCGTCTCTTGAACTTATCAATTGGTTAACGTTGATCAAACCCTCTCTTCTTGGCAATAAAGGATTCGTGCAGGCGTTGAAAGTGGCTGCTGTTGAAACTAATGAGAGAAAGTACCAATACTACGCTCAATTAACATGGCTCAGACTAATCACCTTGGCTGATGATTGGTCGATTCTAAACAAGGACAATTTGGGATCAAGTACTGATATTCAAATTCAGGATAAGATAAGAAAGACCGTGTTATTCCATACATTGAAGGAGATCTCCCTAGATGACAAGCTCGTCGCACAATTACGCTCATTGATAATAGACAATGCCTTTGATGATGAAGAGGAGGATGATATAGATGTCAAAGAGTTTAACGAGCAGTTATTAGCCGAGTTGGCTGGATTACGTGAGGGCTACGATTTTGAAGACTGGTTGCAATCAATAGAGCAAGATGTCAAGAACAACTTAGTCTAAGACTTAGGTAGTGAGCCACTGTTAACGCTAGTAGTAATTGCCTTGTATATTATACATTAATAAATTTACATCCCATTTTAGTTAAACTTGTAACTCTATTATACATTGTTGTGATCTGATAAGTTCTTTGAAGCCTGCTTTAGATGGTGTGTTCTAGCTCTTTTCCCGATTGGAAGCTAGAGCTAGTATCTCATCAATGCTTACAAGCATATTGTTACGATAGCTTTTCAATATCACTGTCTTCTATTTCCACTTCGTTTTCTGATTCCACGATTCCCTGGCTCTGGGGAGTATCTATACTGGTATTGGCTTCTTCACCTGTGCCATCTCTGTCCAATTTTATTCTTACTAAAGCTTCGGGCAACGGCAATGAAGTCTCGTAGTCTTTTTCTGTGTATTTCATCAATCCCAAGGATGCCAACGAGATGGACTTCACCACATTCTGCCAATTGGCTAGAATCAACGCGACGCTTTCGGTTCCTCCCTTCATTATGTCCAACTTGTCGCCTATTTCTTCCAAATACGAAGCCAATTCCCCTGTCAATTGACGAAACTCATGTAGACGGGCTAGCTCGGCTCGCTTCTCGGCGATTTTCTGGTTATATATGTTCCTCAGCATGACTGTCTTGCTTGTGTTTATAGCTACAACTGAGTGATCTTATAGTGTTGATCCATTGAACGAACCTGCGTTCAGATAATGACTTTACTTTTACTGTTAGTTGGCGATTCGCTACTAATCCAAAGCTCTATAAATAGACAAACAACCAGACTGCTAGATCCCACAAACAATGTATTAAAGAAGAAGGAAGTCTATTCTTCATTTATAATTACCCGCTAACAAATTTAATTATACGCGATGTTTTGGTTTGGATGTCGCATTTGGGAAAGAGAAGTTAGAAGTGAGACATTATAAGATGGAGGAATTGGATTGAGATAATGCGACATTTTTATAGGAGAGATCTGTTAGTTCGATGTGATGATGGAGTAGAATAGTAGCTACAAGTAATGTGCTATAAATACTTACAAATAGTGAAGTGCATTATGTTCTCTTTCGTAGATTAACACATCGACTCCGAAAATCCAAACAACCTTTTCTCCCTCTAACTAACAAACCATTCACACAAGCTTCTCCTTCAAAAAGGACTCCCATTTCATCTCCTGCACACCATTCTACAAATTCACGTGATCAGATCGTCTTTGTTTACCTTTCAAGCAACACTGTTTATGATTTCAAATAGCAGCAAGTATCTCTTTATCACACACTGAAAGCACTTGAGTAGTCCTTCTTCTGTAGTGTAGCAATGGCGCGGAAATCAATAGATTTCTCCCAGTCGCTTCTCAAGTTCCAGTCCGCCACGAATCGGACTAGTGGCGGATCACCATCTCTGTCTCAGTCAAGTAGGTCTTCTCAATCTCCTCCACCATCGCAATGGAGTGGCGGTAAGACCACAACAAAGGAAATCGATGGCATAAACTCACAAGATGAGGATTTTGAATCATTAAGAAGCAAATTCGCCATTCAGAATAGGTCGTTGGCTAAGAGCAATTCGGTCTTATCCAGCAGGATATCAGACCTTGAGTATAGAGTCAGTGAGCTCATAAATGAAAACATGAAACTACGCAAGAACAAATCCATAAGAGACATGGAAGGAAAGAAGCAACTTGAAGAGAAGCTTGGAACCATAGAAACAAACTTAATATCAAAGTTCAATGAAATCTTTCAATTCTTGAAGAACATACGAGACATTGAAGAATTACCCCCAAACGCTCAATTAGACGTATTATCACATATCAACAGACCTGTAACATCTACACCTTTGGAGGGAGACGAATTCTTCCCCGCAACTCTTGATTTCAGCGGCTTTCGTACACAGATAAATGCTCCGGCAGAATCTACTGGACTCAACAAAACAGAAAGAAATCAGAGTGTTGTAGAAGATAGTGCTGATCAGGCATTCATAGAAGCAAGCGCTTCTGATACTCTACCAGAAATCAACAAAATATCGACCATACTCGAGGCCAAGGAGTCCGACTCAGACGTCAGTACTGAAAAAATACAGCAAACGCCATCAGAACCCGTAATTGAATCAATTCCAAAAGAGCCGCAACAGCTGGAGATAGCACCAGCTTTCATTTCCCAACCTGCTGTACGAAAAACTAAGGATTCTGTCACGAATGTTGAAACGACATCAAGGGCGAAAGTGAATAAGGAGATAGACAACGAAAACTCTACAAAAAACACAGCAAACGAGACAAGCAATGAAGAAGATCATGAACGACCCCGCCGAAACAGAAAGGCTGTTGATTACAAGGGTCCCCCCTTAGGAGGAAAGATGAGAAGAGAATCAGTTAAGATGTTGGATGCAGTTGGGGATAATGTATTGATCAACTACGTGGTGCCTCCAAAGATTAAAAGAGAAGAGGATATCCCAAGTGAGAAGAAAAGAAAGCAAAATTCAACCCCAACTCCAGCTAAACGCCGTCCCTTGGCTAACATTACAAATACTTCCCGCTCTCAACCTGTAGATACTCAAGAAAAGAGAAGCATTCGGAAGTCAATTGCACCAACAAGAAATAAGAAAATCACTCCCTTTAAAGACACTGAACCCCTGAAAGAACATCAGGAAAACAAAGACAATGTCTCCGACTTGTCAGTCTTCGATTTTGAGGATGTTCAACCTCGAAAGTCCAACGTATACGTAGGCAGAAGGGGGAAGTCTAGAAGACACACCATGCTTATGTAGACAAAGTATACATTTGGATTCTATGGTTGATAAACACAGTGTGAGATTGACATTATCTAAATTTACATTATTGCATTTGACATATTCTGTAGACACCTTATCTATGTATTAGGATTTTATAGTATACATTGGCTGGAAGTGAAGTATCTTCCTGTTGTGCTATTAAACACTCATTTTCATCTTAATAGGAGGATATGGCTCGTATCCTAATATCTCAAAATCTTCGTATTTGAAATCATCAATAGACTTGATTTCGTCCTTTCTTTCTTCTTTGATGACCAACTTGGGGAAATCCTTTGGAGTTCTTGTAAATTGCTCCTTGAGTGCATCTATGTGATCCAAATACACATGTGCATCTCCCAAAGTATGAATAAACTCACCACAATCCATATCAACTATATGTGCTATCATCTTAGTTAAAAGGGCATATGAAGCAATGTTAAATGGAACACCCAAACCCATGTCACAAGAACGCTGGTATAACAAACAAGACAACTTTGGTCTCCCACTAGATTTGGCTTGTTTAGCGGTATTTGGCTCTGGGCTACCATCCGATGGGAAACTCACGTAGAACTGGCAGAAGACGTGACATGGTGGTAAGGCCATCTTTCCAAAGTCTGGTGGATTCCAAGCGGACATGATAATTCTTCTGTCGTATGGGTTTGTCTTTAACTTCTTGATGACATCTTGCAACTGGTCAAATCCTTGACCGGTATAGTCTGTGTCACAATCCTTGTATTCAGCTCCAAAATGTCTCCACTGGAATCCGTAAACTGGTCCCAAATCACCTTCTCTACGGTCGGTCAAACCCAACTTGTCCAAGAACTCACGAGATCCATTTCCTTCCCAAATTTTCACGCCTTTTTCGCTCAACAACTTGGCGTCTGTGCTTCCAGCAACGAACCACAAGAGCTCATGCATAATTCCTCGAGAAAACACCTTCTTTGTGGTCAATAAAGGGAAGGTATCGTTGGACAAGTCGAATCTTAACTGTGGAGGGGCGAAGAGTGACTTGGTGCCAGTTCCGGTTCTGTCTGGACGAAATTCACCTTCATTGATGATTTTTTCGCAGAGATCAAGGTATGCTTGTTCTGCGGAGTTGGGGGTAACTGTCATGGTGCCTATATTTGTATCTCTGTGTCTTCAATCTGATGCCAACAGCAAGAGAAGAAGAGTAAATAAATAGTGATAAATGCAAAATACCAAAAACGCGTTAGCGCGCGACGATAATGAAAAATCTGGCGGCATGGATGTAGTTGTATAGAGGGATAGAGAGGAAGAATAGTAGTAGTAGAGTATGTATAGATTTTGATCGTATTGAGAATAATGTTGATGGGGTGTTTATTCTATGGTAGGTTGGTGAAAGTTATTCTTATTCTGGGAACTGTGAGAGAATCGTTTTTAATTTTTTGTTGTTTCTTGAGTAATAGAGCAATGCTGTGCTAAATAGTGCTTATATACGAAGGCTATCTAAATTCTTATCTATGCGAGGCGACACCAATTAGGGTGCGAAAAGCGACTATGTGATGGTAAGTTGCTGCTCATTATAAGACGGTTGGAGGATAGACTTATGATTGACTATTTCTAAGGTGTGAATGGATAAAGTTGTATCCTCTTCGTTTCGATTTCTTCGAGACTTCATTGTTTTACTATGGCGGTGTCTATACTGTGGCTTTACCATGGTTATCCCTTCAGTACTACGAATTTACGAAACGTGGGGTAAATTGTCCAAATCCTACAATAAACTGCTGATTTGACATTTCCCTCCATTTCTCGAAAACATAATACGTATAACGGTTGCAGGTATTCGTAAACCAAACGGTACCTCAAATTTAAGTCGTAACTTTAACTCAATTAATCGATATTGGTCTACAAGTAAATTATTTTTTGGGTTTTTATCAGTACTGTTTTATTGAACTAGCTAGTTATACTATATAAGAGCTTCAAGCTCGTGTAAAGTCAATGAACTAAACTTCCTTAGTTCTTCTTCTCACCGAAGATAGCGTCAGAAGCTTGTTGAACGTAAGACTTGCCTTCGTCAGAAGTGCTGTCACCAATAGCATTGTCGACAGAGTTGGAGATCTTGTCAGAGAATTGCTCAACGGTGGTCTTTTGGGAGTCTGGCTTCAACTCAGCAGCAACCTTGTCACCGACGTTCTTTCTACCTAAATCAGACATGTTTAATAATTGTTAATATTTGTTGGTACTATTGAGTATTGCAGTAGTAATAAAGAATAAGAATAATACTAAATTTGAAAAGGAAATAACTCTCCTTTTATACACAAGTTTCGAGCCCTTCTGGCCACGGTCACGGACGAGCCACTATTGCTACTACTATACTTTGCTCTGAATGTGAAGCGGTTATAGAACTGTTTCGAACGGAATTTCACTTCCTTATTTGCAACAATGCATAATTACGTAAGTGATAGCAATCAACTGAATGTTGTACATTTGGGTGGCACCATAGCAATCAAGCACTAAGTTCACATGGCAATCCATGCCATAGAATCTGCTGGCATCTACTATACATCACTTATAATTAAGATTACGAAATTAGGCTGCGTTGCAAAGCCTTGTTCTAGATAATTTGGAACCATGAGAAGTACTTGAACCATTTGGGTTCAACCAAGACACACTTAGACTCTGCAATTGTGATCGACTTTTCCAGAAGCTTCAGTGGTAGTGTCTCCAATGTGCCTTCGATCACAACCTTTCTTCCCTTGGCTTCTAATACCTTAGCCCTTAAGATAACTGTGCTTCCAGGAGGAGCTTGGTTCTTGAAGTCAATAGACAATGATGCAGTAACTCCTTTTTTGGATGGCAACAAGGGAAAGCCGGCTGAACATAAACCCTCATCTAGAATTGTGGAAATAACACCATTGTGGATTTGTCCGTCTTGGCTTATCAATTGGTCGCCGAGGTGATAGAAGCTGGTAAGCTCCCCTTTCTTCTCGCTTAAGAATACGATCGGGTCTATTTCGAACAAATTGGGTCCGAAGAGAAGCCCTGTTGCTACGTAATTCTTGTGGTGCTGGTCCGGAAAAGCATGACTTGTGTTGTACTGAGTGTAATTTTTATCTGCAAGCAATGTTTTGTATATTTCCGATTCTTGAATCTGTTGTACTACAGAGTCATTGATGTGCAATATTTTCTTATCTCTCCAGTTACCCTTCCTCCAGTCTGCTGGAAAAGCAGCGATTCCCACGCCAAACGCAGCCAATGGGGTCACGGTCCTCACAACTCTTTTAAACATCGGATCTACGCTATCTAATCTAACTACAGCCCCTATTCTACTAAGAGTGACGGTGTTTAATACTTTTGAATATTTAAATTCGAGATTCATTTGTATAGGGTTCTTATCTACAGGAACAAATAATAAGGTTTTGATTGCTATTGCTATTATGCTTAAAATGGATATTGGTAGCAAGTATAAGGGGTGAGCGGGGGGAACAGGCAGTATAGGAATGATGTTTGGGGGAGTTTGGCAACAAGATGCAGGGTCCTCTTGTTACATTTTTGTAGTGGCAATAAGGGGTGGAATTGGAATTGGAGAAGTCGGTCGATATTTTTGGTACCGTCCGCTTAAGTGAGTGAAATTTATGGAGGAGTGAAAAATACCAGTGGTGATAGTAACGGTTGCAATTTAGCGAAACACTGATTGCAAAAAGATTGCAAAAAGTTGAGTCGAGAGGTGGTCTCATTATTGACAGCTACACTACTATCATACGATCTGTCATAAAATATGTATTTTAAAGGGTCATAAAAATAGTATTATTGAATCATGTCTTTGCTGGAATACTAGGATAGCTATAAATCTAAAATACCAAATTTCTACAATTCGTGCAAGAAGTCAACTTATCTGGCTGAAATATCAGCTCCAGAGTGCTGCTGAATCAAGGCAACCAATTTTGGTGGATTTGCTCCGACAATGGTATCAACCTTTTCTCCGTTCTTGAAGAAGATACAAGTTGGCATGGCGGTGACTGCGTATTCTTGAGCAATATCTTGCGCTTGGTCGACATCGACTCTACCGAATTGAGCTTCTGGAACTCTTTCGGCCAACAATTCGAAAATTGGCTCTAAGGCCTTACAAGGACCACACCATGTGGCGTAGAAGTCGATGACAGAGACCTTATCTCCAGAGTCAATGAACTTTCTGAACTCAGCAAGATTTGGAATTTCTTGAACTTTGGAAGCAGCTGTGGACGACATAGCACGAGTGTATGTGAAGTTTTGTGTGGAGAGAAATGAGCTTCTGACGATAGGTCTGGCTTGGGATAACACAGATGAAGATTTGAAAACAGGACGGAATCCTAAGTTACGCAACATCGATACCTTATATACTTACACCACTCTAGTTGAAAGGAGTTTAGATTTAGTCAGCATAAGTATGGATGGGCTTTGGAGCAAAATCTGACCGCAACACAAAAACGACAAAACTGTGGACACAAGATCACGTGAACGATAGCGTGTGTCATCTGTCATGCTGATGTTTCAGGTGTCAAAGCCGCAGTCACATGAGCATGCATGTGCAGATGCACGTGATCCACTCTTCCCAAAATAATTTTTGCGATGCTCTTTACTATGAATTTTTCACTACTCCATTAGTATTATTAGTAGGGTCTACTCTTTTACCATAGCACAACTGTCATAATGGCTTCGAAAACTAAGGTTTCCAAGCGTTCCGCTACCAAGGAGATCCCAAGGGCTAACAAAAAATCCAAGGTTGTTGCCGAGAAACTCCCATCGCCTCCTACTGAGTCTGAAGAAGAAGAGGTTGAATCGAGTGGAGATGACATTTCAGACTCCTCCGAAGACGATTTAGATATCGAGGAAGAGGAAGAAGACGAATTAGATGAGCTTGATGACGACGAAATCAAGGTCGATGCTGAAGACAGCGACGAGGACAGCGAAGATGAGGAAGAAGACAAGGAAGATGATGATGAAGAAGAAGACGAAGGAGAAGATGAGGACAAGGAGAAGGTCGTTGATCCTAATAAGAAAACCTCTGCTGAACAGCATGCTGAGCAACGTAAATTATTGGCTGAGCGTAAGTTACAAAGAAAGTCCGGTCAGGAAGTTCAACAAATCAAAAGTTTATGGGAGAGACTCAGAGTCACCAAGCCAACTCCACCAAAGGAAGTCAGAGACAAGCTTTGTGATGAGATCTGGAGATTGGCTCAGGATGTTGTCCTTGACTTGGTCATGAAGCACGATGCTTCCAGAATTGTCCAGACCTTGGTTAAGTACTCCACCAAGGAGAGAAGAGATGCTATTGTCAACTCTTTGAAGGGTCACTACTACGTCTTGGCCACATCATCGTACGGTAAGTACTTGTTGGTCAAGCTTTTGCATTATGGATCGAAGGAGTCAAGAGCCGTCATTGTAAACGAATTGCACGGAAAATTACGTAAACTTATGAGACACAAGGAAGGTGCCTATGTTGTTGAAGATTTGTTTGTCTTGTATTCTTCAGCTGACCAAAAGCACCAGATGATCAGAGAATTCTGGGGTGCTGAATACGCTGTATTCAAGGAGTCTGGTAAGGGTAAGACTGTGTTAGAAGTTACCAAAGAGCTGTCTGAAAAGAAGCAATTGATCTCTACCAACTTGGCCGGTACCATCAAGGCTTCCGTTGAAAAGGGTTCTACCGGTTTCCAAATCTTGCATGCTGCCATGAAAGAGTACGTTTCTATCTTAGAAGATGACATAGAGGCCAACGATGCTGCTATCAGAGAATTCATCGAAATTTTGAGTGAGCAGTTCGCTGAATTGGTCCACACACAAGAAGGTTCTGAAGTAGCTTCTACTTTAATCGCATTGGCCAATGCTAAGGAACGTAAGTTGATAATAAGATCTTTGAAATCTCACACAACTGAATTGATTAAGAATGAATTCGGTAACTCCGTGTTGATCACTTTATTCATGACCGTAGATGATACCGTTTTGCTTCACAAGTCTTTCAGTGCTGAGATCTTCACCCCAGAATTGATCTTCGATTTGGTTAAGGAGAAGTTCTCTAGAAGACCATTACTTTACTTGTTGAAGGGATTAGATGGTAAGTACTTCTCTCCATTGATCCAAAAGCAGTTGAAGAGATACGAAGAATTAGCATACAAGAAAACTTCTAAGAAGCCTCAGGAACAAAGAAGAAATGAGTTGGCTGTTAGGGCTATTCCATTACTCTACAAGGGAGTCTTGTCTACTGTCGGTGCTGAAAACCCAGAGAAGACATTTGAAAAGTTATTGTCTGTTAACATCGCTGCTCAGTTTGTGACTGAGTTGATTTTGACCCCTGTTGACTCCGAAGAGGTCAACTCTACTTTAAGACCACAGTTAATCGATTCTATCTTTGAGAGAACTGTCAAGGGTGACGTCTTGGAAGATTTCCACTTGATCAACAAGGTTCCTTTCATTTCTAGATCCTTGAAGGCTCTTATCCAAGGAAACGAGTTTAAATTTAACAACGACACCAAGAAGTTAGAGGCAATCGAAAATGCCGAGAAGATCGAGGGTACTGGCTCCGACTTTGCTAAGAGAGTCGTATCGGAGGTCTTGGAGAACAATAAGTTGTCTGACTGGACCAACGGTCAAGGAGCTTTCGTTATTGTCTCCGTATTCGAGGTATTACAAATACTGAAGGATGCCAAGTTCAAGGAGTTGAACAAGGAATTGAAGAAGATCAAGAAGGAGCTTGTCAAGAACAAGGACAACAAGGGTGCACAGTTATTGTTGGCTCTTCTCCAATAAGGAAGAAACTATTAATCACATTATCAAATTTCATCTGCATAGCCATATAAGGTTCTAATTTTGTATAGTTCTAGATCATTGTACATTAAATATATCATGTTTAAATATAGAAGCGTATCAAAAAGGATTGTAGCCACCATAAGACGTTCTACTACGTTACATATCGAAGGCGGCATCCTCCTCAAAGTCTTCCTCTTCACTGAATTCAGAGGTATTGTTATCACTTCCATCGTCGTCGTCATCAGGCTCGATTGTAGGGAAGAATCTGCTACTCAAAGACTGAACTTTCTCTAATCTTGTCATTTCCTCTTCAGATTCGTAGTCTCCATCATCGTTCAAGCAATGTAATGGATACAATATCGCATCCTCGTCGACATCTTCATCGTCTTCGGCAGAACCATATTCACGGTACCACTCTAATTTTTGGCCACAGCGAAGACATGGCAAGTCTTCCCCAGAAGTCTTCATAGCATTGAATCTTATTGAAATACACACATAGCAGTAGACGTGACCACAATTTGTCACGTACGGGTTAGTAATGGTACCACTGGTAGGAAAAGTCTTCATTCCAGCAGTCGCAGCCTGGTTATTGTTGTCATGACATATGGCACATTGTGATTTTGGTAGATTCGTATATGGCGTTATTGTTGGTCCACCAGCTTGCTTCTCGCTTTCTCCTTGCCTTCTTGGATTCAAAGCTAGTTTCGCAAGTCGACGGAGCTTGTTCAATTGTAATAATGGCAAGAGAAAGACCAAGAACTCTGTCATGACGTTCCAAACCAATTGTCTGCTCTGAAACTCGAAGTTCACATTGTTACCGTTGAATTTCATCAAGTCTGACACTATAGGCGTCATCGATATGCCCAACACTCTGTGTATAATTGAGGGATACTTTCCATTGACAAGGAAGAGCATGAAGTTTATTAAATTAAGGGACTTGAAAATATTGTCCAACTTGGTGACAATGGCAGTTCTGTTGTTGAAAACAAGATCTCTGACCTTGTTGAATAACTGAATGCTATATGATTCTCTGGAAGAGTCATTTTCCTCCAAAGAGTAGAGATATGATTGAACCTTGCTCCATAAGTAATCACCAATAAGAAGCCCTAGAAGGAGCGACTTTTTGGATAACCCTATTATCTTGCTGGTCCTTGTATCGGTTAGCTTCAAGTTCTGAAGGGCAAGACCATAGGAAGAGCCGGTTTTCCACACTGTAACCTTGAAGACAAGCAAATTAAGTAGTAATGACCAAAGTTCTGGATGCTGATTATATGAGAAGCGGCTTGTCGTATGTAACTGGAAAATGTTAGCCAATTGCTCCTTCAATAAAGACAAGAGCTCTGAGTCCAATATATGTGCATCTAGCTGAGATACCCTTGGCGATGGGTACGATATGGGGATCATGGTTGATGTAGGTGGTTTCTAGCCGTTGTATAATCAGCTGCGGTGAATATTAATGTTAAGTCGTTCTGGACAAATCAAGGCAATTCTCTGTATAACAGCGAAAATACTTAATATGAATAATAGATTTCTCTATCACTATAGAAGTTGAAATCACGGATAACCCAGAAAGAATGATGAATAATGAATAATGAATCACAGATACCAAAAGATTATATATACATATACATATATATATAACTCACTCTTCACCAATATTAAACGGGCAAAATCCAGATTAATGCGGATTAAGTGCTAAAACCAATAATAGAACTAAACCACAAGCACTATTTCAACACTCTACAATAGCTAAGATCAATATAACTCGAACAACTCTACCGTCACCATTCATTCATTCTCCACAAATAATGATTCCTTAACTATGTGAAAAATGGACTCTGGAGATGCGACATTTTCCCCACATGAAAAAGTGAGATTTCACCGAGGTACGATGTGATGTCGCGGTAGGAAGGCGACATTCGATTTTGCAGCCGATATGATGGTATGTAATACAGTATGTATTATTACTCAAGAATGCTTAGAGTTTAACTGGGTATGGGTAAGGTGGTCAAAGGGGTACGTTGAAACTAGGCAGAAGTAGACGAACTATGGATAGAGTATTTCGAAATATATTATTGTATACATGTGAGGGTGGGTTCATGGAAATTACCCACCGCAATGCTGTGATCTCTGCTACACAAGAAATGCTATAATGCCTTTTAAGGAAAATCAGAAGCTACATAAAGATTGTTGATCCGTGAAAATTATTTATTAGATATTAAATTTGAGTTCTTATTATTACCTCAAACTATTGTGAGCCTTATAAGCTTGATCCAATGCCCGGATCATGCTTCAATTTCCCCTATAATAATGCCAAAACTTCGGTGGCTAATTCCTCCACCAATACTGATCCATTTCCTTGTCTAAGCGCATCAAGAGCACTAATCATTCCAGCTGTAATATTCATCTTCTCAAGGCGTCCTGTCTTCTTTGCTACCTTTACGAGAAATTTGAGTATCCTTAATAGAGTCAATTGGACTACTGCATTCTTATTGTATACCCTGAGTTTGAGCAAAATATTATTCAAAACTGTGACATTCGCCATGTTCCTTCCCACTCTTTCAAAAGTGGTGATCAATTTCCAATAGTTATCCAAAGCAGCCTCCAAGTTCGATACTTTTGGCAACATGAACCCAGCCGAAAGGCAATCCTGAGCCTTGGGAGAATCTAGCTTCACATAATGTGGATCATATTGTGCCCACTTAAGAATGGAATCAAGTGAGTTCGATTGCCAATATGGGTCGAGAAGTAGATTGTAATAGACTGTGAGAATGTCGTGCTTCTTGAGATAAGTCTTTACATTGCCATCGCAGTGAACAAGTTCACATAAAATCGGGAGAACGAATTGGCGAAATGGCAAGTTGATCATTGACAACGACTTCAAATAAGGAACAACGCCTAATCTGACAATATCAGATTCCTTAGAGTGATTCAAGTAACAACAATTATACAAAATTGGCGCAACTATGTTTACCATTTCTTTGTAATGAGGCGTCGAAGGATTGTACTTCTCCAATAATTGAACTAGAAACTCTAATGATTCGGCTTTATACATAGCCTTCAAGTTTGCTGATATACACGACATCGATTTGAAGAACTTCAATACCAGCAACTGATGCGAATATTCCAAATGAGGGTAGACTTTTATCAACAACTTATAGAGGTCAACATTGGAAATGTTGATCCGGACTCTTGCCTCTGCCTGACCAAAGTACTTGAGAATGTTGATAATTCTATCAATTGCTAAAGTTAATCTTTGCTCTGTCATATTAGGAGGTGGCAGAGACTGGATCCTGGTTAATCTGTTAAGAAGGACAATAAACCAGAATAGAACTCCGTATTTGGCCAAAATACGGCACAAATCCGACTTCGACCTAGTAAAATCTTTTGAAAGAATCGTATAGATACAATCTACAGAAGCCAAAGGAAATGTAGGGGTTGTATCAAAATCCTCCTCCAAGAATTTTGCAACTACTCTTAATCCACCGCACGATATCAACATAGAAAGAGCCTTTTCTGAATTCTGGAAGTGGCCAATGAATTGAACCACTTGTAGTCGCACCGATAGGTCGTACTTTGAACTCTTAAACTGAGTAACTGCTGGGATTCCGCCAAGGAGACAAAAGTTTTCAAATTGAGCTATGTCATTTTCAAATATCTTATTCAAAATTGACAAAGTGTGGAACCAGAGTTTCTGATGGTTGTGTAATTCTTGAGCACTATCCAATAACTCTAACAATGACAACACGCCATGGTCCCTGATCATGGTGCTATGCAGAATTGGATATTTCTTTACCATGTGCAACATTCTTCCTGTAATTTTTATAAGAGATATGGTCACTTCATCATTGTCAGAATGGCATAAATCAACCCTATTTGTAAATTTGGATACGAGATACTCCATTTTTGTTTGGATTTCTAGTTCATTGGTGTCAAAGTTCTCAATGTCGATATTCATGAATGGGTCAGACTCATCTTCAAACTTTTCACTTCCTTCAATATTGATAACCAAATCGTTGCTATGCAATCCCGAGAATCCTGATTCTGTGTCTCCATTGGAGATCTCCTCTTTTTCAGAGAATTTCAGTAAAAGCTCCTCCTTGGTGTATTTTGGCTTCGAGTTGAGTCGTACAGTATTAAAGTCACCGTTAACATCTGTAATTTGAATAACGTCTGGAACAAGTGGTTTTACACTAGGAATTTTCACTTCAGTGAAATCGTTATCCCAGTTCTCTTCATTCATCTCTGAATAGCTAGCAATCGATTTGAGCTCTCTCTTCTGTTCCTTAATTTCATCACGAATGTTGGAGATAGAGGTTTTGGAGGTATTGCTTGAGCTCGCGAGCCATCTGTGCTTCAATAGAAGTTTAGCAGTTATCCTCAAACTCGCTTGTTTCTGAAAACACTCTAGTAAGAAGTCTTTTGCGAGTGAGGTAGTTTGTTTGGGTAGTGGTGGGTGATCGTCGGTGCCAATTGCATGTAACGCTGCCATGGGATTTAAGTCGTGATAAGGTGGATTAGTATTGAATAATTCTATTATAGTAGCGCCTAGGGACCAAATATCTGATGCTGTACAAATACCATCACCCCCTAGCACGGTTTCTGGAGCCATCCAATTTGGAGTACCTTCGACGCTATGATGCTGCGTAGTTACTGTTGTGGCAACACCAAAATCGGCCAATTTGATATCACCATCTTCCGTCAATAAGACATTTGCCGCCTTCACATCTCTGTGAACAACACCTTGTTCGTGGAGATAGTTTAGTCCATGCAAAATCAGTCGAGTATATCCTGTTATTTGCGCTTCTGGTAACCCATGTCCTAATCTTTTGTAAAGCTGCCTTAATGAGCCACCCGAACAGTACTCTAGTAATATATTTAATGATGATGATGTTTTTACGAAACCATGATATTTCACAATATTGGGATGTTTCAATATTTTTAATAGATCTATTTCTCCCATGAGCCCTCCAACATCTTGGTCTTTCTGTAGAGTTATTTGCTTGATAGCAATGATATGATTAGTTTTCAAGTTGACTGCTTTGTAGACATTAGCAAAAGCCCCTCTTCCCACCAATTTCGAGAACTGAAAGTTATCCAATGCATTGGTCAGGCGAGTTCCTGGTCTCTTTTCAAATCTTTGTGCTGGTGTTAATGAGACTTTAACTGAAGGATTTCTATAATGCTTTTTTGGTGTCAGATCGAGTGCTAATTTCGGAGTTGGAGGTAAGCTTGTTGGCGTTACATCTCGAGTTATGATGTTGTTTCTTAGCCTTAATGCTTTTAAGGGTATTTCTTGCAGGATTTTCTGAGGAGACTGGTTATTTCTGTGGACCTGCTCCTGAAGAAGGCCGTGGTTATGTAATTCATGATTTTGGTCGATCTGTAAATTCGCCTTTTCTATAATTTTCTCTATGAATGGGGAGTCGTTTTCATCATTGGTCTCGTTGGATGTTTCTTCTATAGGATACATAAGGTTTTCTGGTGATTTTTCTTCAACGTTGTTTCTTAATGGGCTCAGGGAAAACGTTGTCCTCTGTTGGTCTTGTTCGAAGAGAACTTGCACCTTACCTTGAATTCGTTTCACAAATGGTGAATCTGATATGGAACCCTGGTTTGAGCCAGAACCGTTGCTTCGCACGATGCCTGAAGATGATGATGATAGGTGCGAAAACCTTGAATAAGAGAGATCCAAATCTAATTGGTCGTCTAGTTCGAAATCCTTGGAATCTATTCTATCTTCGTTATTCTCTTGGAACCGCTTTAATGTCTGTTCCTTCTGGGACAGAGGCAGATGGTGTGATTGCAGGCCCAATTGGGCCGAATGTGAAGATGACACTGGTGGCGTTGAGGCTTGTATTTTCGACTCGCTGCTCGGCGCTCTTAGTCGACTTCGTGGCGACATCGCTGTGCTGTGTACTTCCATGGCGTGATGGCTGTAAATAAATAGAATCAATAACTACTTGTAACTTCACTTATAAGCACATGATTTTGGACCACTGGAAGGTATTTTCTCTCTGAAAATTGGTAGAAGTATCCGAATCACTGTGGTTTTACTATGTTTCTACTTTCAGACCACACGAGCTCTACTAACATCTACTTTACCCCTACTCTACTCTTCACTTGACATTTGTTACCAATTAAACGAAAGAAAGAAGTTTTGTTTACGTTTTCTGAGCGCGTAAGTGGGGAACATGGTAGCGTGGGAGGAGAGCGTTGTTTGTTAAATGGATATGGTAGCGCTGTTTAGTATGGGATATAGTGTGTTATGGTGTAGTGAGTTGAATGAATTAGATGATGTAGAAATGATGATGAATATAGGGGGGTATGCTCAGAAGGGAGGTGGTGGTTGAGGCTGTTGTGGTTGTTGTAGGGAAAGGTTTAAAAGTGATAGTATTAGATCTAAGGAGAAAGACTACGAATAATGTAGGGTATCGTGTTATACATATATATATATATATATATTTACGTATACGCTCGAATTTTGCACCCAACATGAAAGCTGACGAGTTCTTTAAGACTTCGTCTACTTCAGTTTCCAGATAGGTATTGCTAAGTATAAAATTTTCTACGCAACAAGCATGAACTCAGTTGACAATAATTATGTATTCATCGGATCATCTTTGCCGATATCATGTTTATTCACGGGAACATCTAAACAACTACACTATGGATGCACCTAAAGCTTCGAGATCTGGGTAAGCAACTTACCCGTTCCCTTAGCAGAAGAGAACAATGTACCCCACGTTTCTGGAATCTGGGTAAACTTCTCAGGATCACTCAAGTCAACTACTGTCAATGAAGACTCATTCACGACAATCTTTCCATCCTTTATCCATCTCAGGATATGTCCGATAGCCTCTTGGTAGTACTTGCGGAAATCTGTAACGATAAATCCTTTTACAGTAAGCCTGTTGGTGATTATTTGGGACCATTGGACGATCATAGACTTCTTGATATCGTTATAACCGGCAATTGCTCCACAAGCAATAATAGTACCAAATGGCTTGGTCAAGGTCAACATGGTATCCAAGATCTTTCCACCGACACTATCAACGAAGACATCACAGAACTTCTCTTTGCCGATGGCAGCACGCATTTCCTTAGCAAATGTTTTGTTATTATAGTTGATACAGGCGTCGGCTCCAATGCTTTCAACCCATCTACATTTGTCGTCTGTACCAGCGATACCAATCACACGTTTGCATCCGACAATTCTCTTGGCGATTTGAACGCACATACTACCAGTTGCTCCAGAGGCAGCGGAGATTACAACAGTATCGGTTGCCTTCAAAGAGATGACTTTGAAGAACATCATATAAGCGGTGAGACCGGTAATTCCAAAGACGTCCAAGTAGTATGTCAATGGTATGGACTTGTCTGTTATCTTATTAACAATGTGTTCTCTTTTGATGATTGTATAGTCAGACCATGTCAACATACAGTTGACGAAATCTCCAGGGGCATATCCGTCCAATTTAGAGCTGACCACTTTACCGATACCAGCAGAGGCCATGATTTGACCTTGTCTGATGGGTTCGACGTACATTCTGTCGGCTGGAACTCCTTTCTGGATCCAGGCTCTTTGGGTGGGATCATTGGACAAATAGACCGTTTTGATGAGCAATTCCCCCTCTTTGATGTCTCTCAACGGCGTCTTGACCAACTTGAAAGTGGAATCCTCTTGTCCCAACTTTAAGTTGAAGTCTCTGAGAGGAGACTCGTGAACAATGAACGAAGTGGCTTCTTTTGGAATGGACATGATAAAACTCAGTTAATATGAAAGAACAAATGAGAATGTCTTTTATAACTACGATCTTAAAGAATTAGAATCTGTTAACAGCAGGTTCTCGAAATATTTATAGTACGAGAATTAGTGAAAAATTATTCAAAAGAGATTCCGAACCACTTCGATGCGAACTCAAAACTATGATCTCCGATAAAAGTCTCCAATTCACCACAAACAACACTATCTTCATCTACATTTCCATATCTCCCCGTATTTCAGAAGTCCCGAGGAAACGCACTTCCGTGGGGTAAAACCTTAACTATACAAAAAGCGCATAAATTTTTCCGAGAAGGAAAAGTCTATTGCTTAATTCCGGAGGCTGCAGTATGCTCATCTGTAGCCAGAAAGCCGTTC
Source organism: Scheffersomyces quercinus (assembly GCA_030556775.1). Taxonomy (NCBI): domain Eukaryota; kingdom Fungi; phylum Ascomycota; class Pichiomycetes; order Serinales; family Debaryomycetaceae; genus Scheffersomyces; species Scheffersomyces quercinus. Next base: position 203,378 of record JAKTUQ010000016.1, on the reverse strand, counting down.
ACGAGGAAGGCTCCAAATGGGCGGAGATGGAAGAAGAGGTGGGAGAGATATTATGAAAGTGAGTGGATAGGTAGGGAAAGAGCTTGGGAGTACGGATGAAAATTTGAATATTGATGAATAAGTTTTCTGTGAAAAGGAAAGAATTGGACTGTAATTTATAGTTTCTAGAGATCATATCTTATCACTAATATTTATTTCAGTATTTTATTTCAGTAAATCCATTATATAATTTAAATTAAACACAAATTTTGTAGACTCGTTGTCCCAAGACAATTAGTTGAGCTTGGTGATCAACTTACCGTTTGGCTTGGTGGTGGTGAACAATTGCTTCCAGATCTCTGGAACCTTCTTGAACTTGTCCTCATCGCCAGAGATGTCCTCAACGTGGTAACTCTCTTGGACCTTGATCTTACCGGCAAGGATGGCTTCTCCAAGAACAGCAACAGCCTCTGGAATCTTGTTCATGTAGTTACCGACAATGAAACCTTGAACAGTCAAACTGTTGCTGATGATCTCACCCCAGTTAGAAACCTTGAAGTTCTCCTTGTCGTTGTAACCAGCAATGGCACCACAGGCAACGACGTGACCGAATCTCTTGACCTTAGTCAACAAGAACGACAAAATGTCACCTCCAACACTGTCAAAGTAAATGTCAACGTAGTCAGTACCGATGTCCTTGGACAATTGCTCCTTCCATTGTGGGTTGTTGTAGTTAACAGAGACGTCAGCACCAATGCTTTCGACCCACTTGCACTTCTCATCGGATCCCGAAATACCGATAACCTTGGAAGCTCCTAAAACGTGCTTGGCAATTTGCACAACCATAGAACCAGTGGCTCCAGAGGCAGCGGAAACAGCAACAATTGGACCCTTTTCACCTTCCTTTGGCTTCTGGAACTTACCGACTTCAGTCAAACCGAAGTAGGCAGTCAAAGCGGTCATACCCAAAACGGACAAGTAGAATGGCAATGGCAACTTCTTGGATTGGTCAACAACGTTGAAGACACGGTCCTCTCCAATAATACTGTAGTCTGACCATTCAAACTTACCGTTAAGAATGTCTCCGACGTTAAACTTGGAGGACTTCGAGGCGACAACCTCTGCCAAACCCAAGGTCAAGACACCTTCACCCTCTTTCATTGGAACAGTGTAGGCTCTGCTGTGGTCGATACCCTTTTGCATCCAGGTTCTCTGGGTAGGATCGTTGGAGAGGTACAAGACCTTAACAAGCAATTGGCCCTCCTTGAGCGAAGAAGCGTCGATGCTTTCTTTGGCGATTTCAAAAGTGGAATCCTCTTGACCCCAGGCGTAGTTAACCTCCTTAACAGGGTTGTGCTTCAAGAGAATCTTGGTGGTAGAAGTTGGGAGCGACATTTTCACGAGATTTTGTATTTTTGTTTGCTTTTAGGTAGTAATTGCTATGTTATTTACTATGCAATTGAACAAACGAATCCAATTCCTTCTTCCATTCGAGACTCTTCTCCACTTATATACTCATGGGATCGGCTGCGACTTTTGACACTTTTTCCGAAGCATGCTGCACATCGAATATTATTGCTGCAACTTTCGGATATTCCTCATGGAAATTTGTAAGCACCTCACTCCGGATATAAAGCGTTTCGGGGTTATTGCATTTGGGGTATAATGGTGTAGTAGTGTTAGAGCCGGTAGGCGGTGAGATGCAAAGTGCCAGCCGTACGTGTTCAGTGCTGGCCGAGTTCGTTCGAAGGTGAAATGCTAGCGTAGCTCTTCGAATATTTTCTTCGTCTCGAATATAGGGTTTCGTACATTGAACAGCTCCCATAATGGAGATAAGACACTTTCGGAGCCGGTGGCGCTACCAACCAAAAGCTCGGAAATGCACAAAGATTAGGGTGCAAATTACGTTTTGCAATGTCGATGGGCCTATTTGGGGTTGGTTGTTGTTTGTTCGTAGAAGTTCTTGAATGTTCTACAGTCGGAGTTACTGGGATATTATATTTTAAAGCAAGAAGGAAGTTTGCCATTCGGTGTTGACGGAACACTTTGCTTGTCTCAGCAATCGAAATTGCTTCTATGGCTGCCTGTTACAGCAAACATTGGACCGAAATCACGTAATTCAAAAAGGCATTTCTCCGTTGAATAAGGAGATAGGGTTTCCTAGTGTCACCGTTCATTCTACAGGCGTATACATTCGCTACTACATCCTTACAAACATCATGATATGCATTTACAACGACCCTAATCAAATAGTATACATAAAAAACTAGATTGGATTCCGACGGGCTCAAATCATCATAGACTGCAAATAGACTCCTATTTTGAGTTCACTTTATTACAAATCCAGGTACCTCCAATCTTGGAGTGGCGGCCTCTCTTAACTCTTCTCTATAGTCAACCATTCTCTAACTCCGTACGAGAAACTGAAGACCTGCCACTTTCCTCTTTCTTAATCACAAGTTACTGTTTTTCTCAAAACCAGTAGCTTCTGCAGCTGCTGCTGCCTTTTCATCGTTGGCAATCTTCTCTTTGTTCCAACTCAACAAGTTCACATCACCAGTCTTTCTTGGTTTAATGAAATTGATGATTAACAAAGCCAATCCGAGGATAAAGCATAAACCTCCTCCGACCATCCAAGAAATACCCAAGAAGTAGTTCTTTCCACCAATTACAGATCTTTGCGTAATGTAAATGAACTTGTTACCGTAATATGGCAATACTGGGAAATGTAAACCAATGGCAATCTCGTAAATACCTGCTTGCAAAGCATCTTTGTCATTACGAAGAGCAAGCTTGTTGAAAGTTGGCAAAGCAGAAGTATGCATCCAGTTCTGGAATTGGTACCATGTGGAAATGTCTGGAACATTGGTCTCATTATATCCATTAGGGAACTGCTTGAACCAGTTTGGAGGTGGGACAATCTCGGTATGATTGTATCTTGTCTTCTTGAATCTATTCTTGTCTGTGGCCCAAGCGATACCCTTCTCGGTCATTACAAAGTCGTGCTCAGAACCGTTGACGGCTTGCAAAGTAGAAGTGTAGGTGTCATTGAACAAACTGTTAGCAATAAGGCCACATGGATAGATCTTCTTACCGTTGACGTCACTCAAAGGAGAGCAGTTTTCTCCGACAGCGCCTCTAATCGTATTTAAAGAAGCTGGCTTTCCTTCCAACTGGTCTTCACTGAAAGACTTGACAAAACGACGATGGTTGGCGTGGAAGTTATGGAGTCTGTAGAAAAGATAAATTGGGGCAGTCATCTTGTTTGGGATTTCAAACTGCACTCTACATACCTTTCTCTCGTCCTCGAATTGCTGGGACTCGTCAGTGTCCAATTTCCACACTGGCTTGTTCTGTATGTCAGCGGTCTTTGTTCTGAAGTTGAAGTTGGTGAAGTTATCTGGAATTTCACTCCAGAAGTCCGTTGAGGCGAGATTCTCGCATTGTGAGTAGTCGATGGAGATGTCCTGGACTCTGTCCGAACCGTACCACATGGCAGCTCCAAGGGGAACGAATACGATGGCGATGGCTATGAGGATTGGAATGACGGTTTTGGCTGTGAAAACGGGGTTGTAGGCTCTCAATCTCTGCTGTCTGAAAGCATTATCGCCCGGCTTACGGCTCTTCTCTTTAGTATTGTTGTCCAACGACTCGTCATCAGATACCGAGTCGGACTCGTAGTCAGATTCGGGGTAGTTTCCGTTCTGTGGGGGTCCTTGCTGGTTTTGCCCGTGCACAGCGGCGTCTCTTGGGTCGTTGTACCCAGAAGACGACTGGTAACCGTCGGTATGTGTTTGCGACATTTAATGGGATGAATAAGCTTGTCTTGTATTCACAATTTCGGGTACAAATCTCGCGGAGAGTGTTCCAGTAGCCGCTATATAACTATCTCTGTCGTTGAAACGTCGTATTCGAATAACAACCTATCTTATCTCTACAGTTCCTCTAATCACTGTGTGGTTGTAAAACAATTAATAACCATTTCTGTTTTGAAGGATGGCCGGCTTTAAAAAGGTCTGGAAATGAGAGGTTCCGATCCAGCCTGCCTGCAGGAAGAGTGAGCTCGGGGATGTTGTTGATTACGTCAGCAGATGGGTCTTCTACGGCAATGCTGCGGTACGGGTCTTCTACGAGTTCAGATGGGAGTGTTGGTGGTGGTAGGAGTAGTAGGGAAAGGGTGAAATTTGGGGGGTTAACGGGGAAATGGAGAATCGAAGGGAGATTATTGTGGTTGCTGAGTACGTCGGAGTTCATTTGATAAGGTATGAAAGCGTTACTTAGCTTGTTAACGGTGAAAATCCCAGCTCTGCTATCATGTACTCACCGTTACCGCAGCCATCACAGACCTCCGAAAACACTGCGTTAATGACAGATATTACATAAGCTATTCGAAACATCCGTGCCACCATTAATATTTACGGTATCTGGTTGGGGCACGTTCTGGGCTGAATACGTAGATATGGATATATATGGATATATATGGATAGATAAGGTCATAGAAGATTGACTGTAGAGTTGAAGAAAGGTGTAAAAGTTGTTATCGTGGTGAAAAAGGAAGGTATGGTTCATTTGGCAAGTGTTTTTTGAAGAGGGACGGTAGGGTCCCGGGCCTTTTTAGGTGTCCCCAGAAAGAACATCGGAGATGGATCGGCGTTAAATATTCGTAGGAGTTTCTCTTCTTGAATTCTGCTTTTAGTGGATAATAAAGATGAAGGTGGTTGACGTGAGCCTACTGATCTGATTGTGATGTCTGTTGTTTAAGAATTGAATCGTTTGAATTGAATTTCTGCAAATGAATCCCAGAATGAGGCAATTTTATAGTCAGCTTGACTCTATACAAGCATATAGATAACTATTCTACTATCTGCCAATTCTCTAGAAACGGCGCAGACTCATTTCTTAAAATAAAAAGATCAATATTTGCTTGTCGTTCAAAGTTATAACACATCACTCCGAGAAGTTGCCAGCTCTGGTCGATGGCTCGTCTCTAGTTTACATATACGCTTACAATACCTTCAAATGTTAACTGCTGTAAGCACACTCCTAAAACATATTACATATATGAATTATTCCCCAATGAATAGTACATTCCACCACCAACAAAAGCAACCAAGTCCTCCTGAATCTACAACCTCTCACAATTATTTACTCTCCAGAATCTAAAACACTCCACAATCTTTAAATCTCCAAAATCACTAAGCCTGGTGGTGGAGGCTGCAAAATTTTGACGAGCTTCATCGCACGGCCGATTTGCGGATTTCAAGCCGCAACAGCGTTGTTAAAATAGAACAGCTTTGTTAGTAGAGCTGTCTAATGGGTTGTTTATATAAACTACCAGCTTTTCTAACCATCTTGATTTTAGGATATGTATACCCTATACTTTATAACTCACCATATTTGACGGAATATCGGCCCATATTTCAATCAATTCTACTGCTACCCCCACCATCTTTGCGTGCGGCTACCACCAAACCGGTCTCGCTATAACCACTTTGTACACGGCTAGTATCATGTCGTCAATGAAGAAGAGTAATATAATACATTATTACAAAAAGTGGGAGATATTATTGGAAGGGTTATTGGAACAGAAATCATTAGAATAAAGAGATGCCAGTTTCCGTAATTATCAGCCAAAATTTCTATATACTTTGCTTGACTTTACTCACTCTCTCTCTGTCTATAGATCTCACACGCTACTCTCTCTCTCTCTCGGTATCTTTAAAGCTCTTCCTCTCCAAAAACTTCTTTCCACGGTCTCACCAACTCATTCGCTCATCATTCATATTCTAGCTTTTTCATCCCTAAATATACACTTCTTCCCACTTTACTTCTCATTGACTACCCTCAATCTCTAAACTCTTCCTCGCTATAAACTTCTACTCACTCACTCTCTCACTCACTCATCACAAGCTTGCGCTCACTGAATCTCGAATTATTCACTTCTCACATTATACATTTTTCTCTCACTAACACTCTCACTAACACTTTAACATTCTCCAACACTCCAACACTCCAACACTATTTATCTTTCCAATTGAAACACCTCCCTCTAACACCCTCCAACACTCTCCCTCTCTAACTCTCCTCTCTAACACCCTCCCTCTACTCTCCCACCAACACCCTCTCCCACTAACACCTTCCCCCACCTCCCCTCTATACACTCACCCACCCAGCCACGTGACCTTCAAACTTTTCATTTCTTTGGCGCAGGCATCATTTTTCACAAATTTTTACAACCAACAGCTCTACAGCAATAGCTCAGTAGGTCCTTATTAACCACTAGTCCCTCTCTGGAAGCGTCTACACATAAATTGCACCACGAGAATGTCGAGCCAGGATACAGACGCCGAAAAAAACATCGAGATCTGGAAGGTCAAGAAGTTGATCAAGTCATTGGAGCAAGCTAGAGGTAATGGTACCTCGATGATTTCGTTGGTGATTCCTCCAAACGGTCAGATCTCGTTGATTCAAAAGAAGTTGACCGATGAATACGGTACCGCATCCAATATCAAGTCGCGTGTCAACCGTTTGTCGGTGTTGTCCGCCATCACTTCCACCCAGCAGAAGTTGAAGTTGTACAACTCGGTGCCTAGAAATGGTTTGGTTGTCTACTGTGGAGATGTCATAACTGATGAGGGTAAGGAAAAGAAATTGAACATTGATTTCGAGCCTTTCAAGCCCATCAACACCACTTTATACCTTTGTGACAACAAATTCCACGTGGAAGCTCTTTCTGAGTTGTTGGAAAACGACGACAGATTCGGTTTCATCATCATGGATGGTAATGGAGCTCTCTTCGGTGCCGTTTCGGGTAACACCAGAGAAGTGTTGCACAAGTTCACCGTCGACCTTCCAAAGAAGCACGGAAGAGGTGGTCAGTCCGCTGTTCGTTTCTCCCGTCTTAGAGAAGAAAAGAGACATAACTACCTTAGAAAGGTCGCCGAAGTGGCAGTTCAAAACTTCATCACAGCCGATAAGGTCAACGTCAAGGGTTTAATCTTAGCTGGTTCTGCAGATTTCAAGACCGAGCTTTCCAAATCGGACTTGTTCGATAACAGATTGTTAGCCAAGGTCATCAAGATTGTGGATATTTCTTATGGTGGAGAGAACGGTTTCAACCAGGCCATTGAATTGTCCGCTGAGACTTTGTCCAACGTTAAGTTCGTCCAAGAAAAGAAATTGTTGAACGAATACTTCGACGAGATTTCCCAAGATACTGGTAAGTTCTGTTACGGTATTGAGGACACGTTGAAGGCATTGGACTTAGGTGCATGTGAAACCGTCATTGTCTACGAAAACTTAAACATCATCCGTTACATATTGAAGGACATCGAAGGATTGGAAGTCGTCAAACACGCTAACCCAGAATTGCCTGACAAGACCTGGCAATTGGATAGCAAGACTGGTACTGAGATGGAAATCATCAAGGAAGAGTCTTTCTTGGAATGGTTAGCTGAGAACTACAAGAACTACGGTGCTAACTTGGAATTCGTCACAGACAGATCCTCTGAGGGTGCCCAGTTCGTCCAGGGTTTCGGTGGTATTGGAGCTTTATTGAGATACAAGGTCAACTTCGAGCAGTTGGCTGATGAGTCCGATGATGACGAATACTTTGACGATGATGATGATTTCATTTAAATAGAGATGCAAAATACATATTCGGGCGACTCTGTGGTCGGCTTTCTTCATTATAAGTTGACTGCGGATTAAGTTTGATGTCATACTTCTTTCTTGGGTTTTTATACAAGCTTTTCGATTTGTTTATTAAGGTCCTTCCACTTTTCTTGTTTTTGATTACAATGTACAGTTAATATCGTTAGACGATAATGTTAGTTCATCTATATCAATGTAGATCTTGATTTAAGAGTAGTTTTCGGTATTGAACTATTTAGTCCTTTGTTGACAATTGAATTTATGAAGTCCCTGCTACTGTTACGAAGTCATTAATGATATCTTTCATTAGAATTATGTTACATTGTGCTCGAAATAAATAATGCTCTCTATCTATGACTTTTAAAATGACTATTTCTTTGACTTCGACTTGTCATTGTTCTTTTTAGGCTTTGTTACCTTATTTGGCTTGGAAACTTCCTTCTTTCCCTTCTTGACCTTCTTCTTACCTTGAATATCCTGTAAGGCGTTGACCTTAGCATGACCCAACACATCATCGTGCCCACCTCCAGTGACCATTTCATGCGCTAAGTTCTGTAATCCACTTGTCAAGTATGATCTTCTAGAGTTCTTTCTAATGCTGGTGCTCAACAATTGCTTCAACTCGTATCTTATTCTCTTCTTCTCATCGTTGGTAAGCATTTTACCTTCCTTTCTCTTTCTTTGCTTCTTAATGAAGTCATCCTCAAAGTTATCCAAATCAGCCAAATCGTCAACACCAAGCTCCTCAGCAGCAGCCTTCATCCAGGAATCTTCCTTGGTTGTGGAAGTGTTCGAGATGGCAGCGTCGGCCAACTTCGAAGCAAGGACCACTCTTGGCTTCAATTGCGATACCAAGTCCATTTCAATGGGTAATAACTTGACGTCATTATGCATGTTCAATTTGGAGTTCTTGTTGGAGTTACTAGCTACGAGACGTCTCAACTTTCTAAGAGGTCCTGAAGATTCTTGTGGAGAGCAGAACATCACAGATACACCCTCCTTTCCAGCTCTGGCAGTTCTACCAGATCTATGGATATAAATATCAGCAGAACGAGGCAAATGATAATGTGCTACGTGGTCAATGTTAGGGATATCCAAACCTCTGGCTGCAACGTCCGAAGCGATAAGAACAGCGATTTCGTTCTTTTCACTGGCTTGTTGGAAACGTTCTAAAGATCTCAATCTCTGTTTTTGGATCATTGACGAATGAATGGAGAAAGCTGGGATATTCAAGTTGTTGAGGAAAGGAACAAGACGCTTGACGGAATCAATGGAATTGGCAAAGACTAATGTAGAGCCCTTGTACATGAGTAAGAAGTAGTATAAGTAAAGATCTCTCTCAGTTGCACCACACTCCACCAAAGCTTCGGTGACTTGACCCGAGACGATTTCCTTGGGGTTGGCATCGATCAAGGCTGGTTTGGTGTCCTTAAACTTCAACTTTTCATTCAAGAGAGTCAAGATCTCTTCGTTATCGATAAGGGAACTGCCTTGTGATGTAACTTTCTTATGGGATTTCTGGTGCTTGTCCAACTTTCCAAACAAGTCTCTAGAGAATGTTGCCGAAAAGACCAATGTTTGCCATTTCCAGCCGATAGTCTTGTTCTTTGGACGACTCTTTCTGAACAATTCTAAGATAGTTTCGAACTCGTCAAAATGACCATCTTGCAATAATCTATCTGCTTCATCTAGAACGATAATATCAGTACAAGACAATCTCTTTGCAAGCTCTTCATCCTTTTGGATGAGCTCCAAGAAACGACCTGGAGTAGCGACCAAGATACCTGGTCCATGCGATAATAATCTTTCTTGTTTTTGAATAGACAACCCTCCAGTAATGCTGACAATACCATTCTGAGACAATGGCGAGTACTTGGCAATTGTGTTCAAATGGTTGACAACTTGATGTGCCAATTCTCTGGTTGGTGCAAAAATTATACCAGTTGGTGAGTTAACGATCTTATTTTGTCTGTTACTGTTGATAGTTTCAAGGTTAGCAAGGTAACGCTCCAAAATAGGAATACCGTAGGCAAGTGTCTTACCAGAACCAGTGATAGCCTTTCCTACAACGTCTTTACCTTCCATAGCGATAGGAATGGTTTTCTTTTGGATAGGTGTTGGTTTGTCAAAACCTAATTGTGAGAGTCCGTGGAGAGTGTAAGGAGAAAGGGAAAGGTTGGAATCAGAGTCCTGCCAATGGGGCAAGCTGACATCATCATCGGGTAAGGTGAAAGTAGCATTGTGGAAAACATTTTCAAGTAATTCCTCTTTTGTGGTGGAATTCTTACTATCTTCATCATCCTCATCTTCGTCTATGTCTTCTTCTTCCTCTTCTTCTTCCTCTTCCTCTTCCACTTCCTCTTCATCTTCCTCTTCTAACACGTCACCCATATCCTCATCAACTGTATTGCTAGTTGAAGCTTCATCGTCTTCATCCTCAAAACCGGTGAACTCTTCTTCTTCTTCCTCTTCAGACTCCAAATTTTCAGAGTTGTCTTCGGTCTGTGCGTCTTCGGTGTCAGCATCTTCGTCTGCATCTTCACCATCCTCTTCTTCATCTTCCTCGTCATTCACGTCTTCCTTTACTACAAATTCGGCTATTCCATCAACGATGTTCACATCAACACCATCGATTTCTTCCAAGCCATAGAATCCCTCCCAGTCATCAAGGTTGTCTGGAACCTCAACTGGTTTCCACAAGAGATTGTCCACTTTGACGACTTTCGATTCTCTCTTCAATTTTTGCTTCAAAGTAGGCGTTTTCCTGACTTGGTGGGTCTTTTTCTTAACCGCTGGTTTCTGATTTCCAGCATTCTTCTTATTGGAAGGAGACTTCTTGTCTGGGGTATGCTTCTTATTCTTTTTGTTTCCCGAGTTCTTCTTATTTCCCGAGAATTTCTTGCTGCCCTTGTTGGGCTTCTTGTTGTTGGGAGCCATCTTCTGCTTCTCTCTACACTACTACCGTTATCCTATCTCCTTACTTAATACATACATCTAAATACTAACTATCGAAGTGAAAAATAGAACCTCATCGACTGAAAAAGTCTCCTGCAGATAAAAAATAAATTTCCGAGATGCGCTTTCAGTATAATAATATATTATATGGTTGATGGTGATTGAGAGTAGATTTATGGATGGTTGATGTTTGTGGTTTGGATTAGTGTGTAGTTCATCGTAGATAAGAATGGCTGTGGGTGGTAAGAAAAAAAGACCGGGGCTTTTGAAGCGTCCGAGGACTATAACTGATAAGGGTCTTGTACCCAAAAGTTTGAAACCACAGCAGGCTAGAGGGTTGATACGAAGATTTCATGTTCTACAAAAGAATAAGCATGCCATCATAAAAAGATTGCAAAAAGTGGATAGGTTTGCAGAGATAACTGTAGATAACTACTTGGAAGTGTTATCGGGTTCCGGGAAGGAGAAAGAATGGTATGAAAATAGCCAGAAAAAGTTTCGTCTTCATGAAGGTTCGGATCTACCAGCAATAGTGAAAGTCGATGAAAAACTTAGTACACGCCAATTGTTTGAACAATTGGCAGAAATAGATGCCGAAACTGTAGCCAGAGGAGGTATAGATGCTTATCAATCTGCATCGACGCAGGGTCAGAACTCAAAACGTGGAGGTGACTCGTCAAAGAAGTTGGTAGAATGGTTGAAAGAACCCGTATACAAAGATAGACTCAACGACGTTAATGCTTTGGAAATAGGATGCCTTAGTCCACAGAACGTAATATCCACGTGTAACATCTTTAAAAGTATTGTTCGGATTGACTTGAACTCTCAAAGTCCCCTCATAATAGAACAAGACTTCATGCAAAGACCATTACCAACCAGTGATACCGAGAGGTTTAACTTGATATCATGTTCTTTGGTCATCAATTTCGTGCCTTCGCCTAAAGAAAGAGGCGACATGTTGATCAGAATGACAAAATTCTTGAAAAAGCCAACTGAAAGAACAATCAGCTCGCTATTTCTAGTCCTACCCCTTCCTTGCATCACTAATTCCCGATACTTTGATAACGAGTTGCTTCAGAAAATTATGACAGAACTTGGCTTCAAACAAACCTTCTCATACGAAGCCAGGAAAGTTGCTTACTGGCTATTTGACTGGAGTGGAAATGTTTCGAAAAAGACAAAACACTTTGCCAAGAAGGAACTCTATCTGGGCTCAAAGAGGAACAATTTTTGTATCACAATTCAAGAATAAAAAGATTTAACACATCCCATAAGCAGATAAGAAATTCAAGAATGTGGATGTTACAAGATTACAAAATACGCACTACCTTAATCTACGGAAAACTTTCGTATCATATTGTTCATTGGAGCTACTTCTCTATAAATTATTAGCTCGGATATTCCATAACTATGAAGTGATCATGAATGCATGCAAACGTTAATTAATGAAATCTTAAACTTGCTCAACTTGAGCTTTGGATTCGGCAGCGTAGCCAGTGGTAGTGGCCATCAGCTCTTCGGTTGGAGGAACCCAGTTGGAAGATTTCCATGGCAAGACATTTTGGGCGTACAACTCGTCGACTTCTTCCAAAGACAATCCCTTGGTTTCGCTGACGAAAAAGTAGACGTAGAAGAAAGAAAAGAGTAAACATCCAGTGAAGACAAAACCGTAGTAGAAGTGGATGGCACCGGTAATAAATGGAGTGAAGAAAGAGATCAAGAAACCCCACAACCAGTTGGCAGCGGTGGCAATAGCCATAGCCTTGGCTCTAATACGTAATGGGTAAGACTCGGAGATAATGGTGTAGACACCACCAGCCCAGGTAGATGCAAAGAAGAAAAGGTACAAACAAGTGATGAAGATCATAGCATCACCAGATGGCTTGTAAGTGTTATCGTTGTTATATTCACCACCCTTGTATAAATGGACAGAACCAATGACGGAGTAAATGATGAAACAAACGAACATACCAGCAGAACCAGTAAGCAAACATAATCTTCTACCAAATCTTTCAATAGCCCAGATACCGACGAAAGTCGAAGCGAAGTTAACAACACCCAAAACGATAGAGGTTTCGAAAGAGTCCTTCATACCAACAGCTTGGAAAATAGTGGTACCGTAGTAAAAGAAGTAGTTGTCACCAGTCAATTGCTGTAATGATTGCAACATAATTCCCATGACAACTCTTCTGAAGATTGCTGGTTTACCAGTGATCAATTCTTTCCATGAAGCAGAACCGGCTAAAGCTTCTCTGTCAATACCGGTTTGAATTAATTGAACTTCAGTGTAAACAGCAGGATCTTCAGCACTCAACTTGTTAGATCTAGCAATCGACTTCTTTGCATCTTCAATCTTGTGCTTTTCGACTAAGTATCTTGGAGACTCAGGCATACTAAGCATACCAAGAACTAAGAAAATAGCCCAGAGGAAACATAAACCTAAAGGAACTCTCCATTGTCTGGAACCACTCAACTTCTTGGTACCGAAGGTAACACAGTAACCGAGGAAAATACCAAAAGTAATACACAATTGGAAACAACAAACTAAAGTACCTCTCAAGGTCTTTGGTGCAGTTTCACCAATAAACAATGGAGACAAGACTGAAACGGTACCAACTGCCAAACCAGTGATAGCACGACCGATACAAATTTGGTACCACTTGGTACTAGCAGAGATTTGAACAATAATACCAACGACGTAGATCAACATAGAGAACATGAGGCCGACTCTTCTACCTCTCATGTCACCGACTTTAGATAAGAAAATACCACCAACGGCACATCCAATGTTGAAAATAGAGACAAGTAAACCAACTCTAACGTTAGACAAGTAGTGAGTTCCGTCTTCATGGACTTGGCCAAATCTCTCCAAAAAGTCTGTCATGTTAACAAAACCAGAGATAGTACCAGTATCGAAACCAAAAACGAAACCACCGAAGGCAACCAATAAACAGAAAAAGGAAATCAGCATATAGTCCTTGAATCCTTTAGCCGGCATTGCAGGTAATTGATCGTGAATATCATCGTTAGGCACTTGGTCTAACTTATCATCTTTCTCTAAGAGAGAACCTCCATCAATAGGAGTTTGTGTACCCGAAGGCAATTCATTAGTAGACATATTTATTTTGAATAAAGAATGAAGAAAGAGAAAAATATAATTTGACAATGTAAGGAATTGGATTCAATTTATACAACTGGGAGCATAACTCAAAGTCGGTTAGCTGAACAAAAAATCTTTCTTGCTACATTTGCGGCAAACGGTGCAAACGGTACAACGTACATGACCGGAAAAATTAAAAAAAAATATTTGCATTGGGCATTCTTTGTATGCCGTTCTGCGTCTCCAGTTTCTCCGAAATGCCCCCACCTTGTGTTAAGTGTTAGTGTTGGAGAACTGGTGACGGCTGGAGATGATTTCCCCTCCCCCGCTTGCCCGCTTGCCCACTTGCTACTTTAGCTGCCAAAAGATAGCTCGAGGCATGTTTACTACGTAGTATCTGCCAATCGCTGTGGCCTTAGTTGCAAAGAACGCCAATCTTTTTGATTCAGTTTAACCAATTCTTAGATTGTATGGGCAAATGGGGTTCACGAAAAGAGACAAAGGTGACCCACAAATTCAACAATCATTTGTGGGACTCGAAAGAATTGGGCATATTCCTGTCTGGTTACGGTGTAGGATCTTTTGTTGCATCTTCTGAAGTACAGGGCACACCATTTGAAGTCAGGAGATGACGTCTTTATTTCCAGTAATTGCCGTTGAGAGATTTATCCTGTAAGGGTTACTATAGTAAGTCTGAAATTTAACCTCTCATATACAATATATCTAGTATAAAAAGAAAAAGAACGTTTGCATGAAATCATCTGAAAAGGGAATATTATTTGTAATCGGAAAAATTGTTTCCATGTTATATGCATACTTGCATAATGCACATTGTTTTTCCGGAAGAATATTGTATATTTTCATGGAACATCATCGGGAAGTCTATACTGTTTCCAAAAAACGGGTTCAAAATAGCAGCACGTAAATTTAGGTTGGGTTGAGCAGAGCACTCATAAAACACTGGTTATGAACGACAATTTTTCTTGACATAAAACATCGGCTGGATTCACGGAGTCCTTTAACTTCCGAAGGCATCCGCTTTTCTTGAAAGATACCAAAGATGAAGCATGTACACTTCTACTTAGAATATACTAAAGCACGATGAGCGTGTGCTCAAATCAGTCAATAAAGATGTTGAGTTTTGTAGGTATAATTAATGAAAAGTTCTCTTGTGAACTCGGGATTGCTGGCAAAAAGAAAAGGTGAAAAATAGAACATGATGATCATGGTACCACAAAAGTTAGCGCGCTTGATTAAGCCGTGTTGCATAAAAGTTAAAAATGCAACCGACCCGGTCACAGAGCGCTTTTTTTTTTACTCATCTTCCTACCGTGCTACTGCTTCAATGATTTGCTTTCATGGGCCCATTGACCTAGGCATGGAGTAGGTGGGGTGATGTAGATATGGCCTGGGGCTAACTGGAGTGTGTGGAGATTAAGTTGAAACCTTTTAAATGCATCTTGTTGGAAAGAGCATGTTTCTGCCATTGCAGCACAGTTAAAATGCTTTTCTTCAGGATCATGTCTACCGTATCATTGTCATTATCAAAGTCTCTCCTTCTTCCCACTCCAAATCCTATCAGCCATAGTTTGTGATAACACAATAGGTACTTGTATCAATTAACAGTTATTTGCAATCGAGTTGCAAATCAATGGTAGAGTCGAAAATATTACACAAACTCAGTCAGAAAATTTATGCGCGCAAAGGTTTTGGCACAGAAGCTTCGGATTAACTTATTCGCTAAGAGTACCTGCAGCAAGCGAAAATGATCATTCGAGAAATAAGTTAAACTATGGTCTGACATCAGAATCTTGACAAGGAGTACATGCGTTTTATTGTAATTAGCTTTATATTATGTCTCACATGTAGTATGCTATATTATTCTATAAAATTAAAAAAACCTTAAGCCCAAACTTGCAATTGCTCGAAGTAGTCAACTCTTTTTCTATCCTCATTGTCTACGTTATTTACGACTGCAGCACGAATCTCATCCACCATTACTGGATGCCCACACGTTACGAAGCATGTAGACAGCATAGATTCCTTAATACTCAGTTTTACAATCAGTTCAATATTAGGACGACCTTCTTTGAACTCAATGTGTGAAAGATCCGAACGAATTCTCGATACGAAATCTTCGCCACTAAACCCGGCCATCTCTGTCGAATTCTCGTAGGTAACAGTACTAGAATCTCCCAAACTCCCATAATCTTGTTGGTAAGAAGTCAATAAGTTTTTGCCAGCACTGTCATGTGCATTATCGTCTTCTTCCTCCACTTCAGTGAAGTTGATGCCTGATTTAATCTTGCCTTGAAATTCATGTAAAAAGGAACGGGAATGCGGCTTGGTCACATAGATCGTCGTAGTAATTGAGGTTCCTTTAAGCGATAATAATTCCTCGTAAAACCAGCACAAGGATCTATATTCTCGCACTACCCATATCAAATTCAATTTCAGCCTCTTGTTGCTAGAATTCTTGACCAAATGATATGCCTCAGAATAAATACCAGGAATACCATTCCCTCCCGCAATAAATACGGCGTTATCATACCTGCTAGCAGGTGTTTTTTCGCCATAGGAACCTTCAATGGCTACACGAATGGAAGTACTTCTCCGTGGATGAGTAACTAGGTAGTCATAAAGCGATGAAGTCACCCCTTGTTTCACTTTGATGAATAAGACAATTTTGTTTGAATCATGGGTATCAATAGTGTAAGTGAATGGGTGTGATTGCCAAAAGCAGCTAGGGCGAAGAAAGTGAATGAATGCATGCCCACCAGGGATTGCTTCCCAGTGTGAAGGCTTCTCCACCACTACTCTTAATGTCTCGTCTGCTTCCAAGTGAACTTCAGCTTGAGGGAATCCAAAAGAGAACAATCTACCTATCCTGATAACCCTGTCAAATATCCAAGCCATTGTAGTATAGTAGTAAAACCAAGTGCAGTAGAGGTCAAGTACGTGAATCCATGCACCAATAATGAAAAAGGCTGCCAATATAATGTGGATAAGCAAGAACATTTCGTACCACTTCCTTCTTAAGACTAGAAGCCCTTGTATCATTATTCCTAAACCTGCCATCGTAGCGATGCCTCCCCATAATATGTAAGTCTCTATTCTTTCACCTTGTTTATGTTGGGGTCTCAAGTAGAGTGAGTAGCACGCAGAGTGAACAATAACCATGACAAAGATTATTCTAGATAGCCATCTGTGGAGTGTTATGAAGGTCGAGTAGTCCCATCTTGTAAACCATTGCAAAAAATTGTTGCGACCACCAAACAATATGAGTAGTGGCATCAACAGACTAGTTAAAACACTTGCTCTCACTCCAACGTATCGAAGTAATGCCAACTTCTTGGAGTGAAAGAGTGGATCTCCTTCGAAGTAATGGATCTTATTAAATATGAGGAAAATGCAAAGTGCTGAAAATGTAGTGAGAATAATGGTTTCAGCCCTGGTTGGAACTAGAAAATCAAGAACTTTGAGGAACCTCTTTTCATTAGTTTTACGATTTCCTTTAGTAGCAGGTAAACTGATGGTTTTCCTGAACCAGTTGGTAAATGGATCTGTGAAGACATTTCTATAAAGGCCTGGTGCAATAACCTTGGACCAGTTGCCTATTGCCGCTATCACAAACACCACTATCCAATACAAAACCACATATGCTCCATAGTCCATTGAGAGATCATAGTTACCAAGAAATTGTTGATAGGCTCCCTTGTACAAGAGAATTTGAGAGTCATTCAATTTCACCGGGAAATCGACAACTTTAGTGTGGTTACAACCAATGATCTCATCCACAGGCTTGGCACTATGTAAGTAGTATTGGTGAGCCTCTTCGAACTGGGACGGCGTCACCGTGATATTATACTCCTGGCTGCACATTTGCAAGAGGGACGATATTTCCTTCGGGTGACCGTATTTGTAGCAATGTGAGATCGTGGCTAATGCGTTGATATTGGTACAATAACATGATTGATCGTACTCTTGAGCATCGCTGTTGCAAAAAGAGGCTGTCGATAGTATTTGGTAATTGCACCCTAAGTACGCTATTTTGGCTTGTCCATACTTATGCAACGGTGCTCCATTGACGGCAGCTTCCGGTGTCAATGCTATGATGGACGATATCAATAGTCCAACAGATAGCACGACTTTGACCTTTCTGTGCCATGGATTTACGGTTCTAATGGGGATAAGAAACGGGGTAAGTAGTACAAGCACTACCAACGATACGTATACCGCCCATATATACATCTAGAAGCACCTTTCTATAATGTGTGGACGTTATCAGATCGATCAGTTAACTTCTTGTCTTTGCAACTGTATTTTTTTCTCGGAAAACGATATGTTTTGGGACGAAAAAATTTTGCACTGTCAGAATCACAAAGTACAGCGATATGCGATAGATGTACACATATATATATATTAATGGTTAGATGCGAATGATTCAAAGATCGTGTCAAGGCTATCGCCGATTCCGAAGATGGAAGTAAGAGCTTTCTAGTAAAAGTTTACCCTAGCTGATGTGTTCAGGTAATTTATCACTGTGGATGTGATTAGTTATCTAATTGATCTACACAGTAACGAAGGATTTTCTGCTGCACGTGACTTTTTTCCTTCGGTAGCACAATACAACGGGACCGGAACTGGCGATTATAAATTTTATGCACATGGCAGCGAGTCCGACTTCGGAGAAAGTCCCAATTTAGCGGTTCTTTTGGGATGATCATGCCAGTTTACTAAGAGACCCCATTCTACGAAGTGTGAATCTTGTCACTTTTACACATTCAGGCTCGGGTACGGCGACGCTTAAATCTAATTTCCATTTATATCGTCGCTTGGAGGTACTGCAATGCCTACGGTGGAGACAGTATGTAATTAAAAGGGGCTGTATACAGAAATGAGCCAGTCGCCGTCAAAATCCACGTTTTGGTGCCACTTAACTTCATCCCGTCACGTTCACATTCGATTCTAATTCTCTAGTCACTCCTCCTGCTATATTTCTATTTCTCTATCCAAAGCTCTAATATATATTTCGTGCAATTAAACCAATTCCGCAACCTTCATTTTTGCTACACTGATAACGATTGCGATGTCGCGTTTCTAGAACTGTTTTCGCTTTGTTAGCTGCTAAGAAAAAATGGCCAGAACGAAGGACTCTGTATGAAGATGACATATTTTCTACATTGACACAGCAAGCTGAATTAATATTTATAAACGAAGGAATACCCAACTTATAAGCGGTTGTACTTTTATCAAATGTAGTATAATATAGTCAAAAAAAAGCAAAACACAATGTCATTTCAAACAGCCTCGCTTAAAGTCGAATCTGTGCCTCTCGAGGAAATCAGAAGACCAATTCCACCAGTATTGGATACCCAGAAGATCGATGCTATGGTATCTACCTTGAATGGAGTTCCAATGGCTTCGGCCACTTGTGGAATAGCTGATATTGAAGCCGGTGAATTGCCCCCAATCGATGTCTTCAAAGTCCGTGAACAAGGGAAAAACTACTATTTTGCATTCGGAGGATGTCATAGATTTCAAGCTTATGAGAGGATTAGCAAGGAAGGCTCCAAGCAAGTAATGGTAAAGTGTAAAATCTTACCAGCCACTAGAAAGACTCTCAAGGTATACCTTGGTGGATCGGTTGATCAGATGTTCGAAGATATCGATCACCAAAGTACTTAATAAATCTAAAACATGTATTATCTTGAAGAATGAATTATGACACTTACAATTATAGAACCAATATAGAATTATAAATATATCCAACTCTGTTTTCGCTGGTGTAATTTACGACCAAACTTGTAACTGCTCGAAAAATTCGACTCTTTTGTGGTCTGCGTTTTCGATATTCTGAACTACTGAGTAACGAACATCATCTACCATAGCTGGATGACCACAGGCAACAAAAGCAACCGATCCGGAGGATTCCTCAATTTCAGACTTAACAATATCTTCCACTACCGGTCTTGCTTCCACAAATTTGACATGACTCAACTCCTCCTTAATGATGTTAATAATAGTACTCTTCATTTCTTCGTCTTCGCCTTTGTCGGATCCGAAGCTAGCACTACTTTCATCCTTGAGGTAATTGGACTTCTCAACAATTTGCATATCCTTTCCTTCGACATCAATAGACTTTTCGGAAACACTTTCTTTGGGAGAGAATGCTAATCTTGCTTGGAATTCGTCCAAATGAGCGAGTGAATCCGGTCTAGTGACATAAACCGTAGTTTGAATCTTTGTCTTCTTTAGCTCTAATAACTCCTCGTAAAACCAGAACAACGATCTATATTCCCTGATGACCCAATACAACTTTACCATGTTGTTCGACTTATCTCTTGTAGTAATTGCTGCATCAACCGCTTCAGAATAAATTCCTGGAATACCGTTTCCTCCTGCTAGGAAGACGGCAGAATCGTATTTCCTGGCCGGTGTAGGCTCTCCGGAAGGACCCTCCACACCAACTCTAATTTGTGTAGTCTTTCCAGGGTGGGCAGCTAAATATTGATAAAGACCATGGGTAATACCACCTTTAACCTTACAATACAATACAATGCTATCCTTATTTTCAACCGAGTCAGTGAAAGTGAAAGGATGTGATTGCCAGAAACAACTTGGCCTCATAAAATGAATAAAAGCATGTCCACCTGCTATAGAGTTCCAGTATTTTGGTTTAGGTATGATGACTTTCAAGGTTTCATCTGCCAACAAAATGACGTCTGCTTTTGGAAATCCGAAAACGAATAGTCTACCGAGTCTAACAACTCTGTCAAATACCCAAACTGCAACCACTGGGTACATAAACCACACATATCCTAAATCAACAACGTGGAGCCAAGTTCCTGCAATCCATAATGCTGCCATAATTATGTGAGTAAGTAAGAAAAACTCATACCATCTTCTTCTGAGATACAATATACCATGAAAGAACATAACAGAGCCAGCCACAACGGCAATTGTACCCCAAATCAAGTATGTTTCTGCCATATCTGCTGCGAGCAATGAACGAGACCAACAAAGAGTGTGAATTAATGCAAAAATGAAATCTACTCTCGCAATCCATCTATGGTATACTAAAAAGGTTGCAAAATTCCAGCCAGTGATCCATTGCAAGAAATTGTTACGTCCTGCAAATAGGATCAACAAAGGCATAATGACAGTTGCAATAATCCCTGTTCTATCAGCAACGTAACGATTCAAGGTTTGAAACTTTGAGTCAAAAAGTGGATCCCCGTCAACATAATGTAAATTACAAGAACTGAGACCAATAGTTACAACAATAAATCCAAACGTGATAACTGACTCTAGTCTGGACGGAATCAAAAAATCGAAGTATTTCCAAAGCTTTTGCTCATTGGATTTCTTTCTCAGAAACGTTGCAGGAGTAGTTATCCACTTCCTAAAGAGGTTGGTTCCCTTACCAGTAAATTTCTTCACGAACCCTGGGAATAGAATTTTGGTCCAGTTGGTAATGGCGGCCAAAATGAGGACTGCAAGCCAGTATCCAAGGATTCCAGCACTGTAGTAAAGAGAATAATCATAATTGTCTAAAAACATATCATATGACTTCGTCATTAAAATGGCAAGCGTGTGGTTCAACTTAATAGGAACATCGATAGGTATAGAAGCATTAAACCCTTCAATATCAGAAGGAGACGTAGCGTATTTGGTGTAATTTTCAAAAGCGCCATCATACATTTCTTGTGTAATGGTTGCATTGGCATTTTCTTCACAATATTCAAAGAATTTATGTATAACCGCAGTAGTATTCCTTCCAGTAATACTCAAGCAACCAGTGACAGTAGCTAAAGCATTAGGGTTTGAACAAAAGCAAGGAATGTCAT
The DNA here is from genome assembly GCA_030556775.1 of Scheffersomyces quercinus. NCBI lineage: Eukaryota > Fungi > Ascomycota > Pichiomycetes > Serinales > Debaryomycetaceae > Scheffersomyces > Scheffersomyces quercinus. The sequence continues at coordinate 181,841 of JAKTUQ010000016.1, read as the reverse complement.
ATGACTTACCTGCTGTGCAGAATGTTGCCGTCTGACTTATTTGAAGTGAACATCCATACAAAGATTTAAGTGGTGTTCCATAACGTACGTAAGCTCTTTCATTGTGTGCACTTGCAAAGGGTATTAAGCTAATTAAAATAGCCCAGTAATACAAGAATTGCATGATTAAGAGGGTACAGAGGAGAAATTTGTTATGTTCAAATCAATTTTCTTGAGGTAGAACGCTGGATCTTCTTCAATTTATATTGTGCTTGACATTCAAATCTATAGTGTGGCCCATAATCAATTATTAGTAAGTAATTTAGCTGTTCAACTAGTAGAGGCATTTATGAGTAAAAATAACAAATAATCAATGCCATTGGCCAACCTTAAACCGCCTGGGGGTAAATCCATCATCTGGTTGCTGGTTGTTTTTAGCGGCAATTAAATTCACCTGCATTGGACTCACTGTCTAAGTTCAATTTTAGCAGCATTTGAATTAAAATGGTATTGAAAACTTTTGCAGTATTACGACATACCTTCTCTAACAGGATATGATGATGCCAAGATCTCTGAGCACATTTCCTGTTGGATTATGTTTTATATCCGGATTTGGTCAAAGTTACTCCCTATGTTGGAAGAGGGGTATTTGCGCTATCTCACCAGTTGCAAGGCGTGGGCATTCAACAATATTAGCAAAGATCAAAGGTGTTGTGGAAAGTTGATGAAAGTGGTTAGTGCTGCAGCTATTAAGCTATTAGACGAAAATTGAGCATTGCGAATATCTTAGGGGCTTATAAGAACATACGTTCCTTCGAACAAATGCAGGTTGATCAAATGCACGGCTCAGATACTATGCAATTCAATTAAGTTCTTCAATACTCTTTGAGAGGGCACAAAGCAAGCATTTCTGCCCCCCTGGTAATTTACGAGTTCTCTTCAGTATTTAGCTTTGCGTAGATTTCTTGTAACGGTCCAGCCTCGGCAAATGCAATCTCTAGAAAGCAATCGAAGCCCTTACGAAGAACTTGGCAAGACAGTTATTGGTTGGCATCAGAGAATGTGGACCTTTCATTTTCACATGATTTCTTTGTTTACGAAGTCCAATAACTACGTGATGGCATAAGGTTTCAAAAGATTATTGATCGGTTACATCGCAAATTGCAATAGCCAAATTAAGGTTTGAAGTAACAATTGATCCAATCAGATAAAAATGTCACAACCCTTTGTAACCAGGAAAAATGGAAGATCAGCTACGACATTTAACAATCTCATGTTCATCTCTCTGGTTTTCTTCGATGACCGTTATCCACATTGGCACTGGTTAACCTGTACGTGAAGAATATTTACGAAGAAGTCGCCCTTATTCCCTTTACATTACGCAACTATCCTAATGAAATATTGTCCTTTAATTAGATGATCGTTTGAGCTGTAGAAAAGCAGCTCAATATTCGGGCATGACTTCGCATAAGTTATCTATTTGATCTTCTCATAAATGGATGGAATTTTTTAAGCAATGTACTTTATTTCCCTCGCCAATTTTATTTTTCAATGTCTGCCTGTGCCACGCCAAGAATATAACAGATCAGGCCAATTCTGGGGCTCATTCCAATGACTCCCATTGGCAGCCACTTCATTTGCCGATGGCACCAGTTAATTACGACCCCCAAATTGGGATGCATAGGGATTCACGCGCAAAGTTCTAGAAAGTACATTTAACTCTATATACCATTAATTTACTGAAAGTTAGGCCGAGTAGTGCACCTGTCGTGGGGGCACCACCTATGATCATAAGATGCAAATTTTAACGGATCAACGGGGTATTTGAGCAGAGTCAGCTGGATTTCCTCAAATAGCATTGCGTGGGGGATACCTTCCCTCATACTCCCATTGCTGTTAACTGTTCAACGGTGTTTCTGAGGTAATAGAATCAATGCTCTCTCTTACATTGTCGACTTTTGGAGAGGATAGCTGCATATACCCGTTAAGTCTCTTCTTGATTCTCCTTTGTTGCCACAGTGTTGGAATAACCGGCAACTGGCCATACTTTTCTTCGTACAATAAAGAGGAGAAGGTTGCAATGATTACTATCCAGTAAAGGTTATAACTGATCACGCTGCCGTAAGTGGCAGAGTTTGTCCAACCAAAAACTGCTGTGAACATCATCCAGAATGCTCCATCATCTTGTAATTCTCCGTTGCAACAATTAACATGCCATATGCTTGTAGCAATATCATAGGAGCCTGGCCCGTGCCCAGTTTCAGAGACATCAAAACCATCACACAAGTCAATAAAATGTTGCAATTCGAAGTTCCACACTCCCTTGGAAAACAACCCAGCGGCCACTAAGTATAAGAAGCATGTGGAAGTTATCAAGAACCATTGTAAAGATAAAGTATTTCCTGATCTGTACAAGAGAACTCCGATAGCACTACCTACTAAGATGGCTAGGATAATTGAGTTTACAAGTGCCCAAATGGAGGTATTTTCGTTGATACCAATTCCTCCTATGAACACAATAGCTTCCATACCCTCTCTAAGGGTGGTCACAAACGGTAAGATGAACATAGAATACTTCTCTGACCAGAGATCAAACTTTGAAGACCAATTAAGTGCCTTCAGTTGTGTTTTCTGATGACCTCTCACAGCTTTGTTTAAGTAATCTGAGTTCTGGATCAACTTCGATAACTTGTATTTCCACTTCTCTTGCATTTTGTTTATTCTGAGAATCTTAATACCCATGATGGAGATGATTATACTGGCCATTATTGAGAAGGTTCCCTCCCAATAATGTTCTGCGACAGCCCAAAGATCCTTGCCTAAAATGTAGAAAACACCAAGGATAATTGAACCGACAAGTAGGCACACCACAAGGCCCAAAAGACCTCCAACCCATATCTGTAGCTTCAAATATTTATACACTGAGTCAGTATCAACAATATTTTCGCTTACCACTACCTCAGGAATGGTACCTGTCAGCCCTTCAGAACTAGTAGACTCGAGAAGAGGCTCATTTATACTACTGTACTCGTTTGGTAGACTTTTGACTTTCGTCTCGAGCTTCGGCGCGCCCGTCTTAAAGCTCTGGTGGAGAAATGCTAACAAGACCGAGATGATGATTGCCAGCTCCAAGGTCTCGCGTAGGACAATAAGAAATGCCTGGATGGAGAAATAGTCGTCAAATGAGACTGTCATCTTATGAGATAAGTATTAATATCAACAATGCAATGAGGGTCTCTAATAGTGATCTATTCTTATACGTGTCGCTCGTAAATTGTACTCTCTGGATCAGAGTGTGGAGCTGAAAAAAGACTACTATATAAGGATAAAGGAAAAATAGTAGAAGCACCGTTCGTTTCTGTTGGCACTACCGTGACTATTATCGTCGATAACTCCGAGCAGTTCAAGTAATTCTAACCGATTCCTAGTTTAAATATGATTACAAATGAAATACTAATCTCAACCATCAATTTTATCTATTCGATCGCCGATGTCAAAATTCTTCGACCTCGGAAATGATTTCCGAACATGGAGCCATATGATCGGAAGGTTCTCCGCTTACCCGTTTAGGAAATACCGGCCGACTTCGGCCTCGAATTCAATCGTAACTAGTCACTCTTTGGGTTGCACATGGGTACAGATCATATAGATAAGTCTTGGTTACATGGATAGTAGCCCGCAGAGTACAAGGGCTCAGAGTATGAACTATGGTGGCGCGGAGAATGATGCGTGTGGTAATGTCTTTGTTCTTGCTGGGGATACCCTTGTATTGACTTCTCCTTTTGTTCGGTTCTGCAAGGTAAGGCACTAGCGAAATTAGTATGTATTATATCATTCTACGGCCATAAATATTCTTCTACTATGGTTTCTTCTTATCCTTCTGCAAGAAGTTGATCTTTTCGTTGGTAAGCTTACGGTACTCTGTATCCTTCTGGAACAGTTCATAATTCAAAAACGATTTGAATGAATCTTCCTCTCCTCTACCTATCTCACCTTCCATGTCAGTTAAATCACTATCATATTCTTCGGGGCGTGATGTTCTTGCTTTCTTGACAGGTTTGCGAACTGCAGGAGATATTGGACGCTTTCGGCGTGATGTGTCCATGAAAATTCCCTTTGGAGCGTGTGCTATAGACTTGGAAGCCCTTAAGATGTTCGCAGTCGCCGTCTTGGCAAGTTTAGAAACGCCAGACATTGGTGAAGTGGCCGCGAGATTATTTTGCTTTGGAGCAGATGCCAATGGGGACGAAACTGATGGATGTGACAGTTTCGTCGATGTAGCAACATTTGCCCCTTGTGAACTCGACTTCGACGATTGTAAGGAATCTTCATTACGCGTCGAGTCACTTGTAGTTCGCCTCTCCTGTGGGATTGGATGTGAGTATGTTGCTGCTCTAGGTCTTGATGCTGCTGGCGAGAGTTCGGACGTCACTTCCTTTGCTGGAAAATTAGGCTTTTTAGGTAAATTAGATGTTGATGTCTCTGACAAGCCTAAATGTGATCGACTTCTTGATAAGGTACTTGTGCTTGATGATTGACCCGATGTTGATGGTCCTCTACTGTTGCTGTTGTTATTGGAGGTTCCTTTAAATGATGACAGATAGAGAGTATCGCCCTTACCTCTACGATTTGATTCCTGGTACCTCTCAGCTGCAGGTTTTGTGGGTCTATACGTATCAACCTCACGTTCACGTCTGTGATCATATGTTGCATTGTTCATCGTATTGCTGTACTTTGAGGTTTGATAGCTGTCACTGTTGTATTGATTTACTTGGGATGACGTGTTGTTTGATTTCTCTTTTAACTTCTTAAACTTCTCCTTGTCGATTTCATGACTCTCTTCAAATTCTGGCAATTCTTCTGGCTTTAATGGCAAGGGATCATTTTTGAAAAACTCGTGCTTCAATGCGTCCAAAGCATTAAAACGCTTGTATGGGTCCAAAGCTAATAATCCACTTAAGAGTTTAACACCATCTGGAGGCATCAAATTTTCAAATCTCGACTCCAAACTTCTACTGCAGCTCAAACCTATATTAAAATCACTCTTGTTAGGTAAAGATGATGCATGGGTCCAGTTAAGTGGCGATCCAACCAATCCAAAGACTAGTTGGGCCTGGTGAGCATCTGACTTCCCCACCAAGATCGGCTTGTTTGTGAAGAGCTCTGCAAACACACATCCTATGCCCCACAAATCGACAGCAGTAGTATACTTTCTTTCTCCTAACAATAATTCGGGAGGACGGTACCATCTTGTCACCACTAAACCCGTATAAGCTCTTTCTCCTCCACCAGGTCCTAGTCCAAGCTGTGGAGGTTTTCCGTGGTACGTTCTGGCAAGACCAAAATCGGCAATTTTTAATACACCTTTTGAATCTATCAATATGTTGGCTGCTTTTATATCTCTATGCAAAAACTTCATTTCATGGATGTACTGAATTCCTCTAAGCAATTGCTGCATCAAACACTTGATGTGCAGTAATTGTAACGTCACATTAGGGTTTTCTAGTAATCCAACCAAATCACTGGACATGTATGGTGACACTGTGTAGAAACAGCCTCTATGAGTTACCATATCAGCTGGGTTATGGATCTTTGGTTCTTCGTATATCATTTCCACTATCCTCAAGATATTCTTATGGTGCAACTGTCTGAGAATAGTGATTTCTCTCATAGCCGTTATAGGAAACCCCTCCTTTGCAGAGTGATTTATTAACTGCTTCAACGCCACTATTTCACCTGTTTTTCTGCTTTTAGCCTTTTGAACCACTCCGAACGTTCCTTGACCAAGCTTCTCTATTATACTGAAGTCTTGGAGCTTTCCCATATCGCTGAATTCCTTGTTGTTGACGGATTGAAGCCTTCGCTTCCGCAACGGAGGTAGCACATCGGCCACTTTTGAATGTGTTACTTCTGGTTCAGCCATTGTTTCTTTCTCATATGTGATGTGTGTGGCAATGAAAGGTTGTTTCTTGGTTTACAGATCTCAGTCAATATCTCTTCAGATCTTACAATAAAAGTGCAAACTGATTACCCGAATATCGTACTACTATGCTTCCAGTACTATTTCCTTCGCTTTCAAGCCCGATTTCGATGCCCAAATGCCTGTAATTACAGATCTTTCTCTAAATCTGTTCCTAATGGCTATACTTCTTACGACTGATATCAACAGGAACACTACAACTTTCCCGCAACGTGGTCAATTTTTACCGTGAAAAAGACGTCAATACTGTTTATTCACACAAACTCACTACTGTGAACTACTTTTCTGCTCCTTTGTGACCGTACAAGCTGGTCCAATATCAGTTCTCGTCTGTTCACATTAACTATGGTAAAACAGAAATACAACGCCAGCTATAAATTTGTCAGTCTTCGCACTTCCCAAAGAGGAAGTATTTTCTGCAGGAGTGGAAAGGTGAAATATAATGTCGCATGAAATGGTGGGAATTGGTGAGTGATGCGACATACGGTGTGTAGTAGTTGCTGCAAACGACATAATGGAGTGGTAGGTGTGGATATGCTGAAGTAGGTGATGGGTCTAGTTCTCGATAAGAGTGATGCTAGGGGCGAAGGGGTTGAAATTAAGCAGATAATTTAGTGTGTGTGAAGTTAGAATGGAATTTGATTAGAAAAGTGACTTTTTCCCGTTAGAATGGATGGTTTTTCGCTATTTTGCTTCTGCCAAGGGTCTGTTATAAGAAGTGTATTTTTGCAGCAAACATGAAAAAGATATCACCCTTGATGGAGATACACCTTGCTCTTAGCAGTATCTAGAAGTTTGAAATAACGTGCAAGTAGACGAAATATGTCCAGTGATGACATACATGTTCTAGAAAAAACTCTGTGGTGGCTTTCGTGACGATGATTAGTTAAATTAAATAAATATATAAATAGGAATTAACCACTAGGACGACTGATTCTCGTCCCTGTGATATAATGACAGAAGTGAAAACTATTATGTAATAATCGTACCGTTCTACGTTGTTTTTTGTTATCCAATGAACCTTTGGTTCATTTATGCAGCGGGGCGTCTCTTAATGAATTTGGAATTACGCTTTCTCTCCCTTGACAACTTGGAGGCTTGTTTCACATTGAAACCATGGGACAAGAACTCGGTGGTCTCTTCTAACTCCAATCCAGCGACTTCTGGCAATAAGAAGTAGACAAATGCTAATGAAACAGCACATAAACCTGCAAAGAATGAGAAAGTACCAGTAGGAGTGATCTTCTCCAACATAGTTAAGAAGGTGGATGCAATGACCATAGATCCAGCCCAGTTCGTAGCAGCAGAGTACATGGCACCAGCTGATCTAACATTGACGTCGGAAAACAACTCGACACCGATCCAGGCACTGTTACCGATACCGATAGCGTACGAAGCGACAAACATGACCATACCGATAATGACGACGATACCCCAACCTGAAATACCAGTAGTCTTAACGACTACGCTAGCTCCAGATGTAAACTCGACGCCTAAGAAGTGGAAAGCAATGGCACAAACCACCAAAGATCCACACATGAACGGAAGTGACCACAACAAAATTCTTCTTCTTCCAACTTGATCGACAATACATAAGGCAATACCAGTGAATACGAAGTTGGTGGCAGCAACAATGATAGAAACGGCAGTGGCATTCTTGAAACCAATTGTCTCAAAGATAGTAGCACTGAAGTACATCAAAGAGTTAAAACCAGTGAATTGTTGGATACCTTGTAAACCACAAGCCAAGATCAACGCTCTAAAGTTGGCTGGGTTAACGTGAATGAGCTTGATTGAATTCCATGCTTGTTGTAATGGACCCTTTCCTGGAACATTCGAGTTGGCAGCGACCATGTCTGCGATAATAGCACTAATGAAATCATCTGTTGGCTCATGATGTGTTCTTCTGACAACTTCCTTAGCTTTGTCCAATTTACCCTTCATGATGTAGTATCTTGGAGTATCTGGTAAGAACCAGAACAACACGAACTGTAGTACAGGTGGAACCATACATAAACCGACGGAAATTCTCCATCCGTGGGGTACACGAGTAAGACCCCAGTTGATGAAGTAAGCGACCAACTGGCCTCCAGTAATGAAGATAACGTTGGTAACGATTAATCTTCCTCTGTACTTAGCAGGAGCCAACTCACTCAACATCAAAGGAGCGATCAACGAAGCCACACCGACGGCCAAGCCCAAAACAAATCTACCAGCAATCATAGTCCAAACTGTCTTTGCAGCTAACTGTATTATGGTACCGACAACAAAAACGATATTAGAAGCCAATAAAACCCTCTTACGACCAACCAAGTTGGCCCAGACACCGCTGATGAAGGAACCGATGAAAGCTCCCAACGAGGTAGCGGAGGTGATGAACTCTTTCTCACCATTGGTAAGGATCTTGTCACTTAAGTCCGTTCCAATTTGAACAAGAGCAGATGAAATGTAACCGGTATCGTAACCGAACATGAAACCAGAGATGGACGAGACCAAGGTCAAGATGATCACCAACCTCGAAGGTTTGGCTTGAGATTGTGAGTGTTGGTAGGACTCGATATCGCTAAGAGCATCAACGGACTTGTTAACCAGGTTGCTTGAAGAAGGCGAATGGGTGTGTTCGCCGTAGTGTCTTACCTTATTGGCGGTGTTATCCAACAAACCCTTGGACGAAGCGACTGAGGATGTGCTGCTGTTGATGTCCGAGCTCAACAACTGGGCGTTAGAGCCATGTTTAGAGGACGAACCGTGACTTATGGTCATGCTAGCTGTATACTGATATGAAAGCTATGGATAATGGGTATTACTCACACGAGAGCAAAGGGTATGCTATTCTGATAAGATGGAGACTTAGGGAATACACGTTATTCCGGAAGATTCGTTTCTATCCGGTGATGTAGATGACTATGTTTGTGGAAACTGAATCAAAGAACTGAACGAATGGAACGAACAGAACAAATAGAGAACGTAAAGAATGTAAGACAATGAACAACGATAAGACTATGTGAAATTAGACGCTCACTAATATCTATATCTCTTTCTCTCTTTCTCTCTTTTCTAGTCTAGCAGTTATATATATAATAATAACAATTATAATGATAACTATTACCAACAATAATAACAATAATAATAATAATACTAATAGCTCTTACTGTTTCCTAGCAAAGAAAAAAAAACATATACGGAATTTAAATCGTAATACTATAACTCCAATAATTCCAATAATATTAATAATATTAATATTAATACTAACACTAAAATTAATTTACTACTACTAATACTAACAGTAAGAGATAATTATCTTTAGAAAAGCCGCCTCGACAATTACAACGAGTGAGATTCCGCAGTGCAGAGACTAATTCAGGGTATTTCAGCGTGTGATGTTCGGCGTAATCGATGGTTTGCAGTGAGAATTTGCTAGGCTCTGCGAGTGGAGAACAGCAAAGTTCGGCGAACACGGTGAAAATAGGGCATTTTGGGCCCTTTTGGAGGACATTTTAGCCGCTTTGGCAGAGAGTACACGACCGGATGGTTTTGGACCATGGCACAGTTTTACCGTGTATTTCGGCGAGCGGAACAAAGAGTGGGAGCGGGAAAGACAAAGCGTAATGACACAGAGAAGTGGTAAAGAAGGTGCATGCTGTGGTGTGAGTGGCTATAGAGACTTGGTGGAGATCCAGTTCTGTTTAAGCTCATCAAATCTGGTGAATCTTATCTTCCCATTGGTTCCATGGGCCATGTCTTCTCCTGTAAGCCCTAATTTTCACCTTGTCGCAAACTCCGAGAGAGACCCTGCCCACAGAAGTATTATTACTGTAATGTTTCGCTAGGTTTCTCCGACGAGCAATACATTCCGCGCCAACGCCGCATGGTGGAAATTCAGCTTGTCGTGATTTGGTGCCATTAATGGGTGCAATTATGGTCCTTTGGCTCGATCTGGAGTCTGTAGATGGAGACTGATGTGGGGTGACAGATGGATCTAGGAATTTGTTTAGGTAAATGCAAAAAGTTGAAGAGTGAAATTACCGAAAAATGGTGTAATGAGTTCTTATACGGCTATAATTTCAAAGCCCTTTTTTCACTAGTAAAGGCGCTTCAGTAATTAATTGTATGAAAAGGACTCACGTCTAGGAAGTAAGTGTACTGTCTAACTTGAATGTCTTGCTCTCTTCGTCTCTTGCTTCTTCCAAAATATACAGGCAGTAGCAGAGTGACCTCGTGTATAATACGACGGTAGAGACGTTTTTCAACCAGAAACCTCGGATCAACTGTCTAATGTGTGGTCTTCACTGGTATATCTAATAATATTACACCCATTCAAGCAGTCAGCAAAACGGTTCAAATTGTAACTATCTGGTGTCAAATCTCTCGTTTCACAGCTCTATCTCTTTGAACTCCTACCACATCTACTTCAAGTTTAGATCGCTAGCTGGCTCTCGTATAAAATGGTAGATCAAATTCGAGGAGCGCAATTTCTCTACCTCTCCTGTCTAATTGCCTACTTGCAAGATGTCTTAGTATCATATCTCCCCAATACTAGCTCTTTTCCCTTCCTGCGTTCTTACCCTACTGTTCATCGTCTAACAAATCAATTTTTTAACATATATAATGCGTATGTAGGAGATAAAGATAAAAAGTTAAATAGAATATGTCAAGTGTAGTATAAAACAAAAATCACAATACAGAAGGGCAGAATACGTCAATATTCAATATCACATATTCAGCTCAACAAAAAATGACGATCGCTATGCAAAGAAATCTCGAATTCACCAGATACGGCTAGGAACACTTCAATCCACGCTGAGCGGCCATTCCGTCCTTCGAGGCATATTATTATTAGGGCTGCTACAGCTCGCAAATCAAACTCTTTCCTAGCATCAGTATTGAGGCTTGCTCTGAGATTTCTCGATTTTGCAGCTATTTACATTTTTACTTCGCTCGCCTATTTCACTGATATCAATGGATGTGCACCTGCTTTTCTGTATCAATCATTTCGTCTATTTTATGGGTAAACGCATCACGCCTCTGTTTACTTCTTTGGTGGGTCGAATCTAATCTTTCTGTTCTTAATTGGTTGCCACTTGAATCTCTTGACCCAGATAGAAATCAAATACAACGATGACACAAGGACGATGGCTTTCAAACCCCATCTCTTTCTGTCGTCATGCTCTGGCTCAGCAGCCCAGTTTAAGAAAGTGGTGACATCCTTGGCCATTTGGGAGGTGGTGGCTGGGGTACCATCTTCGTACTCGACCAAGTCGTCGAATAACACTCTACCCATAGCAATTGCTCCACCTGGGAAGTAAGGGTTGTAGTTAGATCCTGGTGGCAAGACAACACCTGCTGGTGGCTCTTCTGGGTAACCAGTCAAAAGAGAGAAGATGTAGTCACAACCTCCGTGTCTGGCCTTGACGATCAAAGACAAATCTGGTGGTAAAGCACCCTGGTTGGCGGCTCTGGCGGCCTGCTCGTTCTCGTAAGGGCTTGGAATGTAATCGGCCAACTTACCTGGTCTCTTTCTTGGCTTACCTTCGTCATCTGGTTCATCGTCGTACTCCAATTCCTCACACATGGCCTTAGCCTCACTGGTGGTGTGGGAAACAGCTACGAGGTTTCTCCAGGCGATTCTGTCCAACGAGTGACAAGCGGCACACACTTCTCTGTAGACCTGGAATCCTCTTCTGATGGAGGCATGGTCGAATGAGTCGAACATACCGTTGTGCGACCAGCCAAAGGCTGGTGGATGCAAACCGTGCTCAGCGGCAGTCATGGCGCTGGCGCTCATGGAGTCCTGGTAAAGGAGGTAAGATGCGGTCAAACCAGTGGTGGCGACGGATCCAGCAACGATCTTCTGGATCATGGAGCGGTTCATGGCTCTCAAGGAGGAACTGAACATTATGATGCTTTATGAATTAGGTGGTTGTGGTGAATCAGAAATGAAGCTACTGGTTAAAGGCAACAACAATCTCGAAAATGACAAAAATGACGACAAAAGCAACTACTGTAACGGGTGTTAGATAGGCTAAGGCTTTGGCAACTTCAATTGGCGTGCAACTGGCGTTGTGGTCGTATGGGGACGGTGAGCGGTGTAAGCAGTGTCGGCTTGGTAGCTAGCTAAGGGCTGTGACTACGGGTTCGTTTCAACTGTTTTCGGCGACTAGCACTACTGAATGCGTTCCTACGTTCTGGCGTGCTTCGATAGCGGTTTCTAACTCCTAAAAGACGTCCGACAGTGCAATGGTTGATGTGGTTGCAAGTAGTCCACTAACAACTTCTTGAAAACTCGAAGTTTTTACTGCCAACTTTTTTTCTCTTTGTGCGCCTTTTGTTACCCGTCGCAATCCTCTAATAAAAAATTGGTTGATTTTTATTGTTATTGGTTTGATTGGAAAGAGCACCAGTGTTACGTCAGCGATTACGTTGGGGGATGGGTGCGGTTGGCAAAACAAGCCCGCTCATTGGCTGGGGTGGGTGATGGTGTGGCTCGTTAATCACGTGATCACGTTTGAGATTTTTGGGTAGAACCGGGACGTTTTCTTGGAAAGGTGCAAAAAAAAAAGAGAGTAATGGTCATGTGGTGTTTTATCACGTGAGCTACAATCTGATCACGTTATGAGAGTCACGTAGAAGATACAAAAGATTCAAAGAGAATGTTTTTGTCAAGATTCTTCAAAATCGAAACTTTTCAATTTTGAAGTTTTCAGTCACGTGTTCATTTTGCATCTTTCTTTGCGGATATTGACTCAGTCAACTGCCGTCTGGGTGCAAAGTTTCAAACCCGGCAAGCCTCTGTGGTCCCCACGAAGTCAAGATAAATACTTCCACTTTCAATGCAAGGAAGAGATAGAAATCCCAATATGTTATCTTCTCAATTCTCACTTCTACATTGAAACCTGAAGAAAATGCTATCTCCAGGTTCTGAAAACCCCTACAAAAAGTGCGGATATAGCTAAACATGGATTACGACGAGCTCCAACATACTCTTTAATTCTCTCGTCTTCTAAGGAGTGTCTCACACTGACCTACTCCACTTCAAACTTTACTTCTAAAAACCCAACAATGCTGTAAGCCCGGGTACCCCGAAAAGTCGACAAGTACCCAAAAGCTTTCGCAAAGGATATACAATGAGAATTTTACCAGTATCACAAAGGCTACACCCGTTAGCCAGAACTACACACCTTGTACACCCCAAATAGTTTAACATTTAAATAATATCATTAAAAATATTCAAGGAGCACTTAGTTCTACTTTATACCCCATGGACAAGTTTCTGGAGTAATTCAAAAGAAACTTGGTATCTGACCATTCATAATTCGTCTTTTGGCACTTACTCAATAATCTTGCGGATAAGCGAGGCTTTCCCAATTTCCGCAAATTGCAGCATTCTTCCGCATTTTTCAAAATAAGCATTTCTTTTTGCATTCAAAAGATGCCTCTTGAAACACCAATAGTCGACATTTCCACAGACCAACTGGAATAATTTGTACTAACACATTATAAGGTTAAGAGAATGCTGAAATGTAACCATCACATGATAAAAATCCTTAAGGTCAATATCTTATAGTAGTCATTACATAATTTTAGCATTGTTCTCGTTCTTCGATACTTCCAAGTGAGCCACTTGAAACTCTGTTTATAGGCGGACTGGCAGTTCAACTTTGTAACATGCATCTATTCTCAACGTTCTGCTCAAACAAAGCTCTCGGACTATCCAACAAAGCAATATCGTCTCTCCATGAAAGTTTACGAACTCAATCCCATTCGTATTTTTTATGCGTTCCAGTGGGGAACTAATTCATTCCTCTTCTCAAAGTTGCCTAAATCCGCAGTTTTCATGGCGACTCCCGCTATTACTTCCATTTCCGACTTTTAAGTAGTGAAATCTAACTGGAAACCTTGGTGATGGCGGTGAACAAAACATTATTTTCTACTCAGATCCCAGGCGACCCCACATGAAGGCTCTTTTAGAAGTTCTCCGAGCTCAAATATATATAAGGTACAATTTCGAATTATATTTGAAAATGTTTTTGACATCACTACAATTAAAAGGCTAGCAATAGCTTAACTACCATTAATTAACGCTGTTGTTGCTAAGAAAAAAATATGGAATCTCTTCAATCTTCCGATTTTGAAGTCGACCAGGAGGAGGGCTACTCTAAACCTTTAACGACTCATGAATCGTTACCATACAGAACTGTGACATTCAGTGGTGAAGGTGACCAGTACGTCATTATTGACAACAAGAAATACCACCGTCATGAATTAATGCAGGCATTTGGTGGTACTTTCAACCCGGGCTTGGCTCCTTACCCAAAACATAAATTTGGTAATGCTGCAGCTTTAGGTCTTTGTGGTACTGCTTTCTCTGCTTTTATAATTGGAATGTTCTTCGCCAATAGTATGGGCATTCAAGCTCCAAACGTTGGAGTCGGTATTACTGTATTTTACGGTGGTTTGATTCAATTTTTATCGGGAGTTTGGGAGTTAGCAGCTGGTAACACGTTCGCAGGTACGGCGTTTACTAGTTATGGTGCTTTCTGGTTGAGTTTTGGTTCTGTATTCATTCCAGCTTTTGGAATTGGAAAGGCTTATGCTGATGACCCTGTTCAAATGAGTCATGCAATCGGCTTCTTTCTTCTTGCTTGGGGAATTTTTACCACTATGCTCTGGATGTGCACGTTCAAGTCAACAGTAGCTTTTAATCTTGCAGTTGGTTCTTTGGTCTTGACATTCTTTGTTCTTGCATCTGGATATATTGCCAACAGTCCAAAGACTATTCGTGCTGGAGGAATTATTGCCGTTGCACACTCTTTTGTTATTTGGTACAACGCCTTTGCAGGAGTTTCCACTAAAGAGAACAGTTATTTCACATGTTCCGTGCTTCCTCTTAAGGACTACCAAAGTTAGTTCTTTAAAAACTCATTACTACTTCATTTTAATATTTATTTTACTTTTAATATAGGGACAAGGGAATTATTTAATGTAGTAATTTCTAAATTTAAGAAATTGTTGCAAAATTATTATAAATTAATGTTAGTTTACATATATACAATATAGAGATCATCATTACGGTCTCATGCTATAATGCTAAATTATACACTAGAAAGTGTACAGTGATCGATAAATCACCACTTCTCCTCTGGGTTTGCCTTGTATGCTACATAGTCACTCCACTTAAACACACTCAATTCTGTCTCATTCTCAACTCCCAACTCGTACAAAGATTTCTGGGCAGCTACATCTGGGCTCACAAGCACCCAGCCCTCGTCATTATCAAAATTTATCACTAAATTCATCGATTTAGTACCGTGTGCTTTGGTATAAATCTTGATTGCATCATACTCGACACTACGGTAAGGTCTCAAACCACCAGTTGTGTTGATTACGTTTTTCACTTGATCCAACAACTGTTGAGGAGTAATTTCCTTCAAATTGATCGAATGAATGACATGGTTCTTAACATTTCTATAAGGGAATGACTTTATGATTCTAATCGTTAACAAGGCATCTGTGGCCGGACGCACATGCGAGGTCAAGGGTTCATCTACTATTATATCAGACATAACTTGTATATTATCAGGGGTAGAGATGACTATTTTACAGCTAGAACGTATCTACGTATATTAACATCCTATTCTTCTTAATCGTCATGCCGTCTTTGCTTTAGAAAACTCTGACAAGGGGTCGTGTGGGGACAAACAAATACATGGTAGCATCGCATAATAGAGATATGGTAGCGCTTTGATATGATTCCGGAGATTTTAGTTGATCTGATTTAGTGATGGCTGAAACTGCAAGGAACATGATGGAAGACCGATGATGTCTGAGAAAGATTCATAGTCCGTATAAAGCAAGCATTCTTCTATGTTGTAAAGGGTCCAGAGAAGAAAACAAAGCTGTGACGATAAGCATTGCACTGTTGCACACATACATTGCACAACGATGCATAATTTAGTCTACCTTAGCTCAAAATGTACACATAGATCGCTGCAACCTAGTATTTTCCATTCCAACCAGGAACAGTTCCACATTCCCCATCCCGATCTAGTAGGAGCATCTACACTTTGGGACACCATTCATTCCCCAAGTCTCCATGTGACTGCAGTCACATGGCAAAGATGCAGATCTGGAATTACTCGAATGCACATAAACTTTAAAGTTACCGAAGGAGGGAAATACACGAATTTGCGGCATCGACGAGCGACTTCCTAATTAGGAATAAAGCTACGACAGGGTGCATTGGAAACGAAGTCTGGAGAGTTGAGGATTCATGAACAGAGTGTTGAATGGTGGGCATTCTTGTCGTATTGAATGCATTACAGTAAGATGATGCCGTGGTGAGCTGAAGTGGTCTTGTTGCTAACGAGTGCTGGGACCCTGCTATACATGTTATACATGTTATACATCATTAAAGCAATTAGCCCATGTAATACATTGAATTGAAGCCGTCTAACAATGGCTGTATTTGGAGAAAACTCATTCAAGGCGTGTTTATTGCAGCATCACCAGGCCAACACCACCGATGCGATCGTGACAGATATAGCTCGTTATACAATAATGGTGAAGGGACGTGTTTGTAGTTGTTTATATAATTTATAATATTTTCTTGCTATTTTACGTTGGCGTTTCTTCTGCTTAATCTTGTTATTATGGTTTTTTGGGAGGGAGTTTTTTTTTTCATCGGTATTATTATTATTACGGTATATATTTTATGTTATATTTATTATTCATCCGTATTCACTAAACAGACAAGACGATCCATTGCTGAAAGCAACGGATACCGTTTAGAGATGGTGCCGTTAAAAGGAACCATTCCATTTTCCACTGTGCCTTGTCGACAGATCCTCTGAAACCATTCGTTTTTCTCCACAACAGCCACTCTCCAATTACTACAATTACTACAATTATACCCTATCCATCCGTAGCCATCTCTGCAGCTCTATTCACACAAACCCGCCTTCACTCTAACCATTCACTTCCTGTTCAGCCCAATTTCCCCCTCCTCACACACTCTTAACCCTGCCGTCCTATGCCGTAGCCCGATTCCTGAACCTAAACCCTGTCTCCTGGTTGCCTCTAAAACGCGACGTTTGACATTCGTTTGATGGGTGTTTCCTCTGTTTATTATTATGGCTATTTTGTCGACTCGAGGCACGTCATTTGCGTATCAACTCCCGATCAGGCAATGGTTGGGGCCCTTCTTTGTCCTGGCTGCGGGTGGTGGGCTCTGGTGCATTAGCCATGATTGTTTACGGTGTCTCGGGTATATGTATTTAATGACCAGCAGGTCCGGCAAACAACCCAGTGGGTGTGTAGCTAGAAATTTGCTAGTTTCGATAGCTTTGATAGTTTTGAGAGTTGTGAGAGTTTTGAGAGTTCTGGTAGTTCTGAATAGTTGGAACCTTTGATCTTCGTTCATTCGTTCGCTATCGTTATATTTATCTGTTTGTGACCCAAAAACTGGTTGGTTGGCAAAATCTATTCTGGTTCCTCGTCTATTGCAACCCATCACCAGAGAATACGAATTTCAGGAACTGTTTGAGATCGGCCCTAGCATCTGCCTACTTGTTCCTACTTCCTCCTGGTTCGTCTCGTTGTTGTCACTACAACCATTCTGCATCGACTATTCGACTTCATTGTATTTCTTTTGGCTGCAATAGTCCATACATATACCCATCATCTCCTCTCATTCGAATAGCATAGCGCCTATATTTCCTTGACAGGCACCAATTATTACTGACCATTCATTCGTTCTTTACCAGAAACAACATCCATCCAGCACAATGGCTCGCCCTAAGTACGTGGACGAACCCTGGGTTCAACAGCAGCAGAAAACCATTATCAGATGGCTCAACACAAAGCTTCAGGAAGACACAGACTCGGGAATAACCCCAAGCTCGTCTTTGGGCCCCAATTCAATTACAAACTTGCACGAAGACCTTCAAAACGGTCTCGTCTTGATCAAACTCATTAACCGTCTCATCTACGAAATCACCCTCAACGAAAACCATCCTATGAACAACAGCAAGTTGTACTACTTATCGCCAATCTACAAAAAGCCAACATTTAAGTTACAGAAGTTGGAAAACCTTAATGACTTCTTGAAATTCATCAACTTGATCTTGAAAATCAACGTATGTAACATCAGTGCTGATAATATCTATGAAGGAGACTTGAAGTTAAATTTGGGCTTAATCTGGTCTCTCTTCTTGTTTGGAACTTCCACTTCTTTCACATCGTTCAAGAGCGTAACACCTTCGTTTATTGAGATTAAGAAGATTCTCCTTAACTGGATCAATAACATCTTACAGAAGCGTAACTGCTCAATCTCTAACTTCAACAAGGATTGGTCCATAGAAATCAATCGTCCAGACCGAATTCTTTGCGATATCTTACAACATTATAGTCTTCCTATCAAATTGGACAGCGGGAAGAATAAGCTCAAGAGCCTTGAATATGTCCTCAACTACTTCCAAACAAAGCTTGGCATAGCTCATTTGGTGGATACAGAAGACTTCGCCGTGCTAGTGCCGGAAGAAAAGTGTATAGTGGCATTCTTGGTAGAACTTTTCAAGTTCTTCGAGATAGCTGGTGACCACAAACTAGAAGAAGAATCGCTTGCAGAAGAAGAGGCTGATGATGAGTTCAGTGAAGGAGATTATTCTTTTGATGACTTGATAGAATTAACTATTGTTACCAGTAGGTTGAAAAACAAATATGAGACCAGATCATTACGATTCCTTAACAAGACCAATACATTGATTACGCAGCTCAACTCCGAAATGGAATTGCTTCAGGAGATCAACCGCAGCAACCAGCTCGCAAAAGACTTGGACAGATGCTTAGATTTGTTACATGATGCCATAGAAACGTCGTCAAAGGAGAACTTGAACAAGTTCATGAACTTCTTTAATACCTTAAACATAAAGGTGACATCTTTGATCAATATCTGTCAAACTTTCCAGAATTTCAGAGCTAACATCAAGCCCGACTTGGTCTACAAGGACTATCCCGATTTGTTGAACCTCGTCAAGACTGTACGAGATAACTTGCAAGAATTAGACATCATATACTACCCCTCAAGCAAGTCTTTGAACATAGAAACTATCTCAGATAAATTTGAGCTGTTGATGTCTCTTGAAACTAAGTTCACTAGCATCGCCACTGAATTGTTGGCTACTTTGCACAAAAGTTCCAGCAAATTCAATGGTCAAGTCAATATAATAGAAGAAAATAACCTAAGAGATGAAACTAGCACACTGGAGAATAAAGACTGGATAAACCGTTGTCTCGACTACGTTGACTACTTAGTGACATTCTTTGACAAGTTGAGTGACTTCCAGGATTTGTTCAATATCTCATCTTCGTCAGAATTGCAGAAAGCACTTGAATCCAGTTACAGCTCAGAGACTTCCTCATTCCATCTAGACGCTCGCAGTTTCCGTGTTTTCAAGCAATTATTTATGGGTCAAAATAACTATCTTAACCACTTTGAATTGATCAAGTTTTTGAAATCAAAGGTTGTCACTGGAGAAATCCAACCTAGCAATGTTGAATTATTTGTCAAATTGATCCCAACGAGATCAGTGGCTTCTTTGGCCAACACGTCTATTCACAGTAGTAGCTCAGAGGAAAACATTTCGTCAACTTCGTTCTCATCTACAACATCTTCCTCTGATTCCGAAGACGATTACCTCTTTGACGATCTTCAACAAAAGCTAGACTCGCAATTGTCTGGTACGAACCAGCGTGTCTATGACATTCACGATTTCATTGAGCAGTTTGAAAATGGGTTCAAGGTATAATAGTTAATTTCTTGGTTATGTGTATAAAGGTCAATATTTAGTTCTAATGGTACTGGGAATGTGCCCTGTTAATATTAAAAATGCTTCTTAAATACATTGTAGATGAATCCGTTCCAAGCGTCTCGCATTGTCAGAATCTACTTCTCTACTGCAATTTAATGATATTATTACAATTATTCAATGTACATACGTATAACTATAGTTACAAGAATGATCTACATCCGCACACTACCCTTCTATAACTTGAAAAACGGGTGCTCCATTGCTTCCTTAGCGGTTGGCCTCAACTGGTGGTCAAATGTCAACAACTTGTCAATCAAGTCAATGACCTCATCGCTCACCAAGTGCTTGTTTTCGTTATTGATAAATGATTGCCACGACCTTCTTGGGTGGGTACCGAGGATATCATCGTAGTCCAGACTGAGCTTCAATCCGTACTTGTTCACATATTTCATGAGGTCGTCCGTACCCAATACCTTGGCGATTTGGACCAATTGGTCGTTATTAGAGTCTCCACGGAAGAATGGTTCCTTTTTGAATATTATGGCGGCGATCATGCATCCTACAGACCATAAGTCTAATGAGTAATCGTACTGTTGCAAGTTGATTAACAATTCAGGGCCCTTGTGGTATCTGGATGCAACTCTGACGTTATAGTCCATACCCATATGATAGAACTCGGCTAAACCCCAATCAATCAAACGCAATTTCTTGTTCAATGGGTCAATCATGATGTTCTGCGGCTTGACATCTCTATGAATGATACCCATGGAGTGTGAATAGTCAAGGGCTATGAGCAATTGTGTAAAGTAGAATTGGATGTCGCTGATATTGAATTTCGGATACAATACTCTGAAGTCTACATTGCTTACCTTCTCAAAGATTAAAGCAGGAATCTTGATTTGTTCATCTCTCACTATGTCCAACAATCCAATAACATTGGGTCCTCCTGTGAGATTCTGGAGGATCTTCACCTCTCTATAGATCTTCTTCAACTTCACTGGTTTTAACACTTTTATAACACAAGGTTCATCATTTAGCACGTTGACACCTTGGAAAACTTCCGAGTACTTACCACGGCCTATCTTTGAGATGATTTCGTAGTTTTTGATGTCACCCCAGGTGATCTTGTGGTTCTCGTAATCCCAATACTCAGAGGGTTTGTTTGAGTTGACATCGGCGTAGACACGTGCAACGGAATAGACACGAGTAGAAACGCTCATATTGCTCAGCTGTGTTTGGTTAGATTTGGTGGTAATCTATGACTATGAATAATGACAACAAGGTATTGAACGGATGAAAATTAACCTATTCGATACCAATGGTTTGACTCTTTGCTTTTAGGTACAAAGTTAGTAGTAGTAGTAGTAATACTGATTTCAGGAATTGTAAGTGGATTCCTCGATTTTGAATGAAAACACAGTATTCTAGCTAAGAAATGGATGAATCCGATTCTGTTATCAATGTCCCTAATATATCAGTGACTATTCAGATCAAATCGCTTCAATTGTTATGAAACCAACACGATTATAACTGTCAGATCTGGACGATTTTCTTTGAAAATGCTCCTGTGAGTCCCCAAAGGCGGCTCTTATGACGATGGAAGCTTGTATCTGGTGAACACAGCTTCAGGTGGTGTAACTGTTCCGAGCAATGCTTCGACGAGACGGCTACTTCTGATGTGAAAAGATCTCCCCAATCGGTGATAGTTGCTTGCAAACTGGATTCGCTAGCGGGATACCTTGTTGCGACGAGGTGGTGATTTTCAATGTCACGACTTGACGATGTGGGTCACGGCGAGGTGTTATTGTTGTGGTTGTGTTCACTACACCCTGACTGGTCTGTCTTTCTTCCCACACGAAGGCGCTGTTTTGTGTGTGTGTCGAAAACTGAAAACTGAAAACTGAGAACGGACCGAGACTCTCGCTAGAACGATGAGCTGGTGCTGGATGAGGTAGGGACAGTTGGGGGGAGGATGTATATGGAGAAACGAGCTGAAAATTCGTCTATGAGTTGTAGAAAGCTGGTTTTGGCTGCCTATGTCGAAAAATCTGCAATTTTCTTTAGGTTGTGGTGTTTGCCCTGTGGTGTCTTCAAAGCAATGAACATAAGTGGTGGTGTAGAAGCCGCTACGATACCGGCCCCTCATCACTAAATTTTTCATGTTTCTTTTTTCGTAGTGAGGATTTAGTGAGGGAGGGTTTAGTAAGGTGGTTAGCGGCAGAGAAGGGAGGAGGTGTGTTGCAATCGGGATTTATGGTTTGGTTTCCTTGTTTTGGTGTCTGGGATGTGGTAACATGTGGCAGAGAAAGTCGGTCATATCGGAAAATTTTGGGGGAAATTGATAGAAAATAGCATTGTATTATGTGGTGTCTTAGTGTCTTGGAATAGTGGTCATGGTGGTTGCTGATGAGTTCGTTATCGAAGAGAATCCAATTTACAACGATTATTTGCTTCGCTACGAAGAGAAGTCACGAAGGGGAAATAAATCAGCTACAAAGGGTCTATTGTGTGGAGATTTCCTCTGTGATATAATAGGGAATAACGTCATGCTTATCGTAGGTTGTTTGGTTGTCCATGTAGAAAGTGTTATCAAGAGAAGGGGGCACAATAGACAACTAAGGTAAGCAATTTCTTGATAAGGAGTCAGTTCAAGCATAAAGAAGGTCTATTATTGAGGTATCTAGCCATTTGTCTACAATCGAAATTACCTTGGTTTATGGAGCTATGTAGAAGAAGAATACTCTTTAAAGCGGCGATATAGTAGAGATATTAGCAATAATAGAGAATTCGCAGCAATTCCAGGAGGTTTCACAACAAGCTGTTTGTTGCTATAGTGGGAATGGCAATATTGTAGGGCTCTTAAATGGGCTCGAAGATCACCTTGTTAAACATTGAATTATACTTACTTGTCATACGATTTCATTTATGACCTCAGTTTATCTGACTTATCTTCATAAATACATATCATCGCATTATTTGCAACCTAATACCAACTATCATTTCCAGATTCGCAGCCTATTGATCATTCCATCGGATCTACGATGAACCACCTTTTCACTACAATATTTAACCTAACAGTTCTCCCATTGATAAAAGACCACACTCACCCAGAATAACATATCCTAAATACTGCAAATCGACCACCAAAATCGCCCCATAATCCCCCCACTTATGACCCTCCAATGAGCATCTCATGCAAGACAACGACAAGGAAGATTCATCTGCAAGTACAAAACAGCCCTTTTTCTCTTCACAATTCACCCTTCCTCAGTTCGTATATTTCGCCTCTATTCTCCCCTACGATCGTTGCCCAATCTGACTATCATCATTTCCGCCCCACGAATACAACCAGCTATACTAGCATTGAAACACCCATACCTTTCCCTTGTCCTCCCGTCATCTATACTCTCGCTTACTCACTCCCATTTTGTCGCATACGACCAGATCCAAATTCTTGTGTCGCTACCAATTACTCTAATCGCTATATACAATAAACTGTTAATGATAGTACTAGCAATATCTCTCTTCTTTCTCTACCATCTACAACCAACCAACCATTACCAATTGTCATACCGTAAAATGCACTGTATACCCATATAATATGAACAGGCTAGCTACAATTTCATTAACAGACAAGAATAGCAGCTCTAGGTTAGAAGACGTCCAACTATGGTCTGGTTCCCTGGATGACGCCAAGGACGCGACTCTGTTGATGACGACTAGCAGTGTTTATGAACGAATGCCCTTCTATATCAACCATAATATAGTACCTGTGTACTTACTAGCAGCGGGTCCGTTATCCATTTTCTCGAAGAATAGCGAAACAACGGCTTATTTCAAGAACCTGCTCGTGAAGAACTCTATACTATCACAGAGCTCTCAGGCTAATGCTATACTATTCAAACAGACTACACAAGTAAGCATAGATAACATTCAAAACTCCAATAAAGTTGACCCATTAAAGGGTAATAACAATACTCCCATCAATCAGGACATATATCTCATCTTTTACTATGACTCCCCATCGCATCAAGTCAAGGCATTGATTGTAGACTTCTCAAGACTTCTTAAGTTCTCCTCGATCTTTGAAAAGGACCATTCCACAGAAAACATCACCAAATCTGCATTTATACTTCTTAATTTAAACTCAACGGTACGACATGACAATCGGTCAAATGTTTTTGATAAGGTTCTCCAAAGAAAGAAGCTGAGAATGAGTCCTTTCCTTGCAGAAGCTGGATCTTCATCATCTTCGACGATATCTGCTTCTTCCACATCAAATACAAGTTCCAAACTTGTATCTTCTCTGATCTTAACAACTCAGGATCAGATCCACCAAGCCATTAACAAGATTATTCTCTCGGGACTACGAATAAGAGGGTTGTCTACAAATCTCAATCATTCGCTCAACGATAAGTTGACTATCAAGGAAATATACCAGATGACCCATAAAGCAACATTATTTTCGCTTAGGAAGTACAACTACCAGTTCACTGGCTCTAATTCTTCGGCCGGTAAGGGATTGCAAAGCTCATCAAAGGGTCTCAATATTAAGAATTACAGTCACCCGGTACGCTTAAGTGATCTACAGGATATAATAGAGAAGTTGTTGGAGTTATTCGTGGACGTGGGTGATCCTGATACGTTATAATAGAGAGTAATTGAGAAGTTACTATTGGAACTCAACAACTAATTGCATTAAATAACACCACTTCGATAACTATACGTATTGTTCTCCCTTCTAATATGAATGTATATTTTGTACAAGATGACTATTTACATAATGTACACCGGCTGTCATGTCGGTGAAATGTTTCTACTCTTCATCGTAACTCCCATGCCTTACAAGTCAGCCAAAGTCACAACTCTCGACTCATTGGTGTACTTCTTGTTGGAAGCAGTCTCCAACTGCTGCTCTAAAGCACTTCTACGTTGAGTGGTCTTTCTACTTGTCTTCTCGCTCTTCAAGTGATCCAACAACAAGCTGGTGTCCTTCAATAAATAACCTCTCTTCTCTTCGCTTGAATAATATTCGATATCTCTTCTATGAGTTGGTCTGGCTTGTAAAGGAAGGTATCCCTTCTTCAATAAGAAACGTTCTGGGTAAATATGAGCCTGTAATCCTAGTTTGCTGAAGTATCTGGCGGTAAATGTGTGTCCCAAGGCTTCGATGGTCAGTATAGCGTGCTCAGAAGCTCTAGATGCTTCAATGCTTAATGGAACAGTATAAGCTTCTTGGCCGTTAGCTAAGATCTTGACACCGTCTTTCAAAGTTCCAGTAAGAAGACCGCATTCCCTCATGGCCTTTATGGTCAAAGTTTCGCCAGCTTTCAATGGGATTCTTCCTGTGTCCCACAAGTCCTGGATTCTTGCAAGATTAACTTCATGGTACACTCTTCTGTGAGGTCTCTTGAAGCCTATTATAGGGAATCTTTTGTAGAACGGCGTTTGACCACCTTCCAACCATCTTGGAACCTTTCCTCTGGCCTTCTGACCCTTCTGACCTCTTCCGGAAGTCTTACCCTTGCCGGAAGCCGGACCTCTACCCAATCTCTTGTAGGAGACGACAGCACCTTCATTGGGCTTTAAGTGTCCCAAGTACGAGGCATTACGCAACGGATTAAGAAAGCTCACGCCACTTATCACCCTAGCCTTGATGCTGTGGCCGATGCTGAACATGGTGTGCTATTTTTCACTGCAATAACCAACAATAACTGCTGCTAGATGTATGATCTCTCCATGAATAGTCCTTCAGCAAACTTTGTTAAGAAAGTGAAAAATGAAAAGTTTGAAAGTGGTCGTGCGCGGGACGAATATAGTAGTTGATAGTAATTGCAAAATGGTGGTGGTAATGATGTATTGGGTATGGAGAATTTGGTTTTGGAAAGGATATGGAATGATTTACAAGGAAAGAGATGTTAGTTGAGTTAAATGAACTACTAAGATAAAAAAAAGTCGGGATAAACTACATAATGCTATATCGTTGTTGGTATACCAGTTTTTGAATAGTGAGAGCTGTATATCATATGCGCTACCATGTTACACTGTAACTATATTCAGATATAGAGTGGTTATCTTTATATGAGTTTGTATTATTCAGATGAAAATGAGTTCATTAATTCAGTACGAGAATGATATCATGGAGCAAAGTCGTATAATTTCACCTTGATTAATGGTATCTGTCTGTTAATTTCATAGACAGTCTCTTATCACGGTCGTGCCTTGCGCAAACGGATAATATTGCAAAACTCAATCATTAAGCTGCAACCTATGCAAAAAAGATTGATATTGTGCTTTGGCTTCTTTAAAGTGCTATACGTGAGCTGATACTAATAATGACTTTCCTTTCGGGTTTTTGAACTACGACGAAAATAGGTCCTCCTACGTTACCTACGTTCAAGTTCATTCACGCCTTTACTTCAACGGTCAATTTGCACGAAAGACGAACTGCCACCCAAGCATTTTTAAACTCGAATAAAAAACCACCATCACTCAAGCTTCTACCTACTTATTATCCACCTGTATATCTCCACACAAAGCAATTGTATTACCAATATTTCACGTCTATAATTTCATTCCAAATCATTTCAATTACTGCAAATCTTTCGAAAATATCCTGCATATTGGGCCGGTTAAATCACGTGATCAGGCCTGAAACATGAGGTGTACCGAAACATTTTACTACTTTTAATAATAACGCCTTTATGGCCAAGTTGGTAAGGCACCTCACTAGTAATGAGGAGATCGTCAGTTCGACTCTGGCTGAAGGCATTTTTTTTGCTATTTTTGGTGGTTGTTTCCCTTTTTTTACTTCAGATATACCCATGGATGGTGGTAGGCATCTATTTTGCAGCTGGTGGAACAGTTAACGTGTCTTTTTCAAGTGTTACCTCTGTAAAATAAGACTGCGAGTACTAAGACGCCTGGAAGTGCTGAGAGCTGGTAGATATGTTGGAAGTGAAGGGAGTATGGTCCTAAAGGTTCTTTGAAGTCTCTGGTTTCGTTTCCTCTACTAGATATGTCTAAACATCCATGGAGAATTCTGGCTTCAGCTTTTGACAGGTTTAGGACCCTGCATTAAGTAAGCTCTCGTAGAATAGTGAATACTTCGTACTATTCCACCAAAGAAGCTCCTAAGGGAGATAAAGAAGCTTCGACAGCTTATTTCACCCCATTCAATCCACAACAATGCCCTCCTACGCCAATATAACATCATTTCTATTGAAATAAAGATTGTTCAATAAATCAATTCTGGCTGTGAAACTCACTATTGTTTGTATGGTAGCGCTATCTATCAATTTTCGACCATTTCGATTTTTGCATCCACACGACTTTTTCAGCCAAGGCATATTCATTTAGTAGTATAACGAAGGTATTCATGACTTTGCAACTAGTTAGTTCTTCGAATAACTTCAATATTAAACGATGTCTGATAATGGAAAAGAAGACGAGGAGTTACAGCAAATCTGGAAACTTTTTCAAGATTCTCCTGAAGAAATCAAAGACAGAAGACAGCAGATCACCAAGATAATTCATGAAGACCAGAAAGCAGAGTTTCCTACTCTGATCTCAATAGTAACAGCATTTGATGAGTTGTTGAGTTGCTTTGCGCTTGGAGGACAATTGAAAAACTACTACAGATACGGAACTATGGACGTGTGCCAAAGACAACGTGAAAAATTCTGGTTTGCTATAAAGATGGGAAACTTTTCAGAAGAGAAAGGCGATGTACCTGTGGAATCGTTGACGCCAAAACAGTTGGCTAGTAGAAGTAAGATCCAGGATTTCTATAAAAAGAGGTTATTGGAAGACAAGGCAAATGGAAGTTCTGAAGACATTTGGAACCAACGTACGGAATTATTGAGTAACCCGTTTGATAAGGGCAAATAAGTAATCGAAGAGATCAGTTCACTGGGAATGTGAATTGATAAGGAGAGTAGGATAACTGAGAGATATTCAACCATCTTGATTCAAGTGGGCTAGAAATAAGGACGTTGACGGTCAGATAGGTATCATTTTTTGAAAAGCTTCAATCTTATAAAATTCGTAAGATGATGAAAATCTCTGATAGGTATCGTCTTCGACTGGATGACGATGGCATAAATAACTATTCCTGGTCCCAAATGGAATAGCTTCAATCTCCATTTTATCCTACTTCATGTAAATAGTATCATTAAGAATTTATATTAAATGTACATTAGAGCTGTATTGCAAGTAAGAATGCAACATGAAGGAAAAAGGAAGATATGTGGTCTGGGCCACTGCTTACACGCAGACGTGTAGTAATGCTACGTTTAGGTCGAAATACTATACAATTTTACGCCTCACATGACTGTACAACCCTTCTTCTCTGGCTCATTTTCATTGGCACCTTTGGGTCTGGCGTTAAGGGCACATCTGGCCGCTTCTGAGAATGCTTCGTTCACACCTCTGTTCTTCTTTGCAGAACATTCCAAGTATCTTAAGGCTCCGACCTTTTTGGCCACAGCCAAGCCCTCGTCGTATGTGATTAAACGCTTATTCTGTTGATATGGGTTGGAAGATGACTGTCCGTAAGGGTTGAAGGCTTCGTCTTCTGCGCCATTACTGTTTGGTTGGTCGGCTTCGTTCTCTTCATTGCTTCTTAAGTCACATTTCAAGGCAACCAATACCAACTTCACGCCTTCACAGTGGTCAGCAATTTCGCCAACCCACTTGGACTGTACATTTTCTAACGAATCCACAGAATCGATAGAGAAACACAACATAATACAATGTGTGTCGGAATAGGAAAGTGATCTCAATCTGTCGAATTCTTCTTGGCCAGCAGTATCCCAAAGAGACAACTGCACAGACTGGCCATCTATAAATATGTCATGTACGTAGTTTTCGAAAACCGTTGGTTCGTATACTTGAGGGAAGTATCCTCTGGTGAACACATTGAGGAGCGACGTCTTACCGCACGCACCATCACCTAATATGACTATCTTACGTTGTACTAGAAGTTGGAGTTAGTATTATGGTGTTATAAATGGTAATACTCGGTGGCTGGTCATAGGGCTGAGCAGAAGGTGACTTAATAACGAATGGGTATCTGTGGTTTCCAGATATTGATGTTTTATAGATTGGATTTCACGATGGTTCAAGTATGATGATGCTTGCTTTGAAATGTTTGCTTGTTATGGATAAGTTCACAATAGAGTCGTGGGCGAGTATTCTAGTTTATTGCAGTGTTTTTGTCGTAAATACGATTTAGTAATCATAAGATTCTTATTCAATTCACAGAACCGGGATGGTGTAGCAAGTCGTTCTTTTGGGAGGTTCACCACTTTGTTCTCGTGTCTTCTGTTTCCTCCTCGTCTTCTTCGTTGTTATCGCCTTAACTTTGGTTTTTGCTATGCTTACGCTTCTTTAGTTACACTCTTCTCATCTCTTGAACTTTTCTGTTCTACACTGAAATTCTCCACATCGGATCTCTTTCCATTATATCATCGAATGCCTTCATCTACAGGCTTCTATCTCATATTGCTTCTGCTTTCAAAAGCTTCAATATTAGGTATTCATTCCAGCACAGCAGTGCTGTTTCATCCGTTATCGGGATACATCATCTTCACCTCTAAACGAACAATATTCCACCTCGCTTCGAGGCCAAAAAGGCCATATCTACATCAAATCGTTTTCTGAGTCTATTCATCACTTTTAATACCCATCTTCGTACCACAACCCGCTGTTTTTCGACTTATCCTACAGCATGCCATCACCGCAGGCGGTGCTTTGTCCCATGCAATCAAGGCACGGCTCTAGCACACGGCTCGAGCCCAGGCCTGAGACCGAGCCGGTGGCGATTTCCAGCTGGCGCCCGTGTCATACGTACTAGTCTTGGGAGTCCCACCACAGAGAGGCATGATTGAGTGTTGGAGACTTGAGACAGAAAGGAACCTGGAACGAAAATGCTGTGTTTTTTTTTTGAGATCAACCGACCAAAATGTATGTTGGTGGTTTCCGTTTTAGGCAGCGAGCACTGGGCATACAACAAAACGGTGGAGTGTGGTGAGTGAGAGTGAGGGAGGAGAGTGAGTGAGTGAGTGAGAAGAGGGTGTGTGAGTATCGGTGTGAGTGAGAGTGGAAGGTCTAAGGTGAGGGTAACGGTGAGGGTAACGGTGAGGGTAAATGTTTGTTAGTGACATAGTTAGTGTGAGAAATGGATATAACAAGTCAATATACAACTCAATATACAACTCAATATACAACTCAATGTTACAACTGAGATGGAAAGGCTTTGTGATGCAAAATGTAGAGTGTGGGAAATCTACTATGTGATGTTACCACGAGAGATAGTGCTTGACAATATTAGGTATCCGTGTGAGAGCAGTCATCGGGTTTATTGAGAGTAACGGAAATATAACATTAGTGAGGTTGCTATTAATGAGAAATACTACTACTAATGAGATCTATCAATTAGTAAGAGATGACAGGTTCCTGCTCAGTAAATTAGTAAGAACCAAGCCAGGCTAGATAACAAAAACCGGCACGGAAAAGAACGCCTTTCGGAATAAAAGAATACTTTAATAAGCAAATATCGCTATGCTACAACTGACAATGTAATCGTTACAAAGCATTCAAAGCCGACAGGACGAAACCCAAAGACACGCTTTCAAAAGACGACACGAAACAGCTCTCGAAAAAAAAGAGTAACCAACTGTTGCAAGTGACAATGTGTCTTTTTCCTTATGCGTGTGTAGATTGTATATGTTATCTGCGTGTACTACGAGCCAGTCTACCAAACAACAGTGAAACGATTGCCACCTAGAGTGTGCAACGGAAGGATTCGACCATTAAACAAGAAACGAAAGAGGCTGTAACGAGAGAAATGCCATTGAGGCTGAGAAAATAGAACAGAGTCAGAAACTGCTTACCAAGGAGAAGTAGAATTCCATCGAGCATCGAGTAAGGAAGCCAATCTCATCCCCATTGAGACACGCTATGTAAAGGCATGAAATGAAACTAACTAACGATCGATCGATCTCAATGTGTCGATGTCTGTAAGGAGTGTGTGTGAGAATGACGAACAGGCAACAGATTGACTGTGGTAGCAAATGACGACAAGACGGGAACTGCAGTGTTATATTATTTACCGTTGTAAAGTCACCACAAAGTGCCATGATGAACTCCGTAGTGTTCTTATCTCTGAGAGGATGTCTTTCTGTCTTATCTACATGGAATCGTCTGATTACGAATCTGATTTCCTGTCCATTATGAGTTTGACGACCACCGTTGTTTGTTTGTGGTTCCACGAGAATCTCTCAATGCACCAAAGGCACGAATCAATAAATTACCAATTTGAACCATAAAATGTTTAAAACTCCTTCTTTCGTGTAAGCCCCGAAAACACCAAACTCTATTGACTCCTTAAGAGCTGAACGAATTATCTTGCTGTTGGAAGTGTACATTTAGACAAATAGGGGCCGCGAGCCCCTTTACTCTCAACATACTTCCCTACTATACAATATGCTACGTAATACCGAAACCTCCTAGTTTGTATAATCGTTATCGACATTATAACAGTTACTGAAGTATAGTTGACAGCCATTCTGTACTTGGCGTGGTATTGCACTAATTAGTTGTTATATCTTTGCTCAAGGTGTGCTGGTACAGAGTCCGTATTGCTGCAAAATTTGGCACGTCATTTGCGACCAGCGATAAGCTGTAAACTGTAGTGTGCTCATAAAGAATAGATAATATTGTTATGGACATAACGTATTGCTATACGATAGTAGCGTTCCACTTGAAGTTATACATGAGTTCCCATTCACCATAAACATGGGATTTACATAAATCTACTTCTACAATTATCTAATTGTATAACAAATATAATATGCAATTGGTTCTATACTAACAGAGTGACTGTGGTAACATCAATCAACGATAATTCTTTATCAATGTGTTTTCCTACTTGTCTCCTGCTCTTTTATTATCATGTATTGAATATTCACCCATCGAACTTCAAGTCTATCGAGCAGTAGCATTAAATCTCGATACGATATCTCTTTTATCTTTCTTTTTCAATGTTCACCTCCTCTCCTCATCTCTTGAAGCTAATATCCTTAGTCCGTACTTTTCTAAAAGGCTCTCATTATAGACTCTTCCCTTCACCTAAGATCGCATTGGGTCTATGATTTGTATCCCTCGCTCACTTATTCCCTAAATATTTTATCATTTCTTGATTACTTGAAGCTTTCAACGTTATCGATCAAATCCTCTAGGTACATTGAAGGGATCTGCTTTCTGGCAGTTTTAGGGCCTTCAGCATTTACTAATGGTGTACCCCCTGTATGAATAGAAGCACCGGCATGCTCATGGCGTTGGTTGTCGGTGATGGAGTAGTCACTATTATTTCCATTGTTGTACATACCCGAGTTTCTATTTCCTTCAACATACGCACCTTGGGAGTTTCTGTTTCCTGCAACGTTAACCAAACTTCCATCGTGGTATAAACCTTGTGAGTTTCTATGTCCAGCAACGTTAATCAAGTTAGAAGAAGATCCATTAAAGGCGCCCATGCCAAATAAGGACACGTTGGTCATAGAACCATTAGATTTTACTCTCTTGTGTTGCATAACTTCTGCTGTAGGGGATATGAACATCTTAGTCAAGTCATGCTTAGATGCTGGTACACCGGCCTCTGATTGGTAAATTGTCGAGGTATCACCAACTTGAGAGCCCCCGCCTAATACTGAATTGCCAAAGTTGGTTCCAAATCCACTGAGCATGGTCATGCTTGGTGTCAACAATGGTAATTTTGCAACAGATGGCTGGTACTCGGATCCGAATCCAGTAGATGTACTTGGAGTGAGGCCTCCGCCTAAACCGTAAGCGCTGTTGTTGTACTTTTCGTATAACTGCTTCTCGTCGGCGGTATTCTTCTTGGCCAAACGGGAAGCGGCGAAGGAGACAACAAGGTGATACAATATGAAGCCTACCAACATTGCTCCTACGATGGCGCCTACCGCTATGAACACCGTTCCTGTAGGGTTCTCTTGTCTCAAGATATATGGGTTGTTGCTGTTTGGAGGAACTGTGATGGTTGGAGTTGTGAAGGAATCAACACCAGTCAAGGTGGGCATGTTTAATGAAGGCAAGTCCGTTGGACCACTGCCTCTCCTGACGACTGTTAAGGTAGTTTGAACTGTGACCGTAGCCATGATGAATGAAATTTTGTTTTTTTATGGAAGCGATCAAGAAAGATCAAGTAAATTTGTGAAGAGTAGTACTCAAAGGGTGTAAAGAACACTAGCAAGGCAAAATTCTCTTCGTTAATGACGGTTCTGAGTCCTCAAAGTCTTCTTAGAATGGTCTCTCGGCGACTTTGGCTGACGCTATGTGAAGTTTCTGTTAATATCGAAACTTGGTTGATGGTACTACGGCTGCGGTCAATAGTAAAAAATGGCAGCACGCAAAGATGTCAGACAAAGGCTGAATCTAATCGTAAAAGTGGTGATTTTCGGGTAAAAAGTGAAACTCGGCTGGTGTCTGCTAGTTTTCTGGTTCTCCTAATTATCCAGTAAACAATCCGACCGTATATATAACGTCTTCCTGTTATCCACCTCGTTTGCTGTCAACCACGTTAATTCACAAAACGAAGGGAGAGTTTCAGACCAATTAAGAAAACTTTTTAGATCCTGCGTGTAATGGCTGATCTATAAATGGAAGGTAAACAAAGGGCGGGTGCAGGAGATAGGTGTAACTAAAGAGTGTTACACAGCCTAATGAGGAATTCTAATGTGAGTTACTGCAGAGAGTAGTTTGAGTGGGTGTGGTGAGAGTGTGGTGGTGGGTGAATATATAGTGTGGTGAGAGTGGTGAGAGTAGTGAGAGTAGTGAGAGTAGTGACAGTGGTGAGAGTAGTGAGAGTGGTAAGAGTGGTGATGGTGGTGAGTGTAGATTCTAAGTGAAGATATAAATAATGAGTGTAAGTGTTGGGATATATATTATAGAACAGAACGAAACCTCAAAAGAAGCCGAATGCAAGCGTTATTTAACCTCCTTCTGGGTCCTCGGGACCGGTATCATCGTGGATCGTGGATCATGGGCTATTCGGCTTTTGCTTGGAATGCTTCGATATCACGAGATCTCATAGTCGGTGGTGTTAGTTCCATGGCTTCTTCCCGCAGCGAAGTGAAAATTGCCGGAAATGGCATGTTTAGTGTTAAATTGGATTAATTATGTCACGTGATTGGATTGAAAATTGTCAAGACATGGGCTCTTAGAAATGGGTGCAAATAAGACTATTCATGATTAGTCTTGTCTGGCATTAGGTGAAAGTAGACTCATAAGTGTAAATTGAGTTCTGTTTATCAGAGGCTGTTAATGAAAGTTTTGTATTTCATTTTTTTTTCGTACTACAGATGATATTGTTGCTAATGTTCTGATAATATTGGTACACTTCTATATATGATATGACCAAAGTCTATTATTTCAATTTCAGAGAATCGCCATTCATGAAATTATGCACTTTTCAACTCAATCCAAGATCCAGAGGTCTTTCTGTAACGCCTTGAATTCTTCTCTATACCAGTTCCAGATATCCACACTATCACAATCGCTGGTTAATCTCGGCTTCCATTCAGGATATGTCCTTTCAAACTCCTCCATGCTGCCATTCTCGCAGAAGATCTTGAATGAATTGTAGTAGTGAAGGTTATCCTGGTCTTCCCAAGGTTTTGGAACTGGAGCATCCGAAAAATGGATCAAACGAATTTGTTTGAACACTTCGGCAGCGTTCCAGCCGTCGTTCTTATCCTTCTTCTTGATAAAAGGTAAGTACTGGGGCTCTACTACAAACCTCTTATGCCACTGCTCCTTAAATTCACCAGTTAAGACTCCATAGACACGGTGAGGTAATATGCCGATTCTTATGTTCTTATGTGACCGAAGTTGGTCATCCAAATACTTATTCATGATCTCCATGTCATAGTCCTTCGTACGTTTCAAAGATGAGCGACTGAAGATGTACCACCACCAAGGGTTGTATAAGTACCTCATCAATGACTTAAAGATATCATTTGAAGGTGTGAAAACCATTATATGATTAGCAAAGAAATCATCGAAGTTGTCGAATTTATGGTGCTCATATACTAATGTTGGAAGAAGTTCAAATGCTTGGCTAGGGTCTTTCAATCTGGCAATGTCGCTGATTAACTTCCTTATACGGAGTCCATATCTTTTATCATTTGGAATCTCGAGTTTTTTATTGAACTTGTGATACTCCTTGCCTTCTACAGCATTGTTCAACCAGTATGCTTGAGGTAATGCAAATTTGATTTCCTTGGGCAACTTGAACAACTCGTCCAAATTACCGTATGAATTATGCAAATTCTCAAGATGCAAGTCGCCCTCTCTGGGGACATTTATAAGCATAGAATCTGAATCGAAGAAAACGACTCTATCGAATTCCAATTGGTTGAAGATGTGGAATTTAGTAAAGGATCCTGACCACGATGATTCGTCACTAAATCTTGCTGTTATAAGTGGAACCGGCTTCAAATGAATCCCGTTTTTGTTCGCAAGATGGAACATACGGTTCCAGATGTCATGGTCTCCATGGTGCATATTTTCATCATACAAGATCACGAAGTTTTCCACCTTCGTACCTGATCTCTTCAATACTATGAAGTTCATCACTGCTAGATTTAAGTACTCGTAGCTGGTGGCGTATTGCATGTATGCGAGTTTCTCGGGATTGAACCCGTCATCTCCTAATTGTCTGGATTGGTCGTAGTATTGAATCACCTCGTTCGGTATGACTCTGAGTCTGTGGTTCAACCCGATTTCTCTGAATGTATGAGTAGTCTCTAGTATGATATTCGATACTACATAGTATAATATTACGAATATGGCTACTTTGTACTCCCAATTTTTACGGAGATACCTCACGGCCTCTCTCTTGAATCGTGCAACATCCACCATTACTAATGTGTCCGAAACTAAGAAGATAGAATGTAATTAGATCAGATCAAATAGAAGTACTTTGAAATTTTGGCTTTGGTTCGGAAATAAAACGCGTTCAAATTCGGGGGAGCTGCGGTAGCGAAGAGCCGGATTTAAAGGAGATCCGATTGACAGAGTCGAGTCACACGTTGGTTCAGATATCTCTTTACTGAAAAGTATACACTTTGCTGAGAAAGAAATTCAATACTATTCAGATGATCTCTCGGAGTAAGGAGTATGCAAAAATTATAAATTCATCTCCATAAGTAAAAAAATTGGAACCTCACATCCATTAATTAGATATGCTGAAAGGTTGTAAATGACCGGAACAAAAAAAATGCGCAAGCCCGGAATCGAACCGGGGGCCCAACGATGGCAACGTTGGATTTTACCACTAAACCACTTGCGCAACGAAATCTCCGCGACGGGGAATTGAACCCCGGTCTACCACGCGACAAGCGGTAATTCTAGCCACTAAACTATCACGTATTTTTGTTGAAGTTTTGACTTGCAGAGTATTCGAGAGATTTTAAAATCACGTGATCAAAAATGGAAAATTTGTTATAATTCCATGAATATCAAAGATATCAAGTTGTGAGTGAATGGATTGTGTTTATAATATGTACTTCTTTCGATTGATCTTTTTAAAGAGGAGGTTTTATTATTTTGATATAGGCCAACTCGAGTTGGTACTTTTCTTGATATTTCTGTTGAAAAATTACAATACTTCGTAAACAAGAACGATTCCATCTCTCTGTCTGTACTATCATTTTACGTCATTCATAGGTTTCACTGCAAGATCACTGACAAATACTGTACTCACTATTTACCATTTTCCCAGCAGGCACCTTCTTCCCTTAATAGTATCATCGCCATGTCTTCTAATAGTTGCGAAAATGAGAGCGCGAATAAAATACATCAAAGCCTTTGAACTCTTGTCTTATAAATACCTAAATGAATATCACCAAGAACACTCATATTCATTTAGCATGTTCATCATCTCACCCACTAAAATAAACCAACCTCCAATCCTACATCTTACCACCACAGTTCTTCTTTACAGCACCATTTGCATAACTATTGTACTCCTCTCCACTCTCTGTCCTGCCTTCAAATGGCTGCAATCTCGTCCACGTGACTTCTCTCGAAAATCGCTTCCAACTTTTCTGAATCTCTACACTGTGAATTTAAGTACTTACAACCAACGAGTTTACAGCCAAGTGAGGAATTCTAACCACCAGCATATCAAGCCTTCGTCTCTATCCATGAGTGAAAGTTACACATATTTCACGGATACAGTCGTAGACG
This sequence comes from Scheffersomyces quercinus, assembly GCA_030556775.1. Taxonomy (NCBI): domain Eukaryota; kingdom Fungi; phylum Ascomycota; class Pichiomycetes; order Serinales; family Debaryomycetaceae; genus Scheffersomyces; species Scheffersomyces quercinus. The sequence goes on along the minus strand of JAKTUQ010000016.1, from coordinate 144,800 downwards.
AGTTTGGCGGAAGCGGGTCGGAAACTGTGGTTGCCGTACTCGAGTCCGTTGGAGGAGAACTGGCAGTGAGCGACAATGAGTCTGAGACTACAATTGCCCAGATCTTCACAGAATTGCTTCTCATATTCGAAGATCAGCGATTGGAACTCGATAATGTAATGTCATTCCTCCTTTCCGCCATCAAAAACGATGCTTTGGCAAGAATCTTCTGCCAAGTTCTCTCGGTATTTCCTCCTACAGAGAATACCCAGCAGTTACTCCAAATGATAAGCCGAAAGGGCATGATCAAACCTGATACCATAGCATTGTATATCAATACCGATTTACTAAAAGAACTGGAAGTGGTGCCCAAAAATGTCCTTACCAAGGCCCTTAATAGTAGAATCAGAGACGAGTTCTATACCCAGAAGAAGTACAATTTGCTCCATGAAGAAGTGGACGGATACGCCAAATTCATTGTAGAGCTTTACAATATCTTTAGGTTCGACGAAAAGGAATTCCAGATCGAATATGCACTTGAAATTATAGAACAACTTATCGGTCACTTCTCATTAGATCCGAACAGGTGTTTAGATATCCTCTTGGAAGTTATAGAGAGTTCATTCATAGGCAGTGTTGATGCGCTGATAGAATTACTTAAGAAATCGCGGTGGTGGCCCACCCATGAAAGCGATATTTCATCTATAGAAAAGCTTTCATACGGCGGAAGTGAAGCTGGAGCCAAGATATTGGGATTAAAGTTTTTAAAATACCCAAAGGACAAAGATCTTCCCGAGACATACAAGGTCCTTGTAAGTTGTTTAATAAAGGAAGGATTTATTTCCTTCGGTGCCATATACAAATACTTATCGCCATCGGATGAGGCGATGGCCGAATTAGAAAAGGAATATAAAAAGAAGTTGGATGAAGAAGTTTCAAAGGCGGGTGCTAATGCCTTAGCACTTGCTGCACCACTAGCAGACGACGAAGAAGAAGACGGAAAATCCAAGGATAAAGCTCCAAAAAAGGCTGCCACTGAGCAAGCCTCATTGGCAACTAAATTACAGCACAATTTCAAATACCAGTTCCTTAGAGTGCTTTTAGGAAATGGACTTTATTGGCCTTCTGTATATATTCTCTCGAAGTATCCGTTTCTCGCTGGTATTGACACTGAGATTCTGCAGTTGATGAATCGTTTATTTGCAGCAATTATATCACCGCTTTACGATAAGATTTCGCCTTTCAGTCATACAGAGTTACAAGAGTTGCAGACCTCGGGAAAGGTAGCATTTTCTAGAGCTCACAATAACATAGCATATGACGACTTCACAACCGTGGAGTTGTATAGTTTCATGCCCTCTACGGCAAGTTATGCACAGAAAAAATTCACATACTTCTATAAGCGATGGACAGCTGACTTACCAGAGCTTACTGATGTTCCCCAGCTATTTTCGATATCCCGAGAGTACTTGAAATACGGAGGAATCTACCTTTCTCGCGATGTTGAACTATTCGTAAAGATTTGTGAAATAGCTGTTTGGGATTTGAGCAAAACTGATATAAACGAGACAAGAAGGCAGGAGTGGTTCCACTACTTCCGTAACTTCATCTTTCCAGCTATGTCTTTGATTGAAGAAAATTCTATAGCTATCGAAAAAGCATTCTCGATTCTTTCTTTCTATCCCTTGGAAGATCGCTTCAGTGTATATGGTGAGTACTACCAAGTGTTGGCGAAGAACAATCCTCTAGTCAAAATGGCCTACAGCAAGGCTGAAAAGTCCACCAAAGATGCATTAAAGCGCTTATCGAAAGAAAATGTGCGTCCAATGATGAGAAGGATTGCTAAGATTAGCTTTTCTAATCCATTGCCCTGTTTTTTGACTATTTTGCAACAGATTGAGAGTTACGACAACTTGAACACCTTGGTTGTAGAAACTGCCCGCTATTTCAATAATTATGGATGGGACAATTTGACTGCTGCTATACTCATCAGACTCACTGCACCTGGGAGATCAGGAACTCAAGAAAATGGTATGATAGAACGTCAATGGTTACAGTCGCTTGCTTCCTTTATTGGTAAAATCTGCCAACGATACCCCAAATCAATCGATTTACATACAATCATTTCCTTTCTCTTGAAGTCTTTCTACAACGGCGAAAGCATGGGCTTGATTGTACTAAAGGAAATCCTCATTTCCATGGGCGGTATCCAGACTGTTACCAACTTAACTCTTCATCAAATTGATTTAATTAATTGTGGCTCTTCCTTAATGAAATCGGTCTACAGAACTATCGACGATCTCAGATTTGATCGCAGAAAATCTGGAGAGTACTTGGTCAAGACATTTTTGGACTTGGATGCAATCAATGAATTGTTAATATTATTATGTCACTTATTGTCTGAGCTTGTTTCAAAGACTGATCAGACGCATTTAAAGGTTTTGGCAAGTAGGATTGATGATGTCAATGCTGTCATTAGGCTATTCATCACCTTGATCAACTTCTTTGGCGACATGGACGATATCGAAAAAACCCTTCTCGTCATCACAGATTTTGGTACAAAATATGATATTCCTCTAGAGTGGGCATTCGAGTTGTGGAGACCGCTTTTAGATTATAAAGTTTCCAAAACAGATTATAAAGAGGGTGAGGTGTGGAATCCAATATTACAGGGTATTATAGATGATATTCCAAAACTTCTTCCTGTCGACTCCCAAGAACTGTTGGTACCTGCATTTGTTGTAACATTTTGGCAACTTTCTTTGCATGATCTCAACTTCTCACCAGAGCTCTACACAAACGAGGTTGTTAAATTGGAATCGAACAACAGAAGTCTCAAGGAGTGGATTTCGATCAATAGCCGTGGGAAAGATGTGTCCAAGTTGGCACTCGACAAGGCACGAAATGACATGAAACAGAACGGAGACTTCCTCAAGGTGCTTCCGCTGGAAAGGGACCGTCACTCAGCACATAAAGAATCTATTGATAACCGCTTGCAGAGAGAATCAAGCTATTGGTTTATAAAAGAAGGAATTGACAACATCAAAGACCAGGCACAAAAATTCTTACAATTCTGTGTTCTTCCAAGAGCAGTGCATTCTGCCTTTGATGCCGTGTTCACTGCCAGATTTTTATTCAAGCTACACTATTTGGAAACCCCCAACTTTTTGTTGATAATATTATTGGACGAACTTATAAAGAACAGAATCCTATTTGGAACTTTGTTTACCTCGACTCCTTCGGAAGCTGAAAACTTTGGACTTTTCTTTGCTGATATCCTCAAAACGTTACACGATTGGACAGAACCATCAATATTTGAAAAAATAAACGGCGGTAGGACATTCATTAGCAGTACAGGAGACCAGGTCGACTTTGATGAGTTTCGCACGCTCTTATTCCAATACCATCTGATCATTTTGGAGGATGTGAACTCAGCTTTGGGTGTCACTGAATATATGTGTCGTCGTAATGGTATTACTTTCATGAAGAATCTCTTGGGAGTCTATCCTAATGTTGAAGAGCATTGCGAGAAAGTCCTTGAACTCCTAGAAAATATAGCCCAATTAGAGACAAGGGAGGACTTAATATTATCTTCAAGAGCATTGATAGGTCACGTTCGCGCTCGTTCCAAGGATTGGGTTCACTTGTGGGATTTTGTTCCTATGGCAGATGATGTCAAAGAAGTTCACGTGAAGGAGAGAAAGGCATTGGAAGACGCAAGAGCCGAAGAAAAAAAGAGAATAGAAGATGAGCGTAAGAAAGCAGAAGAGGATAAGCGAAAGCAAGAAGAGGAAAGAAGACGAGAAGAGAATAGAGCAAAGGAGCTCTTACTCAAAGAGGAAGAAAGAAAGAAACAAACACTAATCAACTATGACTCCCAGAAGTCATCGACTCCTCGACCTGATACAAGAGGTTCCACTACTTCACGTGGACGTTATGACAACTACTCCAACTCTAGTGCTAAAGCACCTACGGAGAGGAATTGGAATCACGAAGCTAACAAGAAACCGACAGAAAACCAGTCTTCTGACAATGTTAAAAATGGTGTAGAAAAAGCCGCAGTTTCAAAAGAAGAGCAACCAAACATTCCACAAAAGCCAAGGCATACCGGAAGACACAATGGAAGACAGAATAGTCCTCATGACAAAGAAGAGACCGACAAGGAAAAGAAGGTAATTACTGGGTCTGTCCCAAGCCCTCTCATTGGAGATCTGTCTGAATCAATACACTCTGTCACCACTCAGATTCCCTCCGGTCCATCCTCTTTGGGAGCAGCTAAAGCCGAAGAATCTAAGGAAAAGGATCCAAAGGAATCTAGGCCGAAATCAACAGACCTAAAAGCTAGGTTGTCACAAGCGAAGAAAGAACTACAATCCAGAGATAGCAACAGTCCTTCTGCGTCGACACTGAATCGTCCACCCTCGAGATCACAGAACTCTGAACAGACTGAGCGCTCAAGAGAAAATCTTCCTTCATCCCAAAATGTTGCAGAGCATCCTGCAAGAGTACAATTAATAGAGCGTGCAAATGCAAGAGTGCAATCAAGAGGAGATGGACGTGCTCAAGGTAAAGATGAAAGCTCAGGAAGTGGAAGGGCGCCTTTACCAGACCAGAGAAATGTTGTACCCGTTGGAGGACGCCGTGAACGCAATTCTGACCGCAATACTGATCGTAATGCTGATCGTCATGATCGATCCGGTAGATTCGGGAGAGACAGAAATACGCCTTCTAGACCAGCTCAATCAGGGTCAACCTCTCAATCCAATCATGGTGAGCCAAAATACGACTCTGGTCGTGAAGGAACAAGGAATGGGGGTAGAGGAGGAAGAGAAGGAGGAGGCAGAGAAGGAGGAGGTAGAGATAATGGCGGCAGGAATTCAGCCAGAGACATGGGCCGCAATCCCAATGCTAACCCTAATGCTAGCTCTAACACTAGCACCAACACTAATACTAATTCAAGAGCATTGCCTCCACCACCTCCACCTCCTTTGAGTCTTAAAAGAAATGATGATGTATCAACTGGCGGCAGAGCTACTGGAAGAAATTCGGGCAGATTCGAAGAGTCAGGCGGCAGAGGTAACTCAAACAGAGGAGGAGATAGAGGAGCAGATAGAGGAGGAAGGTTTGAAACGAAGAGAAAGCCCGATAGTCAAGGCGGTAGAACCTATGACAAGAGGTCCAGATACTGAACTTTCAACTAAACCATAGTAGAAAACTATTAAATATTGTAATCATTTATAAGATTAATTGTACACTAATATGCACAATTTCAAATTATGTCTAATCCTAAAAGGAGTCTCCTGCTTTGAGCAGTCGTAACTCCACATCTATTAAGGCGTCCAACTCGTCGTCGTCCGTATGCTTGTCGTCATCGTTATCATCAAGGTTGGCGTTGTAAGCAGAGTCTAATTTCTCTACTTTCATTCTCTTCGCTACTGGTTCTACTCCACCACCAACAAACTCAGGAGTAGGTGTTGATGTCTCCTCCTCCTGCTTCTCCACAGAATTCAAAAATGCTTCCATCTTTTTCAAATGTTCTTCATGCCATTTCAAATGTCTATTGAGATCATACTCACGGCTGAAGGCACGTTTACAGTTTCTCTTGGGACACTTTATTGTCTTTGTTGAATAGTTATTCAGAATGAGGCCGATAATGGACTTACCAGCCCTTAAGCTATTCTGCAATGTGTCCATCGACTTAGTCGAATTTTGATGAGACTGAGTATCATAGATATCATCCTCTTCGTCATCATCGTCAATGGATTGGTAAGTAGACTTTTCTAGATCCTTTAAATCGCTTAGATTGGATTGTTCGTCAGTTTCTCTCAACAACTCCTCCAATTTGGCCCTCTCATTTGGTTTCAAAAGATCCTCAGGGATATTACCGTCATGAAACGTATGGTAATGGTCAAAAAGGTCGATTTTCTTGGAAAATTTTCCAATGTTACAGTAATTACAGTTCCAAAGTTTTACCATTTTGTCTTCATCGTGGCTAATCATATGGGATCTAAGACCCTTCTTTCCAACGCAACCCTTGTCACAAATGGGACACTTAAGCTTGGGATGCTCAGTTTTGATATGAAGTTGTAAGGCAGACCATGTCTTGAAATTGGAAAAACAACCCGAATGGTCACATTGATATGCGGGAGAATCACTATGATACTTGATGTTATGCTGAGCCAATCTGTATGGACGGCTAAAGCTCTTGTTACATTGGTTACAAGTAAGCGATTTCTCGTGGACTGACAAGATGTGATGACGCAATGACTGATGTTTGTAAAAAGACTCGGAACATCCATCATGAGTACACACGAACGATTTGGTATGAGTTATCTCGTGCCTCTTTAAATGCTGGAGAGAGTTGACACCTTTGCCACATAAAGAGCAGTGGAACGGTTTCTTCTCTTCGTCTTCGTGGGAGAGCAAATGGGCGTCTAAATGGGACTTTCTCAAAAACGATTTTCCACATTCGGGATGACTACATTGGAATGGCCTTTCATTGGTATGTGATCTTTTATGCTGTTCTAACAACGATGGCTTCGAGTATGCCTTTCCACACTGTTCGTAGTCACAAATGTACTTTTTCGGTAGCAGTGACGCATTAGAGCCCCGAGAAGAGACCGAAGCCGTCTCTGAACTTGCCATCCGGCTCGTGTACTAATTTGATAAGAAGAAGTACACATTAGAAGTCCTATAATCATGATGCTGCTTACAAAAAATTTATCCTAACCATTAACTAGCGATGCGCGTTTTGCTGCTTAACAATTTGCAGTAATAGTTAAGGGGTAGTGAAGTTGGGGGTTGTGATATTTGTATGTGATGCTCTTAACCATGGATGGAACGTTGAACTCTTTTAAAGTCTCCAAGAAGAAGAGTAACTAGGAGAAGAACGTACCTTGTCTTTTTGCATCCAAAAGTCTATTGATCTAGCAAAAGGATGAATTTTGATTGTGAAAGAGCAACGATCCGGAACAGTTCAAATTTTGCAATCGCATTTTCCTACATCAGCATACAATGGAGTATGCCATCTATAGAGAAAGAAGAGAAACATATAACATAGGAGATTGGTGCCTCGAGATAGCCCAGGGATTATAGTGGACACTAGGTGTACAATACTTTTCAGGTAATTCCCGTAAACAGCTACCCTACGAGATACTATACTACATTTCGCTCATTCCAAGTTTTTCACTTTTGTCACATTCATCACCCCCGCAATTTCAGTAATTAGTCAAATATATTATCTAAACATCTAGAAAGCTATTAAAGCTGGAAAAGAAATGAATCAATATGCAAAAAGTTGGAGTTGAAGCTAGAATGGAGTCCCTCTAACTGGAATCCTGGATCGAAGTCAGGATCCCGAGAACCCTACCCCCGAGAAAAACATATTGTAAACTAGACTCCCAAATCCATAACTCTCTTCATCTTCCTTTGGAGCCGTGGGGAGACGCTTCTCTTCGAACGAGTTGTTGAAGTACGAATCGCTGGAACTGACAGAGAAGCTCATATCCTGATCTATGTCGTACTCTCTCTTCTTTGCTGGGTCTCCTAGTGTACTCCACGCTTCATTCAACTGCTTGAAAGCATCAGTAGCCATGGGATGTGAGTTGTTATCGGGATGGAGCTTTGCTGCTAATCTTCTATATGAGTTATTAATCTCACTCTCGCTAGAGTTCCTATCCACTTGTAGAATTTCGTAGTATTCGGTGGAGTCGTAGGAGAGGATTTTATTGACAATGTCCCTCTCTTCATCTGAAAATGATGGAGCGGAGTAGTACCGATACCCAGTCATGTCAGTTATATTTAAGGTAGAATAGTAGGATAGTTTTCGTTTGAAAGTTCATGGACTGACTAATATCCCAAAATCAAAGCAATGAAGTGCAGAAACTAATTAAGACCTAGTTGTTCCTATATATATATGCACTTAATTAAAGACCGTATACCGAAACTCAATTTTGCTGACAATCATACATTGTTACAAATGATTAGCCATCATGACGAAATAATATCAGTAATTAGATGTTGGGCTTTGCATAGCTTAGAGCGGATCACAGGTATTTGCGTCTCATGGTGGGGTCGATGACCTCTATTTCTTTTTCAGAAGAATATTCCGAGAGATATGGAACGTTGGCAGTAAAGCCCAAGCTGTGCTAGTGGGGAAGGTCGCATAGTTAGCGAGAAAAAACGGTCATTTGTTGCAGCGTGAGGAAGTGTTGGGAGACAGATGGGGAAATGTGGAGCTGGCTAAAAAAGTGACAGAACGGTGCGGCTCTGAGTTTTCCAGAATGCAGCATGTGCAGTTGCTAGTTATAGGTATAAACCGGGGTAGGCTATTGGAGCAGTCTATTCCTATATTGATTTCTTCTTTTCCAAAAGAAAGCTTGACTGCAATATTTCGAAAAAAAGACATATCTGTCTATAACACTCTATGTATAGGGATATATGTGAAATTAAGGTCTAAAAACGACTGACATAGTGAAGGGCGACGGAATACATAAATCGAACTTGACTGCAAAATTGTTTTTGCTGTTCCACAATTGGAGTCAAATACTGTTTTCATAGATTCAACATTGTTATGAAGGAGCAATATGGCTGGAGAACACCATCAGTTGTGCAGCTCTACATATCTCCTCATCTGTGATTGTCCAGCGTCTTCAGAGAGTTATGACGACTTCTAGTTACCATACTTAATTTCTAAGTGTGGCCATTTATGAACTATCAGTGGTTTCTGATGTACTACTTGAATTATCAGAGTAGGTAGCAAGTTTCTTTCTAAATCCAAAAGCATTTCCTCCTCTACATCCAATTTCTTTTCTGACAACAACATCCGTCCCTCCAGTTGCCGTTACATCATAGATGATTAAAACAATCTGATTGTTCAAGCCATACAAATATAAGCGCTAATAGAAACTCTATAAGAGTTTCTGCGCTAACAGCAATATTCTTTGTGAATCAGGCAGAGATTTATGATTTCAATACTACGTACTACGAAGTGATTTTGTGGAAGTTTCTTCGAAATCTTTCGTATGGAATCGAAAATGCCAAAACTTGGTTTCCTTTTTTCTGTATTTGTATAAGGGAATGTATATTATGTACTACGAATATATATTCTATGATAGCACAATCTACACTCTCCAACGAACCAAACAGCTACAAAAGTGTTTAATGTACTGGGCGGTAAAAATCGGTTTTTCTGGATCTTCCCATTAAAAATGATGAAGATGTATCGAGTGAGACAGATACATCCAGATAATATAAAGAGTTGTTCTGAATTTATTTTCGAAGATCAAATAATACACTATTAACCTGTAGTCGAAATTGAGATCTAAATCATAGGACTTCAGTAGTAATATAATATCTTTTTGTGATATAACGGTTCTAAGAAACTCTAATATGCGACGAAGGGTTGGTAGGTCGATATTAGAACAAAACTCGGGACTATCACTTAAATGTATAAAATAAAATCGATCTCATTAGAACAACCAAAGAAGTAATACAGCCAAAGTACCGCGACTTGCTCCTGTCCATGCAGCTCCAGAATCGTCCAGAGTTGAATCTGAATCCAAAGTTTCCCAATTGATCAGCGTCCTATGGCGAGTACTTGTTGTCGATCTTGTCGATTTTGTCGATTTTGTTTTTGTAGTGGTTAACGCTTTGGGAATGAGGTCGGTAGTACTATTTGAAAATGTGGGAGGAGCAGAGCTTTCTTCCAACTCGTCTGACCTTGCCTTGTCAACTGGCATAGCAAATAATTCTACGTAATCACAGTCTTCTAGGAAGCAGACATAACAGTCAATGATGTCAGTTTCGTCATATGCTGAGTCCGTGTAGTCATAGTATGAATCATAATAATAGTTCAAGTTATTATTGCCGCTAAGCATCCATTGACCTTTTGGTGTTGTAACAATCTTTGGTTTGTTGGAGGAATAATCGATAATCAAATAGGAAGCGTCGTCTGCCAAAATATTTCCGTCATCATCTATGTTAAATATCGTAGCATTACCTTCTGCATCAATAATTTGCGAATTCCAAATTTCAAAGTCGAAGTACACTACATCAGTACTAACTCCACGAATTGTGAAGTAAGAATGAGATATCCTAGCAATCGAACTGTTAGATAAAACTAGAGGTTCCGAGTTAGCTTTGCTTGATGCTTTTTCTGGATCTACTGGCTCCAATCTAATCTCAATTGTCTTTGCAGTAGAATCACAAGAACGTGCAAGTACAAGGTGCTGTTTGAAGAGACATAGAACAATAGAAGTGTCAAGACCATTTGTCAAATGATTCTGCACTTCCCCTGAATCTTGAAAAAATTGCCAAAACAGCGTTTCCTTTGGAGTATTTTGTAATAAATACAAATCAGAATCCAGATTATACACAACATATGAATTATTTGTTGTCAAGCTACCGTTTTGAACTTGAAATAAGGTTGGTTCTCCAATTTCACCAGCTACTACATAGCCATCCCAGGTGGTTAAATAGCCTCTGCTATACCCGTATTCATCAAAAGCGACAACCGCAAAATCTTCATTGGAGTTTAAGCAGAATGTGAGCGTTAATAGAAAGAATATAAAAAACATGTAGCAAATGTCTTATGTGTTGGTATGTATTTACTGCATTACTTACAAAGAGGAGGATTTTATCTTCTTAAATAGTTTTTTATAGTGGAGCGGATAGTTAAGAGATAGCTTAGTTATGCCATATTATGAGTCTTCCTTCAGTCATGGTAATAGGTGCCAAGATGCTATCTTCATACACTTTCGTAAATTAACTAGCTATAATCAAATTAAGAATTTCTTGGTAACAACAAATTAATTTATATTTAGAAATGGATCTTGAAGAAGGTAAGACGAGTGCTTCTTCACAGGAGTGAATAAACTATAATTTAGTTGATTCCTTTTTATTTTTGGTGTTATTTTTTTGAAATAGTGGGAGAATATTATTTATCCTATAAATAGTGAGTATATTATTCAAACTAAATTGTACGATTCGTACAATCAAATCAAAGATCCTCTTTCTCCTCAAGATTAGTGGAAAGATATTTTTTTAGTTAACCCAAAACTTCAAAAAAGAGGCTTTTTGCTTTTAGTTGAAACGAGAAATGTTTGCAGCTTATCTGAAATACTTTCTCGAGTCGTCTCTGGTCTGCTTAAAGCACAGATAGAATGTAGTTTATCAATCCGTCTTTTACAAAACTCTGGAAAGGAAACTATATCTATTACGATATTGGAAAACAAATCTCCGAAAATATATGAAACTAATCACTTCCAAGCATCTAGATCAATTATTAAATCATATATTTTTTATTCTTTTATTTTCTTATTAGGGCTTTTGCGAATCAAAGATAAAATAAGAAGAAAGACTGTAAAAACATATTTTTGCTATTCCTTCGTCGGTCCAAAGAATCATTTATTGGGCAAATGTCGGTAAAGTGAACAAAGTAGTTCGAACCCCACAAACAGCTGAAATGCCTAAGCATGGTAATAGCTCATACGATGCTATTAATTGAGGGGGAGAAGACAAACTTCATTAATTAATACTATATTGTGCGGTGTTGATGTTCTCTTACAGCGGCACGGAGTTTTGATTTTGGGATCGTGATTTAAATCACGTGAAATTGAATCTTATATTAATTTCTCACTGCGGCTTTGGTAAGCTTCGTTCCTCATGGCCCAATGGTCAAGGCGTCTGGCTACGATTACGTAACCACTTCCGGTTGGAACCAGAAGATTCCAGGTTCGACTCCTGGTGGGGAAGCTTTTTTTTTCTCCGATGATCCCCGATATGGACTAATTAACTACATGAAAAGGGTTCAGCAATCGATGACAAAGAATGACAATGGATGGCAATGCATCGAATGTGAGATCTATTGATAAGCCCGTGAGCAGATTGTTGTGAACACTGAAAACGAAGTAACAATAACAATTTTCAGAGGATTTAACAACCCTAATACTGGTTTTTGCAATCTTTCGAGATTCTAAATTAAAGCTACGAGAACCAATGATAGAGCTATATTTACTTCTTTTCTACAGATATGTACAGAGATTTCTTGTAACCACTTGAGCTTCTTTCTTGTGTGTTTTTAATTGATTTCTTCTTCGTTGCCATATCCATTTCCTTATCCATAGTCCCATAATGGATGAAGCCCAGAAAGTAACGAGCCCCATTTTGATCTCTGTTACAGACCTCGTTCCCCAGTACCAGGCGATTCATGGCTATGTGATGACGTAGCTCCATAACCTGCTTCAGATTTTCTTAGGCTGCTGCCACGAATAGTGAGCCGAGACTTTTCGTTCCTCACAAATTACAATTAGATGTACAGGGAGGAAATACGACGTCATACATGGATCGGATCATCAAGCCACAAGGTCTGTAGGATCATGATCAGACGGATGGTTACCACTAGCGGTAAGAAAATAACTATAATGCCGCAATATGCGAGATTACCAAGAAGCCTACTCAAGCTAAAAACTAGTTCTACCTGCTGCGATTATTGGCGGTATTTTCATCTCATCTCTAATTCTCACTAGATTGGAATCACGCTCGGCCCATAATTAGTGTTCCTAGATCTTCTTTCCCCGGCGAGTCCGAGACATCACACACCATCAAAGAATGAAGAGCACGACCATGACCCTGGCCACTAAGCCCTATTCCCAGGAACAACGAACGGCTCGCTGTGGGTTTTGCCTCGAACTCTAACCCAGACCGTAGTCCGACTGCAAAATCCAGTCTTCTACGACAAATCACAATGCCATAACGTCATTATCACATCTCGATAAAAAGACACCTGACAGCATGACATATACATGCCACATTCATGCCGTATATTGCACTTCACCACTTCAGTAGCACACTGTCGCTGGGTGAGCGAAAAAAAACATAATCCAGAACTTCTCTCCAATTCTCTCCAATTCTCCAATTCTCCAATTTTCTCTCGCTGTATGCCCCCCTACGCCTACGCGGAATACTCTCCATACTCTCCTTACACGTCTCTCAGCGAGCACATACGGACGTTTTACGGTTTCCTGCGGTGTCGCTGCGGTGGATCAGGCAAACGTGAAAAAAGGGAGGCACGGTACTCGCAAGGAGAAAAACGAAAACTGGTTCCTGACTGCGACGAGTGTCTCTCCTTCCTACGACTTTTAGTATAATTGAGACCGGTTTCCTTCGCTGGCTGTAAAACGGGGTTCTGCCACATCTTGTTCCCCAAAGTATTTATCAAACTAGTTTGCTTTGTCCAGGTACAAATCCACATCCAGGACATAGTCAGGTAGCCAAAAATCCACCGATACGATAGCAGACCCAGTTTGCCCCACGAATCCTCATTCTCCCCGTTTCCTTCAGTTTTCCACCGTATCTCCCAAGAGGCGTGAAAAGTTCATCCATATATAGACATCTATAGAGTTCCGCCATGGGTATCAATAACCCCATCCCCAGAAGCTTGAAGAGCGAATCGAAGTACGTATGATCGTGGAGTAGAACCAATTCCACAATGAGTCGGTCTAGTGACCACCACCCTGAATGCGTTACCAGTCATTATCCGTATGGCGGCTAGTGAAATTTCAGGCTAGTTGGTTTCCAGCTAATCACTCTCACCAGCAATCAATGGCCATCGGATACAGTCTCTGGATCCATTCCCAATATCGCTATCAAAAAACCCATTACTAACACCAACTAGGAAGGCCGCTAAGGTGCTTACTTCGTTCATAAAACCCAACCAGTTGGCTGGCCCCGAAAACATCATCCCTCCGAAGGTCCTCAAGAATGCCAAAGGTCTTGCCATTATCACCGTCCTTAAGGCCGGTTTCCTTTTCTCAGGAAGAGCAGGTTCCGGTGTCATAGTAGCAAGACTTCCAGATGGCTCTTGGTCGCCTCCTTCTGCCATTGTCACTGCTGGTGCCGGAGTCGGAGGCCAAATCGGAGCGGAATTAACAGACTTCGTATTCATCTTAAACACTAAAGCTGCTGTCGATTCCTTCGCACAGTTTGGTTCCGTTACCCTTGGTGGTAACGTGTCCGTGGCCGCTGGTCCATTGGGAAGAAACGCAGAGGCTGCTGGAACTGCTTCTTTGAAGAGTGCTTCTGCAGTGTTTGCCTATTCCAAGACAAAGGGTTTGTTTGCAGGTGTGTCTTTGGAAGGTTCAGCCATTGTGGAGAGAAGAGAAGCCAACAGAAAGTTCTACGGTAACAACTGTAAAGCAAGAAACATCTTGGCTGGACAAGTCGACACTCCACCAGCTTGTCACTCCTTAATGAGAGTGTTGGAAAGTAGAGTTTTCAACAGTAGATTTCCATACGAGGACGACGATTTTTACAACGAAGACTACTACGATGATATTCCAGACGATTTCTCCGATTCTACATCAGGGGCTTCTCCAAGAAGAGGCAGTGTCCGTAGTGGACGCAGAGGCAGTGCTAGAAGATACTCTGATTCTGATGACGATTACTCCGATGATGATTATGACGACTCCCCTAGAAACTCAAACAGAGGCTCTTCAAGAGGCACCTCTCATGGAAGTTATACTAATGGTGGTAGTCGTAACAAATCCAACTGGGAAGATGATGTGTATGATTCTGGTAACAGAAGAAGAAATAATAGTGATGTTGACAACTTAGGATCAAGATTAGGCAACACCAGAATATCATCCAACACTGGTCCAATTAGACCTCCATCGTCATCGAAACCTAACTTTGGTGGGGCTCCTAAGTCCAATACTAACCAGGCAATTGCTTTGTACACATTCAAGGGTGAACAAAATGGAGATTTGCCTTTTAAGAAGGGCGATGTCATTGATATTATCAAGAAGACAGATACTGTGGACGATTGGTGGACTGGTAGAAATAACGGAACAACTGGTATATTCCCAGCCAATTACGTGGAGTTGATCTGATGTGTTTATATGATCCAAAAAAAACCCCGAGAAAACCTTCATTGCAAGTGAGCAATCTGTTAGTTTGCAAAACTACATTTATTAATCTTGAGATTCTTTCACTACGAATCCTAAACGATTTATTGTCTATAAATCAGAATTATTAGGCGAATGATTACAATGGTGCATGAGTGCCAAATCTAGAGACTTTCGTATTGGCACTACATCACCATTATTACGTTCTTGTACTATTATTAATACACACTTGTTGTTATTTAAGGCCCTATGGATCCTGTAACCTCATCTTTTCAAGAACACCAAGGTTATTGTCTTGAATTTGGTCAATAATTCTCTTTATATGGTCGAATCTGCTGTATTGTACCTTGATGATGTAGTACTTCTTTTCCAATCCAAAATACTTAATGGAGACGACTCTTCCAAATGTTCTGAGGTAGTATTCAATGTGTTCCTTCAGATATTTAGTAGGGATGCTTCTAATAGTGAGAACAGTTCTTTTGCGGTCTCTGAATATTATCATCTCCTTCTGTGTTTTGCTTAAGTCATCAAAGAGTTTAATAAGCATGTTACGGCGAATTAAGACAGGGCGGGAATTTCTACTCAAGCAGAGCATTTCCACATCAGCAATGGCAAAAGTTCTTCTAGTGTATTGTCCCTTTAAGAAAAGGTATTGAACATCTTCATTTTTAAACTTGACTAGAATACGATTGGGCCCCATCTTTTGCATAAGGATAGTCTCTCCCCTAAAATCTTCCTCAAAAGTCTTGAGGAAGAAAGGGTAATAACGAAAGTAAACAGTAATCAACAAACAGTCCATTGGCAAAGGGAGTTTCGTTTCCATCAAGAATTGTTTCAACGTCGCCTTTTTGACTTTGACATCGATACCAGAATGATGAGGAAGAAGTCCTGGAGCAGAGGCTGGTTTCGAATATTCCTTGATCACAGGCAATTCAGAAGAGAATGCATCTTCCTTTGATGAAGTCGACTCTGGGTCTATAACACAGGCGCTGATGGAAGATTTACCGCTCAGAGACGATTGGGATCTGAAACCTTTGAAGAAATTTCGAAAGGAGCCAAGGGACCTGTTTTTGCTTGATAAGGACTTGCTCGACATAAACGTCGACAGAGACAATGTCCGAAACATCGACACAATGACCTTGGGTGGAAACAAATAACTAACACAAACATCATAAATACCCAGATTAAATAGTTGCAAAAATTATTTGGCGCTTGAGAGGGTGCAAATTGAGAATTCGAATTAGTACTTTTGCAACCAGATAGATTGAGTAAGCCAAATTGAATAACATATATGTATTATTATAGAAAGCTATATCCTGATAGCTATTTAACCAGTTTTATAATATAATATTGTAGCCTTTATCACCCTTTATTTTTATCCTTTAATCTTTATTTTATCTTCATCTTCATCCTATCGCCATGCAAAGCGAGAATTAAATAGCCGAATCACTCCGTTGGGAAGTTTTCAACCACGAAATGTTCTATAACCACCTTTCCTTCTTCAAAGCTGGGTTGATCAAATCTGAATACAGCTGCCGCATGTGTATGCGTTGTGTTTCTGATTATGACTGGAACTTTCTTCCAACCCAATGTATTCAACTGGGTGATGATATACTTCTGATCATCACTCAAATTGAGGCTGGGTACATTGCTATTTTCATCTTGTACTCCGATTGATGTATTGCTATGAGACATCACGTCGTAAGCAGATTCAACAAAATTTTCCTGTTGATCCTGAATACGATTGCTGAAGGTTTTGATGAGCGAATGCTTATCCGGTCTATCATGAGTAAGTAATGTTAACTCATCGTCATCTACTTCTTCTTCATGAGTTGTAAGATCTTCATTGATTACATCATACAAGTGATACAAGTTATTGGAAGTATCACGGAAGAACGTTTTGACTCTGCTGTTCAACCTAATCCTCTGCACAGCCGAGTTCACGATGAAATAGATTCCCCAAAGAGGGGCAAGTACCAATATAGTTCCTAAGAGCTTTATCCAATTCAAGCACTTTCCAACACGAGTTCGCTTGGAATTTGGTTTAGAGAACCCTTCCTTGGTCACTTTCTCATAACCTCCAGGTTGATTGATATCTACAACTATCGGTTCATATCCCTTCACGTATTGCAACGATAAGTTCAAAGACAGGCGATTGAATATTGAATTGTAAGGATCAGTGGCACTGATAGACGCCGTGAACCAACATGTCCTCTTATCGTTCAAAACGTTGGCATATAACGTCTTGTACTTGAATCTTGACAAACTCTTAAAGAAGTACGAATTCGGATCAGACATCCATACCAATAATGGCTTTCTGTGATTAGTGACTTTGTCTTTTAGGAACATCTGGTTGCCTGAATGGGCCAAGAAATAGGGAACAAAGTTGTTGTACATGAAAGCTGTGATGGTACGTTGCATAGGATTGACCACACCAACATGAGGGGAGCAGAAAGTAACAAAGTTGACAGGTTCTATTTCTTGGAAGAAGTCCTTAGAGTACAAGATTCCAATCGCATACCGAGAGATTAAACCTCCCAACGAGTAGCCCACAATCGAGAACTTCTTTACTTTGTTCCCATTTTGATTCAAGCCGTTTGTTTGTTGTAAGATCTCATCACTTATTCTTTTCCCATTGATATCTACACCATCGTAGGTCAAGAAGCCGGCATGGGAATTGGTTTTATATATGATGATTTCTTCTCCTTCTGGAGCCACTACTTGCTTGGCAAGCTGGGACTCCATGTATTGTAGATGGGCTGGGTTTCCCCAAAGACTGAGACATTGTTAGTATGAATGGTTGGGGGTCAAATTCTCGAGGCCTTTCAAATTCGAGGCTTTTACGTACCCATGAACGAGGATCACTAGATGATAGTTGACCATCGATGCCAGTATTGCTATCTTAACGAATGGTAAAGTCAATTAAATACTTGAATTGCTTTCAAACGATAGTTCACGCCACTGCTCAGTATTTGACAAGAAGAAACAATTGGCTATATTTTGAAATTATCACAATACTACAGCAACGGTATCGTATCGAGTAATCCGTTTTAGGTAAAGGTGGTATGAGTGAACTCTCCTATTCCAATAGAGAAGATGCGCGTGATAATTTATTTGTATATATGAGAGAAGGATATAGGTATGAGGGTGATTAGGGATATTCGAAGTGGATTTTCGACAACTTGTATAACGGAACGCCGTTCCTATCTCAGCTTTGATAGCTGAATGTGTGGATGTGGATGTGACATTGTTTATCTGTAGTTTGGTAGCTTCTTTGCCCCTCTTTATAACTCCTATCTGATCTTCCTTATCGGGTTTATACTGTCGCATGGAGGTACATGAGGTGTTCCGTTTCGGGGGCTATACCCGATTAAGCCCGATAAGAATTTGCAACATATAGATTTTGTTAGCAAGTCTCTATGTACTTATGTTTATTGTATTTACAGGCTATGTTATGTACAATTAGGAGGGATTAAGAGGTTTAAAATTTCACTATTAAGGGAGAAAATGCTCTGTGGCGATTAGAATTAGTTTCCCACAACGCCCTTTGATAATTTATTGCATTCGTTTTTGATGTTTAGACCTTAATATCATCGGCGCATCTCTGTCTCCTTATTCAAGACACTTGCTAATCAAGATTCCGGAAGCAACGCTGACATTCAACGAATCCACAATGTCGTCGTTCTTTCTGCCCTTATCAATCCCAACCAAGAAATCCGACCTGAGTTTCATATGAGTACGAATACCTTCTCCTTCACTACCCATGACCAATAAAACCGGGGTCTTGCTCAACACTTCAGGAAGTTCATCCATGCCTATGTATTTGTTCTTCAAATGCTCCTCCACCCTCTCATGCTTGTTCTTCAACTCTTTAAGTTCCTCGGCAGAAGGCTTGGCACTCGTAGAAACGACCGACCAACCGTTCTTCCTGATACTATCAATGAAACGCAAACTGCTCTCACACTCATATATATCCATCAAGTCCAATGATCCTACCGATGCTTTATTTGCAACAGGACCTAATCTTGCAGTGTTGGTGCTTGGGACAACAATGAAGTCAACTCCAAAGTAGTAAGCTGATCTGATAATACCTCCCATGTTTTGAGGATCCGTAATACCATCGAGAAAAAGACCCAATGGGTGTTTAGAGGTGGTTTCATCCTCATCCACACGAGCTACTGTCTTGATCTTTTCTTTCGTAGTGTCGTCTAATTCTTCGTAGACTGAGATCTTGTACTTATTATCTCTGGACTCACCTAGAGAGTGAATGGACTCAAACTCTAAGCTCTTGGTCTCTAGCACAACTCCATTATGTACACCATTATTACACAAGATATTCAAATCATTTTTAGTAGCTTTTTCGATTACTTTAACACCATATTTGGATTCAGCAATTTTTATCAACTGCTTATCCTGGCAGTTGTGGACATATAACTTGTTGTAGGAAGATCTTTTGTTGGCATCCAATGCTGATTTTACGGAATGGGTACCATAAACGTATTCATAAAGAGAATTCTTCTTGTAACTGCGTACATCTTCACCACCCCAGTTATCATTATGTGATCTTTTCTCCACCCTTTCAGCTCTAGATGCCTCTCGCTCCTCTCTTTCCTTTTCTTTCCTCATATTTCTCATTCTACGTTGCCTGGCAACCTTTTCATCCAATTTCCTTCTTTCCTCTGGACTGATATTACCGTACTTTCTCATGAAAAATACGTCTTTCGAGATGTTCTGTTCTTCCCATGGTTTCACCTTCTTCTCCGAGTAAGGCAAGTTCTTCTCAAATGTCTTTACTTCCCTAGGACTCAGGTTGTGTGGCTTGAAGACGGGTCTTACCCTATGAGCACCAGCAGAAGCTACAGTACTGGAACCAGTAGAAGCCGGTGACTTCTTCAATGCTTGACTCCATATGGAGAAATTTCTCTTTACAACAATGTTCATTGACATATTTTGACCGAGGAGAACACAACTATATCTACAATATCAACCAAAATGTCTATAAACCAGGAAGAAATCATCATATTGCAACAATTACCATTAGAGATGGAATCTGAAATTTTTTTGAGTGGAGATTGTACAGCGCTACCACACGACATTTTGGGGCCATTTAGAAGTAGTAGTAATAGTATAGTGGAATGGATGATGAAGAAGCCAAGTCAAACAGTACAGTTATAGCATATGTATAGGGGTTGATAGACAAGACATGACGAATAGAGATAGTATGATCAACTACCGTTTTATTTTTCTCTTTTGTTTTAATCTTTTTTCATAACTAACTAGACTCTATTGCTCAACTAATAGTAGTACAAAGAACTTTTCAAGTGTTTGCCAACTTGTTTTTATATATACACTGTTTCCCTAAAAATTAAACGAACTAAACTCTGATAACTCCTGTTTAGAATAAAACACCCTTGGTACTTGGAACATCGTTGGTACCGTTACTGGAGATAGCCTCCTTTATAGCCACAGCCAAAGCTTTGAAAGCACTCTCAGCTCTGTGGTGGTCGTTGAATCCTCTCAAACAGTCGACATGTAAGGTGATAGCAGCTCCTTGGGCAAAACTCTCCAAAACGTGTGGGATCATTTCACAAGACAAGTCACCGATCTTTTCTCTCTTCAAACCCAAGTCGATGACAGCGTATGGTCTGTTGGACAAGTCGACAACGGCTCTGCTCAAAGCCTCATCTAATGGAGCAAAACCAGTACCAAATCTCTTGACACCTCTGACTTGGCCCAAAGCCTTGTGGAAGGCCATACCCAAGGTGATAGCTACATCCTCAGCCGTGTGATGGTCATCGATGTGCAAATCACCGATACACTCAATAATAAGCGACCAGCCAGAGTGCTTGGCAAGAGCATGTAACATATGGTCCAAGAATCCAATACCAGTCTGGACGTTGATAAGCTGATTGGAAGATACTTGCGCAGCATGGGCATCCTCCTCTTTCGTCTCGGATTCTGGGAAAATGGACTCTTCAACGGCGATGATACCACCGTCTAAAGAGAGGGCGATCTGGATTTTTGTCTCGTTGGTGATTCTATTGATAGTAGCAGCTCTAACCATGGTGGATGAAGATATGTAAGTCTATGATTATGTGTACAAGAGAGGGAGAAGCTCGAAGTCTTATTCTTACCTGAAAAAGAGATAGCTGTCAAAAACTATATTTCTCCAGATTCCACCATTTTTCATCACCATCATGATGACTCAAGTAAATTGCAGGAAACTGATAGGAGCAGTGGAGAGTATGGTATATAGATTAGAGAAGTGCCGATACAGGCAGACGTTGAGAGTAGAGTGATGTGATGAGAGTGGGACTACGAGAGATTGTCTTGGTATTCTGAAGGCGGCGTCCGTTTGCTTGAAAGAGGACTCTTTCTAGTATGAATTTTGTTGTGCGATGTGAAAAACATAGTAATAGTAATATACTACGAATAATATAATAGGAATACTAATAATAAATTAAACTGGCCATTACTTGGGCTTAATGTATGGAGATATTGTTAGTGAGAAATTAGTGAGAGAAATTAATAGTGAGAGAAATTAATAGTGAGAGAAAATAATAATGGGACAATTTAGCGTGAGATCTTAATAGTGGAAGAAATTAACAGTGACAGAAATTAACAGTGACAGAAATTAATAGTGTGACAATTTAATAGCCAGAAAAAGAAAGTAGTGTGAATTTTATTAGTGTGACTTCAACGTGCTGACGTCCTGCTCTTTCATAGTGAACTTAACTTAAACTTAAACTGTGTCCTTCGGGATGTACACAGTCAATTAACAGCAAATACATTAGAGGAATATTTACCACAAAATAACTTAAATGAAAATCATTTCGTCATAAAAATCATTCAATGCTCTTCTCAATGCAAGTCTATAGAAGTATCCCGTATCCTGTATCCTGAATCACATATAATATATTATATATAATATATGATATATAATATATAATATATGATATATAATATATAATATATGATATATAATATATATAATATATGATATATAATATATAATATTAAGACATAACTCATCTCTGTCTCTTCCCATATTTAAGTTATTACCCATTCTACAGCATTACTATGTATGAGAGCTGGGGTAATCGTTAAATACAACATTGATGGAAAACAAGATGCAGGACGTAGGTAATATTGGTTTCCGAACCCTAGAAAGTTTGGATTGAGCTGTTACCCTGGTTACCCTAGGAAAGTGAAAATATTTCACGATGAGGAATATAAAAGCCCTAATAGAATTACTTAGGATGAAATGAGAACTTTATATATTTCTTTAGTGTTCAATAAACAGTTTAAACCCAACTGCCAAAACTACGTAGATCTAAGTCCGAATAAGGTTACTAATATACAGTATACGCCGTCAAACATTATAAATCACGTGACTTCATTCACCCTTCGCTACAACAATTTATGATAATGTCGCGTTATTTTTGCATTCTTTCGACCATCAGCACACGACATGCGACACGCTCTCCAAATATAATGGTTGTAAATATTGCTAATTAAACTCTACTCCTTTTGTTATACAGTGTAATATTGTAACACATATCATAAACACATATAATATATTATCTCATAGTCCATATCATTCCCCGTTGGAATTGAAAAAAATCAGTTAGTTTCCGTTTGCATTGTTAATCATCCAATTCCCCTTGTTCAAGTACCAATTGTACCTATAGTTATACGTAACACTCACACACTATCCTTTTGCCTTTGCCCCACAATCTTCCCTCTTTCACATATATATGACAGTCGATGTACACATACATGGAATACCTACAGAAATGCTTCTACAAGTCCACCAGCTGGAATGAAGACAACATCTTCTCCAATATCACGGCGTCGTCGCTGGCGATCCTCGAGTTCCCCATTCCGACTGGAATTAAGTTGGACTCGTCGTCGAAGCTGTCGGAGTATCTGGCATCTAGCTTTACTCTTTCGAACTACCATTCGATCAATGGCTCATTGGCATACTTGTACTCTTCAGTTCCACTCCGAAACACAATGGGAACCCGCGAGATCTCGTTGCAAGACGCAATTGCTGGGTTTCGTATTATTGAGCCCAGCATCAACGGCATCAGCAGCATTGGTGGACAGGACAACTTGAAGCATATAACAGGCAAATACGATAAAAGCTCACTTCTTTACGGTCGCATGTATTTTCCAGGATCGGCGTTGGAAGCAATGATAATAAAAAGAATAACGTCTCAGACTCAATTGCTCATCAAGTGTATAAACAATCCCCACTTGGACAAAAATGGTACAATGATCTTATATTTGCAGAAGAACACACCCAAATATCTGCGGGAGTTCATATATTCAACTAATGAATCCTTAATTGGATTCAGATGCTTGTACAACTTCGGAAATGCCGACAATTCCAACAATATCAATACCGCGTTGATACCGAAGTTCGATAATTCAGTTATCTCCATTGGAACCGAGTTATGGTACGCGGCGAGAACCATGAGCCCTGGATTATCCACAGCATTCAGATACTCCACAAGGTCTACTTCAACTGGAAAACCTCTCACAATGACTCTTGCTGTGAATCCAATTCTTGGACATATCTCTTCGACTTATACTGTGAAGACATCAGTCGCATCGACATTTAGTTCTAAATATGACTTCAACTTATTTTCATATGCAAGTAACTTGTCTTTGGGATTTGAACTCTACAACTATTCGAAGGAAAACCCGCTCCATTCTTTTACAAATAGATCAGTCAACTTGTCGTCCGAGGAGAATAAATTCTTGGAGAAAAGGTCAGAGAGAGGAAATACAATTCCTATAAGGTCTCATACATCCATAGCTCACAAGGATAAGGATAGCTTGATAATAAATCCTATTCAGAACTTGGATAACTACTATCACATCAACCCCACGCTTTTACCGGATAAAACGCTCGCGAAACCAGGCAGGAAGTCAAATAAATCGTCATCTTTAAGTCCACAAGAAGCAGCTGAATTGGAGCGACTTTCAAATGCAAACTCAGAGAGTGTAACCACAGCGTTCCAGAATCTTGTAAACGAGAGTGACTTCGCCAGTGTGGTGAAGTTTTCCACCAGCCTTAATGACAGAATGGTTAAGATCCTATGGGAAGGAAGAGTGAAGGATTTCTTGGTTAGTACAGGTGTGAAGGTTTCGGTGAACCCGACAACGAATGCTCCTGAGTTCAATAGATTTGGAGTTTCGTTCTCGTATGCTTGTTAGGGGAAGTAATACGTTGTATAATATGTAACATAGAATGTAATGAAAAGCACGACTATAAATATAATAAAATATAAGAAATAAAAATGATAGGAATTAGTGAACTTTCTACATGTAAATCCTACCTCTACAGCGAACAATCGAATACCACTTCTCTCAACTACACTAATGCTTCGAAAGTTGCAACTTCATCTATTTGAGTTTCACTCCTATACTTTTTGCACCTAAACATTTCCATTTCTCACAGTTGCACATAGTTAAGATATGAATATGAAGTACAACAGCCGAGATAAACATACAATTACAATATCCACTAAAAAAATTAATGAAAGTTCAAAACAACAAAAAAAACGGCAACTTCACACAAACTTCATCCAACTACAAGAAACAAGCCAAATACGCCAAACTCCCACCTGAACCACATCTTCTCCTTCACCACTAACATACATATCTTCATTCTACCGACTCTCTATCTTTACTAGCAAGCCGGGTAACCTCAAACCTCACATACCAAAACCAATATCCTGCACACACATTTTCCAAATTTTTCAATTCAATTGGACATAAGAAGCTATAGAAATGGTATTATAGCTAGGGATTGAAGTAGTAGTTCTGAGTACACGAGCACATAATGAACGGCCAAGAGCTCTATAACTTGGTGAAAAACTCCAAGATAGCACAGGTTGCTGCTCCGATACTGAAAAGTATCCGTGGCAAGTCTGCTGTGCCCACACATCAGATCATCTTCACACCGAAGTCGTCTGCCATAAGGTCCAACTTCGGTATCAAGACTACCTTGCCAAAGCAGATTGGATACTCGCACATATCGTTCAACGACATCGACAACTACAAGAACATGCCAGATGTCGAGAAAAACTCGGGAAAACTCTACAACAGACTCAAGTTCCAAGAAACTGGGCTTGCTCTTAACAACCACTATACCGATTCCAATCCGTTGTTCGCTTCCCACAAACATAGATCCGACAGTAAGGACAAGGAAGAAAGCATCACAAACACTTTAAACTTGCATGGAAAAGCGTCTACCGATGAAATCAGAGCCATTTTGAAGCAAAACCCTAAACTCCACAACAAGTTCCAGAAATGGCTCATAGAGAACCATCCTCAAGCTCTTGTTTCGAGCATATCACAAAGTACCACCGCCGAATTATTGAAGCGCTTCTTGAGCTCTTCTCCTTCCGTAGTAAAGAAGGAGTTACAATTGACAGATTTAACCAGAAAAGAGGGTAAAGTTGGCGGTTCCGCAATTTCAACTCATATCCAAGGAACAGGTGGTTTTTCTTACAACCAGAAGGGAAGACTCACTAACACTCCAAATGGTGTTAAATACGGTGTAGTTGCTCCAGGTAGGCTCGTAGGCAACAAGGAAGCTGCTATTGCAGGTTTCGTAGCCGGTGTCAATGAAAGAACTACCTTGTTACAACACAACTATGCAAAGAATGCTCCAGGTAAGCATTCTAGACAGTTTGTCATGCCATTTAAGATTAATGAAGCTGAAATAACCGAGACCGGCTCAGTTAAGTTGTATGCTGATGGTATCAAAACCGGTGCTTGGATGCAAAGAAGTGCAAACACTGGCTACTCTCCAGACAGATCCAGATACGAGGCCTCTAACCCCAACTTCGCCAGTGCTTCAGAGAGAAACAAGGCAGAGGGTGAGAACTTACAAAGACTTTTGAACTTGATCATCCACTAGATTGGCATGTTTGAGAATGGAATCATTAATTATCCATAGTACCATAGCTACATAGATCACGAACCCTGTAAATACAAGAATACATCAATTAAAAGGATAGTATTTATGTAGTCGCCCCACTAGAAGGGTGTTTAGTATCTTTCAGCAGTTGTAAAATTACTTTTGATATATTACAATATTACAAATCATTCTATTTAATATATATGTCCATCATCATTTCATGCATCCTGCTCGATAGGTTGAAGGTTTGAAACATTGGTCTCTTGTTTTGGAGAAGACTGTTGATGAGTCGATTCAGAATCAACTTCCATTGCATTAGATAAGTCATCCTCTACTGCCAGATTCTCTTCGGGTTGAACGGATTGTTGCACCGTTATACCACTCAGGTCCCCAGAAATAGCCTCCTGTTTAACTTCTATAGAAGCAGCAGCATTCGCTTCCCTCTCTCTAGCCGCCTGCTCAGCAGCAATGGACTTTTTCGTCTTGTATTTCCTTGGTGGCTCACCTGGCTCTCTGATTTTCCTCTTTCTACCCACACCAGAAGTACCAGTGGCGGATTTTTCAGGTGCAGAGGCTATAATACCGGGCAACTTCTTCTCCTCCAGAATTAACTGAACTCTAATATCCTCGGCCAACTGTTCGTCCAACTTGCCATCAACTTGGTACCAAAGGTAAAAGTTAGGTACTCTAGATCCGATATTTAATATACGTGTCATGTGCTCTTGTACCTTAACTAATGGATCAAAGCTGTTTTCCAATATCGGCACGAATCTGGAAGGAATTCCATGAATGGTGAAAGTCACACTCGTGAAGCGAATCTCTGGTTGCTCTGGGGGTTCGAGTTTTTTCTGTACTTCTACTTTCTTCTTTGCAGGGGCTTTCGTTTTCTTTGGAGCAGGTTTGGGTGGAGGAGGAGCTGCTGCTCTTTTTCTTAAATGTCTAGCAGGAACATCCTCTACCTTCACTGGCGTATCAGGACTCTTTTTCACCTCTGGTTGAGGTTCTGCTTCTTCTTGTTTTGCGCTGGCCTCCTCTTCAAGCCTCTTCTTCTCCTTCTCCTCTTCTTCTTGTTTTTTCTTTAATTCTTCTTCAAGTTTTCGTTTCTCTGCATCCTCTCTTTCCTTCACTTTCACGTTGTAGGCATCCAATTTCTTTTCATAGTCATCCAATTCCATTTGATTGTGGATCCATAAATAGCTTACTAGAATATCCTTATTATCTGAATTGTCGTCGCCATCTGCATTAGTCATAGTCAATGGAGGTAACACTTCGCATACTGATAACTTTGGAATCAAAAAACGAACATTCGCATTTTCAACATATTCAAAAAGTATAGTGGCATCCTCTAGATACCTTTCTTGGAACGCTGTCAACTTTTGGTCCTTTGGAAGTTTGGACTTAGCCAATTTCCTCTCCTTTAGTGGTTTTTTCTCTTTGGGAGGCTTTTTGTCTTTAATGGGCTTCTTCTCCTTTGGTGGTTTCTTGTCTTTCGCCAACTTTTTACCCTTGTAATCATAGGGCACATACCCGTCTGGGAATAAATATGCGTGATGTGGCTGTGGTCCCATTTCTCTTGCTCTTTTGATGTAACCTTGGAATGTGAGAATCTGCTGCTGGGAGGCTCCACCCAGAGCTACGATCTTCATCAAGCGATTTAGTGACTCATCTGTGCGCGCGATGGTGTTGAGATTATTTATCATGATAGTGTTTTCTACAGATTGCATGTTGTTAGGATCAGCTCTTGGAGCTGGTGGAGGAGGTGCTGGCAAACTAGGCCTCGAAGCCATGGGGGCGACAGGGGTGACGGGACCGACAGGTGTAGCAGGCAAAGCAGACTGAACTGATTTAGAAGATCCTTCAGTGACTTTGCCTTGAATAGCAGGATCGATAGGAGGGCCTGTTGCTGGTACAATAGGTGGACGAGAAATTATGGCAGTTGCAGGCTTACCTGGAGTTATGGTGGTAGAAGCACGATCCGCAGTAGCTGGAGCAATAGTCGTAGCGTTGGGTGTGGGGACATTTGTGCTAGATACATTTTGAACACTCGGACTTCCACTTGCGACCTTGGAAGGCGTATCACTAGTCTTCTCCGTTTTTGATTCGGAAGACTCTACATTAGCTTTATCTGTGATATCAGCACTTCCAACTGTGGTATCAGCTTTCTCTTCCTCCTCATTGTCTGTTGTCTGGTCATTTTGAGGATTCTCATCATCGGAACTGTCATTCTCTTCGTCGTCATCATCATCATCTTCTTCTTCATCTTCCTCTTCATCCTCTTTTTCTTTTGGCTTTTCTTGTTGTGCCTGGGAGGAATCTTCAGATGTGGATTTATGTTCTTCATCTTTCTGTTGTATGGCAGGGGTTTGGTTCACCTTTTTGTCTTCAGATTCACTACTTGTGGATTCTTTTTCTTTCTCTATCTGCTCGGCGGTCCCTCCAGTCTTGGGATCTTCACTAGCGGCTGTAATTTTGGCATTTTCAGTGTTCTCGCTTCGTATAACTGGATGTGGGTGGCCACTACTTATGGCTTCAGGAGATTGTATCTGAGTACTGGGTCTGACTTCGGCTGGTGGTCTATTTTCGCCATTTATATTATTGGTACCTCCATTTGGGTTCACTTCCTCAAATCTCGGCTGCGGAGTCACACCATGCATACTATTATTACTGCTATTATTGTTATTTTCGCTATACTCTCTTTGTTCCCTTTCCCGTTGTTCTTTTTTTGTAAGTTTCTCGGGTCTTCCATCCTTTACTATGAACAACCGTATCTCAAAGCTATGAGGACCCATCGAGAAGGACGCATCGCACAACTTCACCATTACATCTCTGGCACTAACATCAAGTCCCAAAACGGGAGTTCTATCACCTAAGTTCTCTTCTTTGGACGATTTGGGAATAGGTTTATCCTGTTCTGCTAGCTTCTTGGCGTACGAGCTTTGTTTGACCCAGTACAAGATGAACATAGGACATAGATGAACGTATGTGTATCTTGATTTCATGAGAGATCGGTAGAGTACTCCGGTGTCTTTGATTGTGAGAGGGTTCTTGAGGACGTCTTCGTAGTGGCCGTTTGGTGGCTGACTGAACGACACTGGTAACTCAGAGACCACATCGAATGGACGGACTATGGTTTGTGAGAGTTGTTCCTGTTCCTTTTCGATTTCCTCTCTTTTTGCCGTTGTGATACGACGTCTTATACGAGGAGGCATTGTGGAGTATGTATAAACATAAGTATTCAGGTATGTACCACAATGGATCTATGTCAACACTATAAACAAGAAGAAGAAATGAAGAAGAAGAATGGTTGTAAATTAAAATGCTTCTGGCGGGTAAATCGAATCTCGAAATCTTTTGAAGTCGCGATCTGACGAATGGTAGCGCTGACGAGATTGGTGGGATAGAAGTGATTGGTGTGAAAGAGAGAGGGAGGGAGTGAGAGGGAGAGAGGGTGAGAGAAGGGATGTTCCTGGTATGTTAGGGTGGACTGTATCTTTGGTATAAAAATATTTAGAGATATGGAAAGAAGAGATAATGATGGAAGTTAATGAGATTATGTTAATGCTTGGTTAATGCTGCTATTGCCCTAATAGTGGAGTTTTAATGGTAGAAATAGTCTTTTGAGTAATTAGCTTTAATTGAATAACTACAGAAGTAAAGTATTTATCTGCAAAACAAGTTAGAAATTAAAAGTAAAAGAGTCTACCATGAATCCCAAATTGTTGAAACTGTCTCTTTTTTATTCATTTTATAGTCTTATTGTATGTGTTTGTCAAGTAAGATCCACCAAAACGAAATTCAATGCGCTTTCATATATAGTTATTGCAAAAAGGAATGCTGGTTATTAGAATTGTAAAAGGCTGCGAATTATTTTAGTATAATAATTTTGTTGCATTTCCATTTTGGGACATGAACAATATATATGGGAGTTCAATGATCAGATATCTTGACTGCTTCCTCCCTGTAAGTATGGCTTCTATGACATGGACCTTTTCAGCTAGTGGAAGGAATTAGGACATGCCAATAGGACAGAAATTGTATGTGCTGCCTACGTTAAATCTTACATCTCATATATTTCATTTATTCAGCATATTCTGCATTAGCAATAATAGTGAATACTGAATACAAAATAATGCACTCAATATCAACAAACCTATATGTACATATCATAGACCTCGCTGCTATTTAAAGATTATCTTCCAATGCCTCCAATCCCTGTGTGAATAGTTTGATCATCGAATCCAACTCTGTAATCAACTTCTGTTTGTTAGACGAGTCCATAAAAAACTCGCCACTGATCTGTGGGATCGTTGGGAACTTAGTAAACTGTGAACCGCTGGCCGGGGTAGCGGCCAGTGGGGCATTGTTGTTTGATGAAAAGTTGGTAACAGAATTCGTTCTAGGCAAAAACAAATTAGCTCCGCTAGTATTTGTCATATTGGAAACGTTAGGGGGTGCAGCACTTCCTACTGGGGCTACACCAGCAGGTGTGACTGGAGCACCATTAGTTCCACTAGACCCTGTAGATATGCTTGACTTCTTTTGAGCCAGTAAACCTGAAAGCTGTCTTTGTGGTATTGACTCAGCTCGATCCCTTGAAATCTGTCTCTGATGGTGACCCACATCATCATTCTCTCCTTCCTGCGTTGGAAGATTTGGAATATGCGCAAACATGGGCGGCTCCTTTTCAGTAACTGGAGTCATAGTTAAAGGAGCAGCTTGAGCAGGATTGATTCCAAACTGATTAATATTGTCACCATCTGGATGAGAAAACGCTTCGCTTGTTAACGCAGATAATTGGTTTACAGTATTCGAAGGTGTAGGCATTTGAATATGTAAGCCCGGCCTTGCCCTCTTTGCCTTTAAACTTGCACTAGAAGCAGATGTCATTCCAGTGGAAGTATTACTAGGCATCGAGCTCATAGTAGAAACTGAAGATTGGGATTGGCTCATTGGTTGACTAGGTCTTCCATTCGCATTGCTGCCGTTGTTCTGGTTGAAATCATTACTACCATTGTTGGGCTCACCCGTGAGCTTAAAGTTTATTGGCTGAAGTAACGGGTTGCTTGTTGACTGTAAAGCCTTCATTGATTTTGATGGAGAGCTGGTACTTGTGGCAAGTCCAGCTGAACTGAGGAGAACTGCAGTTGGTGGGGGCTTAGGTGAAGGGGTCTTGTTGACTGTGTTGTTCGTATAAGGAGGCGTATGTGGCATCAGTAGCTGCTGCTGAGAAGTCTGATTCTGCTGCTGTGGTTGAGAATTAACTGTTCCATTCGAAGAAATTATTCCATTGCCATGACCTGACGAAATCGCGTTGGAAAGTGAATTCGAAATGGTGTTTGAGATAGTCTTCTTTCTTGGCCTGTTGACTGACGACGAATTTTGAGATGAAAAACGAGTTTCCAAGTTTCCAGATGCAGATTGAGAATGGTACAATGTTGGCGGTTTGTTCAATGGCGGATGAGGATTTCCCGGAACTATGGATGAGGTGTTGAAATTACCGAGATTGTCCATGTCTGGGATCTCAATAGTAGGGGAATCCATTCTCTGCTCATTGAAGCTATTGATCACGCTAGGGGTTGGAAGCATAGGCAATGTCCTATCATCTTGTATAACCTCGTCGGAGTCTTCAAAAAGCAGTTGCAATGACTTAGGAATTTCTGGGTTATTACTGCGAGAAGCAGTGTTATTCAAAGTTCCTGTAACCAGCTGGTTACGATTTTGGATCGTTGCATTGTTCCTTCCACCCATTGAGCTTGCTTGTAAGGTTGGAAGTGTTTGATATGTGTCTCCATGTACATCTTCACCATACATGGGAAAGCTCTCGTCCACTGTCTCGTAGTCTAAATTATCTTCTATTATGTACTCTTTGCTGCTTAATGAATCAAAATCCCACTTGACTTGGATTTGGTTAGTGTTATCACTAGTGATGCTAGTATTCGACAGTTCTGCATTGCTTCCTCTGTCCTCATCTTTACTATCGGAGTTTTGTTCATCTTCTATGCTAATGAAAACAGAATCTCTGGACGAATTATGATCTCTCCATACCAAGTATCTAGATATGACTTCCTTTAATATGATTCTTGGGTGATTTTTGTAAATTCTTACAAGTTTACATTTCAACAAGTCATCAGCAGATGGTCTTTCGTCTGGGTTTTCATCTAGACACAATGCAATACACTCTTTCAAGATTGGAGAGTATTCTCTTCCTTCTAGTCTTGGTGGAGTCAGCTTTGAGATCATTTGCATCGCCCAATTTGCATCTTTGTCGCAATATGGTGGATTTCCTGTCGCTATTTCGTAGATCGTTATTCCTAGCGACCATATATCAGCCTTACTGTTATACGTATCACCTTCTCTGATGACTTCCGGTGCCATCCAGTACGGTGTACCTGCTATTGTTGTCCTTTTGAATGCACTTGAAGTAATTTTTGCAGCGACACCAAAGTCACAGAGCTGAACTTTACCCTCCTTGGTAATCAACACGTTGGCTGCCTTCAAATCTCTATGTATAACACCGAGTCTATGAACAGAACTCAATGCAATGAGGAGCTCTCGTACGATCACACCTATGTACTTTTCTTCGAATACGCCTGATTTTAGCAATGTTCTTAACGATCCTCCAGCACAGTAGTCCATGATGATCCAAAGTTTAGTATCGTTAAGGAAAGAACCATAGTATTGTGTGACATTAGGGATGTTTCTACATTCCGTGAGAAACTTGATTTCTTCTTGCACATCGGTAACCTCGTCTTCCTCTGTGTCTAAGTTAAGGACTTTGATGGCAACGACCTGTTTGGTTTGTTTATTGTAGCCTTTGTAGACGATACCGAACTTGCCTCGGCCGATGACCTCTGTTCGCTTATACATTTGAGTAGTCATTATGAGAGGACGATGCGATGAATGATGTAGTGGGCTCTATTATTGAAGAATGATGAGCGATAACACGCTTTTATGCATTAACTTATGTTATTGTTGTATGATTGCCACAATGAAAGGAATTAACTGTAGCCGATGATAGTTTCTATCTATACTATGAGTATCGTTAGCTACTACGAATCAGTCTAGTGGTCTATTGGTTACCTTTTAACTGCTCTAAACCACGAATTTCTTAGCAAATGAATACTCAAATTGCACTGGAAGCAAATATCAGTCTCTTCTCGTTCCGTAATCCCGCTTTTCACTACAGAAACTCCGTTTTTATGCTATAGTACCCTTGTTCCGTTGCTCGTACTGGTTCACAACGGTCTCTTTGGCAGTAAATCAGGGTACTTCCGATCTCCAGATCCGTCGGTGATTCCCGTCTTTTTCAATGAAATCTGCGATTTTCAGCGTATACCCCACTTCAATAGCACGGTACGGTCAGTTCTACGGTTCTTAGCTATGTCGATCTGCTTGCCCACCGAGATCTAGTGCCACTTACAACACTACCCATCAGTTGGTAACTCGTCACAACCCCTCCATCTTCCGAAAATGAGTTTTTCGGCGGCTGTGATGTGTGCAGGAGAGTGAGACATAATGTAACGGTCGCTTGTTAGGGGGTAGTTGGGGGTTTATTGGTGTAGAGATGTATTTGTGAGGAAGTGATTATGGTTATATGGTTAATGGTATATGAATATACGATTATATGGTTAAATATATATGATATATGGTTATATAGTTAATTAGTGTGGTAGATGTATTTGTGTGAGGCAGTGATTATGGTTACATGGTTATATTGTTAGATGGTTAAATATATATGATATACGATTATATGGTTATATGGTTATAAGGTTAAATATATATGATATATGATATATGGTTAAAGTGAATATACGATTATACGGTTATATGGTTATCTAGTTAAATGTATATGATATATGGTTATATTAAATATATATGGTTATATATAATATGGATGAGTTTGTTTGGCTGGATAGGGTTTTATGGCTTTAAGTTATTCTTATGCCTTTTTGTCTTCTGGGGGAATTGAATGGTGAAGCTTCTTGAAACGAAGAGAGTTTCGATTGTGAGGGAAGCTTATAGTGGAAATATATGTGTTCTTAATTGAGACTATAACTTTATCTATTCTTCTCTATATGAATACGGTTGACTTTAAGGAACATGTGGGTGCGTTTAGAATGAAGGCGTGTTATAGAGTAATTAATGATCGTTAAATAACTTACGACTGAAGTGTTTCCGGGCTTGCTAGTCTCTGATTCAATCTTCTTTATTGCAACCCGTTAGGCTGCAAAACTTATGATATAATTGCTACTATGAACCGAAAGGATCCAGCGAAACGAGTTTAGGAAACCGTTTATTCGTGGGTACCTGTATACCTCACACTGCCTCCCTATATTATATCCAATCTGTCTCCAAGAACTACTATACTGCAATCGCTACATTCGACCCCGGTCATAAATCATCTATTCCCTTGTCGTCAAATTCCTATACCTATAAGCCTCTATTCATGCTATTTGTTTTGAATATCGATCAGATGCAAAAGTTGGCTCTGCTCAAATGAAAGAATCCTCTTCGGCCCACTGCTATCGACCGTAGTATTTGAGACATCAATTGTGATATCTGGACAATCGCCCGCAGAGGTCACCATTGTTGTAGATGTGTAATTGGTCTCTGTTGAATCAATAGTAGAGTAGTTCTTGTGATGTTCATCCGATGAGTCTTGCGAAGTTGAAGATTGGAGTAACATAGTATGTTCATCAATATCCTGTAATTTCGTTGGAGACTTGTGGGTGTAAGGGAACTTCAAGAACATGAGGTCACCATCGTCTAATACGCCGTCATCGAGAAGAGACTCGTCGTTTTCCAAGGAGACGGCAGAAGCACTGGTCCCAAAAGCACTATCCCAACTAATAATCACCACTCCACACAACACTCCTACTAATCCGACAAGTATCCACAAAAACTGGGAAATACTCATGCGATGGTTAAGTAAAAGCGAATTGAAGTTCACATCATTTATAAGGTTGATCAAATTGTATACCAAGAAGCACAAGGGATACAAAATAGACGTGGAGATTTGCGCTAATCCGAGGTTGAAAGCAGTTAACTGACATCCAATAATTGCAAGCATCACAAGTAATAGTATGTATGGAGTCACATTTTTCAATGGAAACACCTTCGAGTGGTTTACTATGATGCTTTCGAATATGACGTCTATAATTGATTTGGCAAAGAGAAATGTGTGTGCCGTCAAAGTCCCGCTTATGATACCGTAATTGATTCCCTTTGCAAATTGGTACTTGTTTGTTTTAATTACTCTGTTGTTTTTGTTGTTGGCATCCTTGTTCGAAGTCGAGATCTTTTTACTGAGATAGAACTTATTCACTGCAAGAAGTAAAAATATCAAGACAAATGTGAAGATAAACCATGACATGAATGACTTTTGGAGTAGTTGGTGCATGACGAGGTTGAAACGTTCGGATGTATCCTTAGGTGGATGGTCATCTACTGATGGAGGCACGTTCCCGTTATATGCTATGATAAAAGCACAGATTGCAATTACTACAGTACCAAGGCCGAGTTTATTGGTGAAGGTTTCCCCTGGTAGCAATAAGCAACTTAATATCGAGTTGAAGATGAGCCCAATACTCTGTAGGGGTGATAGTATGATAAGTGGAAGGGTTGTTATCTGGATGAGCGAACCCAATATGTTTGCTACAATGAAGAGCATGAACCCAAAGAGCCACATGTTTCGCTTGTATTTCTGTTGATGATGGTGATAATGCAATGTGTTTTGTCTTGATCCGCTGCCTCCAGGACCCTTACTTGGATGTGTGATATGCAAAAGATGGGATTTTCGCTGTAGTGTTATACCTAGGGACTGGATTCCCGATGAGATCACGGCCACAGAGCATCCTAGCACGATGGCTGATGTGGATGACTGATCTGCTAAAGATTCGAGCATGCTACGAGTTTCTATGGGGCTTCAGATGTTTTTTTGTGGCGTTTTATGATTTCGTGGTGATTTGGTGTCTTCTTTATGATAGCGATAGGAGTCAAGAATAACGAGCAGAAACGAGGGGCAAGTGGTATTTTGACTCGATATCCCGGTTCGCAGCGTGTTTCTGTGTATGTGTAACGGCTTTCGTGGCGACTTGGGCGAAAGTTCCGATGGTAACCAGGCGGTTGCTTCGGACTCATAGAAGAAAGATACCTGTTATTTACTGTTGATTGTTAGTCCTAAAGAAAAGCGCTTCAGCCTTACCTTCCCAAAGGGGCAAGGTGAGTGCAGATGCAGGAGCTGTAAAGGTAGAGAGGTAGAGAGGTGGAGAAATGGTAGAGAGGTGATTGATGTGGAGGGAATTAGATAACTCGAGATAGATGTTTTAATGAAATCTTGTGCTTGTCTAGCATTTGGTAGTTGGCAGGTTCTATGGTAGTACTTTTACGTGGTTATATAATTGCATGGTTATATATTTGTATTGCTGATGTTGTACAGTGAAGAGTACTTGGGCAGTGCTTGGGTGCAATTTGATGCGATATCGAGGCACGTGATGATATGAGAAGTCGCTCCGAAGCTACGCAGCTGCGAAGTACGTCATTACTTAGTACTTTTGTATGGGGAAGAGAGAGAGAGAGAGGGAGAAGAAGAAGATGAAGAAGAAGATGGTAAGTAGTACATAGTAGTAGCTTGTAGCATGAAGACACCAAATTCGTAGCATCTATTTTAACTAAATTTTTACAACATGTCATATACTTCAATGTAGAACTGTTCCACAGAAAAAAAAAGACACGAACAATCAAATACCCCCTCCAGAACAGTGTTCAAGACCATCACAGCACACTAAAAGTCTAGATCTTGTTTTAGTTTGGAACAGCACACACAGTTCGTATTATATTTTAATTATTCTAACCATGAACCCATGACCCCGTGAAATCAAGATACAAGTGACATGAGATCTGTGAAGGATATACGTGTAGATATACATACAAATTATCTTGGTGCAACGTCATCATTCTTTGATTTTCTGTCTATCTGTCTAACTACACTCAATACCGTGATATCACAGATATATGTGACACGAGATCTGTGAAGAATATACGTGTAGATGAAAATACAAATATTCTTGCTGAAACGTCATCATTCTTAGATTTTCTGTCTATCTGTCTACTACACTCAATACCCTTAGGCTAGACTTTATATTATACTGTCTGCACAGCATAAAACAACGATGAAATTCTCTTAACACATCTTTTATTACACTCACTTAATTGTAACATCTAAAGTCCTTACTGCTCTTCCTTCATTTTCATATTTTTCTTACCTTTTTCCTATTATATTGGAGCGGTTTGAAACCATGAAGGGTGTCTTCATAAATGTCGGCATAACTTAAACTAATCTTAAATTACTTAATAAACTCTAGTATACTCCATTATTCAACATTCTACATTCTACATTCTTAGGGGTAGCACTGTCCCATTCCTGCATTCTCTCTACCCTCTTTTTCTTTTTTCGCGTCGTGCGATTCTCCAGTAACATTTCCGTTTCGAGTAATGATTTGCTGTGAGAGAAGATTCGGTTATTGTTAGATGGTAGGTATTGAGTAGAGCAGTGGTTGTGTCGAGTAGCGTAGAATAGCAGGATTGAAAGCTTAGGACAAAGTATAGTATCGTGTAGAATAGAATTAATGAAATTGCCGGAAAGTCCCGTTGAAATTGCCCAATAATAGCCCTTGTACTACATCTATTTACCTTTAATTCAAGAGTATAGACGAGTCTCACACCATTGCTACTAGTCACTATCAAACACCATAGCCCCATAATACCATAAGTCATAGTCAAAGTTCAATACATACACGCTCAATATGGAAGACTCTATCGCTGATATAATAGACCTCTTGGACTCACCCGAAATCACAGAGATACAATCGGCATTGAACCGGCTAGACGTGTTGCTATCGCTGTTGTTACCTGAAATAGTCAAATTCCATAAAGCTTCGTCAGGACCAACGCCGACAAACAGCACATTAACTCCTCCAGGAGACCTCTCCACATTCATAGTACTCCAAGACAACTTCCAGTACAATATTGCATCTCATCTAATCAACTACTACAAATATGTGCTAGCTAACATCACCAAAATAGAAGAAGAATCGCTTCTAACATGCAATCGCTTGCTCCAAGGATTACTCCTACTTCATCCGAATTCGAGGAACATCTTCAATAGAAGTAAGAATATGAAACTCATACTAGACGTTTTGGAAGCAAGCGACGAAATAGGATTTGAAGCCACCATTTCTGTAATTTCAACTTTGATTCATATACTCTTAAAGGACTTCCGCAACTTCAGGAAGTTCGAGGAGAATAATGGTTGTTCGATCTTGATAAAGCGGTTTAAGCTATCGTCGTTCGATATGTCACGTAAGAACAATTCTAAGGATACTAAGAAAACATACAATCAACAGGATTTGAATTTTAAGATCATAGAGTTTTTAATCTTCTACCTAATTGACGAGACAACAATCGCCAACGCTACAAATGATGCCAGCACGCCATTGAAAACGGTAAAGCAGAAATCAAGCTTGTTCAAAGATGATTTTCCCGACATTGACAGCTTGATAGAGAACTTGAACGAATTAAAGGATTTGTAAAATAGTAATGCATTTATATTTAATAAAGAGAAGACAACAAGGCACTATGCTTCCTGAGCACTAGTGGTGAAGTAAAGAGTATAACATGATAACATAACCCCTATAAAGAGTCAATTAAGATAGTGAATTGATGATGATTGGCCCCCCAGCCATTAGAAATCAATTCGCTACCGGAATTAAAGTCCATTTATTTCTTGCCTCCAAAGACAGGAACTTGTAATGGATACCATCCAATGTAACTGTTGGTGCTGTTAGCAGTAGCACACCACATGAGGTACCAACCGAACCCAGCAGTAAAGATGGAGATTATACCACTGACTCTAACATAAGTCTCGTTCAAGCCGTCCATATAAGCAACAGCAGAAAGAGTAAAAGAAAGAACCAAAGTTACAAATAAACCAATAAAAGCCCAAGTCGATTTAAGGACACACAACAAGCAAATGAATGAAAAAATTGCCCAACCAAGAAGGAAGAAACCAATAGCATTATATGCTTGCTCTGGTGCTTCGGCATACGCGGCAAGAATTCCGAAGTTAGGAGTCAAGATAGCACCGTACGAAAACCACCAGGCACCATATGAAACAAACGTAGTGGCAGCAAAAGTGTTTCCCACATACATCTCCCAGAAGCCTGCAAGCATTTGTCCAATTCCCCCGTAGAACATACACAAAGTAAGAATAACATTAGGAACCATGATGTCTTTAACATGGGCGTTGAAGCAACCAAGAGCGAATGTAGGCAAGGAAAAAGCAGCTAAACCAAAGGCAGCAGCATTACCGATCTGACGTGTTGGTGGTGGAGCGATATTGACATTGTAAGCACCAGCAAATGCTGTCATCAATTCGTGTCTCAAGTACTTTCTGTTGTCAATAATCACGTACTCGTTACCCTCGCCAGAATAAGTGACAGTCCTAAAAGGCAATGATTCGTGTGAGACGCTGGCTTTACCGTCGTTCAACGATTCACTGCTGTTAATGGACGACATCTTTAAATGTGTGCTTCTGTGGGTTGGATCTAGGGCCTTTGCAGAGAATTGTCCAGGGATGTTCTCTGGATCTAATCAAATATATCACTTACCCCATGGGGAGTCTCCGATATATATATTTATTCGGAGACAATCCGCATCCAGCATGCCTAAGCCCAAACTTCCTTTTTGGCGAAAGAGGTACGAACAATAGTGTCATCCCTGGCTTGGCCTCCTACCACCAATGAGATGCAAAAACTATCGGATATATTAGTGGGGCTGCTGCTGGGATTATTTTTCTCAGCCAAAATTCGCAGTAAAAACCTGCAGCAGTATTTTTTATCGGGGGTTTGCTAAATGGGGAGTGCCCCATTAAGAGGTAAGGATGGAGAGAAGATGGAGAGAAGACGGAGAGTAGTAAGATAACAACAGAATGTGGAAGTCCCTTTGGACCTTTATGTTGGGCAGTTATATTTTTAGGTCGAGTCTGTGTGTTTGGCGATATTATACTGATCAGCCAAGAGTTTGATATATGTCTCTGGCAGTGGCGAGGGCAAGGGAGTATTTTGCATTAATTGGCAGGCACAAAGAGTGGAGAAAAGGCGAAGAAATGACTGAGGCAGCCAACAAACATTACTGTACCTTTCACGACGAGGATACGAGAGGTTAGGGCACATCATATTGTATCCCCCACCTATAGACGTGGGTATTCATTGTTCCCATCAGGTAGCGCTCACTAACAACTATACCTGCGCGGTAAGCCAAGCTTAGGAGTTATTCCCAAACAAGCTACTTCTGCGGGGAGTCGGGGAGAAGACCTAATAAGTACAATTCATGCATCATCTAAGTAGCTTAAAGCTAGTGAATAACTGTAATGTGGACCTCTTTACCTCTTCTTATCGTTCAATTTGACTAGGTCCATATTTTCTTGGGAGAAATAATATCTCCAATAGGTACTCAAAATGTCTTGGACGAGTGGAAGAAGCTCGGTATCGGAAATACATCGTTTGCACTGAAAAACTCAAAACAGAGGGTCTGATAGTTCAAAGATCAAGATTCAAAATTCACGAAGGAGAAGATTACCCCTATCAGTGTTATTCCTATTTCAGTCGAAAGCATGAAAATGAGGCTACAGTGAATGCCCTTAGGCGTGGACTTCCCCAAGATCATTCATGTCTACCCCACATAAACGTATGATGTAGAAATTCCAGCACTGCCTTCGATTTTTCCAATCCTTATGAGGGTTTCATTGAAACATGCGGTACCCCTCTTCGAGTCGGTGACCTTGAGGAAGAAAATCCTTTCATGCCCCGTCTTCATTGGTTGTTATTCCGTGATCCCGCATTACATCGCCTTAAGAAAGTTCGTATTTTTCAGATTGCAAAAGATATTCCTGGTTGGATTCACAGCAATATTATTTTGCATGTAACACTTGCTGAAGGTATTATACTCGTTTATTAGGCTGGGCCTCTCTCTACGGAAATTGCTTCGGCCTAACAACGCGCTTGCCGAACCCCATCTTTCTAGGTATATTATTGATATTGCGGGGCATATGTATTGACCCATGCCGCAACAGCGGAAATATATACTTA
This sequence comes from Scheffersomyces quercinus, assembly GCA_030556775.1. Lineage (NCBI taxonomy): Eukaryota > Fungi > Ascomycota > Pichiomycetes > Serinales > Debaryomycetaceae > Scheffersomyces > Scheffersomyces quercinus. The sequence goes on along the minus strand of JAKTUQ010000016.1, from coordinate 103,836 downwards.
TAATTGTCCTGGAAGTATGATTTAGGTCGTTTCTGTGGTGTTTACTGGTGGGCCGGGAGAGTACAGATTGAGAGTACAGGTTGAACTCCGAGATCTACTTTTATGTGTGTCTATTGTATCTATTTCAGCGCTACGGAATTTCTTTTAGATCGTAGCGGCCACTTACACCACTTAAAGCACAAATACTTCATTTGTACATGACTTGAGCTTTACACATGATGTAATTCCTTATATAATGTTTTTACAACCGTTAGTATGCTACGATATTGGTAGCATCCTAATTTGTTTATGAAATAGAAAGTTAAAAAAATTGTCCAAATTTATATAAATTTTGCAACATTTAAAGAAATCATTCCACTGTAAACAGATAGAGTTGAATAAAATTTAAGAAAATAGACTACAGGGAATAACAACGTTTACATAAGGCAGCGGATTGGATCTGATTAAGACCCCTTAAATATTGTTCGGACTTTATTCTAGTGTAAACACTCTTTGATCAGGAAGACAGCTCCATTTTAAGTGTTACTGCCAGCCGTCGTCTTGGCCCATATTAATTTAGTACATTTATTTAATTAGTAATGAAAAGATAATAGAAGAATTGAAAGAGCTAAACATGAACACGTAAAGCGTTAAATCGTTAGATTAATAAATAAATTTTAGCAAAGCGGAACCTGCCCCCAAGTATTAAACGCTTCCCCCTAAAAAAGATGTCATTTATCAAGTTGCTAATGTGCCTTATTCTTACCTGGCTCATATTGAGGAATAAAGAACACTGGTGGTGTAAAGTAACTGTTTGTTGGAGTGGAAATACCAGCAATCATGTTCCAGAAACCACAACAAGCTGAGATGGTAGCCAAAATTCCTCCGCCTTTGGTGACAGCAGCATTACCATTCATGTTTCCAGCAGCCAACATGAAGAAAGCGACATCTAAAGTTACAAGCAAAGAAACGAAACCAAGTGTAGCCTTCATCACAACAAGAATGTTCATAAATGTGTAGATACCCCAACCAATAAGGAAAAAACCGACTGCATTACCAAATTGTTCTGGTTCATCGGCATATGCTGCCTCGATGCCAAAAGCTTCGATAAAGATGGCCCCGAAGGCAATCCAGAAAGTACCATAACTTGTAAAGACAGTTCCAGCAAAGGTGTTACCAATCGCTAATTCCCAAACTCCAGCGAGAGTCTGTACAAGGCCACCATAGAAAATACACATACTGACGACAACATTAGGAATTTTGATTCCCATGGCACCAGAATAGTATAATCCAAGTACAAATGTGGTTGTGGAGAAACCTGCCAAGCCAAGAGCACTAGCGTTTGCAAACTGGTGCTTGGGGTATGGTGTTAATCCGGGGTTAAAGGTACCACCGAATGCTTGCATTAATTCATGTCTTAAGTACTTGCGACCGTCGATTTCAACGTATTCATCTCCTTCTCCATGAAATGTGATAGTCTTATATGGTAATGTTTCGTCGTTAGACGTCACAGGCTTCGCGTTGGAAGCAATAGAATCAGTTAAGTTGAGAGAAGACATGATGTCTGGCTTTGCAACTTAAAAGACAAATTAGTTAAGCACTATTGCTGAAGTATAATTACAAAAAAAAATCTACAATTTAGGCTCCACTACTCAGAGGTATATATACTTCGATAAGATGTCTAAGTGACTGCTAAAGGTGGGGATGTTGTCCCAGGTTTCGGTCCAGAAATGGCTTTATAAATTTTCGCAGTTAAACTGTGATGGGTTCCAGAGACTAAAAACCGGAGTTTTGTTATTAAGGCACCACCAGACGTTCCAGAACCCAAAAATAATAGGATTAATGGAAGTCCAATGCATAAAAACTACTGGAAATGGGTATTAACATGAAATAAGACTGTGTAGATACCACCATGGAATGATAATTTTGGCACTCCTTCCCAAAAATACGGACTTTAGCTGGGTTAAGTCATTAAGATGGTGGTCAGTATGCGTGGCCAATTGTATGTGTTGGCCGAAATGTTGTGCTGGAATCATGCGTTCCCTTTCGAAGCTTTTTGGGAGCTACTACCGTATTTACGGGTGTTAAGTCAGATGATTCTGGGTAGAGCCATTTTCTAACACCGAAGTCTTAGCAAGTGGCCCACATTCGTTAACTACTGTCGCACTTAAGCTGGGCACCAAAAGTTACGCTACTTGGCGAGTTGCGCTAACGAATGCTGTTTCATGTCCCAACACAAGGTGGAATTTTGGGTCCACGATTTACCCATCATCACCACCACCTTGATTGTTGCTGCCGACTCCGACGTGGAATTTTTCAATAACCGTGTCCCTCATTACTTCTCCGGACTACCTAGCTGCCTCGAAGCTATCCCTGGCTAAAGTCCTAAACTGAACAAATATGACACGAAGTATGCAGTAGTCATATATAATTTGTGGGGTAATATGCGCTTTTATGTGATAAAGGTGGGACTAATTCGCTTGCTTAATTCCAGGTCGGAGCATGGGTGGCTCCTCCGGATAGATAACGGCGGAGAGGTGTCGATTTTTTGTATATAGAGGAGGTGTACGTTACTCTGCGGTGAGGTGAATTAGATGCTGTGGTTTCTATTGTTGTTCTAAATAGGTATTTACTGGGAAAAGTAGTGATTTTTTTGCAGTGTGCTGTGGTGGGTTACAGCGAAGGATAGAAGTAAAGCCACAAATCACAAATTTTCGGGTAAACCCAAAATTATGTAGACCTTATCGACTCCTTCTACAGAGTACTTGGCGGGAGTAACCCCAGTCCGAGATTGTAGGCGCTGTAGGTGAAAGTCCATCTCGCCGGTAGTTGCTTTGTAACCCTTTCACACATCATGTTGTGGTGTAGCCTTGTAGTTATCCGAAGATTTGCGCATTTCAGCTTGCTTCCAGTGCCTCGATTGACACTGTGGATAGTAAATTCAGCGTCAACATTGTCAAACGCCTCTAATTTGGGGTGGGGCATGTCCAAATGACCACCACTTCTTTCTTTCCACATTAAGCCCTTATTTCGTCATCGTCGTAGTTAAAATCGATGTTGAAATGCTTGTGGAACTTGACCAGTTCTTTGTGGAGAGTCTCGTCATCTAATTTACTTGTTCTGTTCAATAACAAAGACATTTTCTTGGTTGGCACAGCCGAGTTATTCAAGAACTGCAAACTAGTTGGAGCAAGGCTGTTGTTGAGGCCGATATTGGCATCCAGAACTGGATTTGCTGATCTAACCGAAAAGAGTGATTGATTAGGGATGTCGTTTGCAGTGACTGTTGACACTTCTGCATTTATGTTATATGACGAATATTCACTCAAATTCTTGTATTTTGGTAATGCTTTGTATTGCTGGTTGTTGTTCAATTCGTAGCGTCTTTGCTTGAGGACTAACTCCGCATCCTCATCGATTTTCTCATCAAGGTCATCGTCGTTTCTTCTCTGTTTGAAACTATCTGGGACGGACTTATCTGTCAGCTCAAGACCAATTAGCTGTCTCTGTTTGTCACTTAGAGGTAAGTCCTTACACTGGTCCTGACCCTTTATAAGTTTCACGATTGAAAGCACGATGTTCAACACCAAAATTGCAATTATTAGCCTTCCAAATAGCATAATATAGATATTGTCAGAGAGACTAAAGTTGTCGGGTTCTCCATGTTTCTGGTACTGAAGTTGTAACTGGTACGTAATCGAAGAACGCTTCTTCATCTCATATAATATTAAAAGCTTGGTTGCCAATGATCTCAAAAGACTGAAAGATATCAAGTATAGCACATTCTTCAAGCACTTTTTGATCTCGTACTCTTTGTTTATCTGTCTAGCAAGAGCCTGCCTCATTATAGGATTTATCCACTCACCTGTAGGATTTTTGTTGTAGTCATCCAAGTCTCCATCGTCAAGTTCGTCGTCTTTGGCCTGTTCTCTAAGCAGTTGATAGACCCTTTTTGGGTCTTCTATCATACTGTGAAAGTTTTCAGTTGCTCTGTTGACATACAATGGAATCCTGCTACTATTTTTTTCCTCCAGTCCCAAACTAGAACCTGGTCTTGAGAAGTCTTCGTTGTTACCGATACGAATATTAGGTGGCAAGAAGCTTTGGATCCCGTACTGATTGTCTCTGAAGTTGGAGGTCGGTGGTCGATAGTAGATTGGTTCACCCTTGTTGTTCGAGTCATTATTAAGTTTACCATTAGTAGAGCTAGCATCAGGGCTATTTCCTCCCAATGTGCCGTTTTTAGCAGCAAGTAACATCTTTGTTTGGAAGATTCTGAAAGAGGCATCGCTTAGCGGAGTGACTCCCAGAAGAGTGTCATTTACTATAGTTCGAGAACCCGTTGTTCCAGGTTGATTTGGCTTGATATTACGATTCTGTCCAGAAATGGCATTTGATGAGAGTCCATTACTATTAACATTGCCATTGTTACCATTAACAACCTGTTGACGGTACGCCATTGTATTTATACTTCTATCCGCTGCCGCAGCAGAGTATGCGCTTGTTGATGTAAAGTGTGGAATCGTAGATCCAAGGTTTTCTTGACCAATTTTGATATGGTTACTGGTAGCATTGAAATCACCATTCACTTCATCATACCGATTACTATAGTTTCCAGCATTGTAGCTGTCTCTTTCTCGAGTTCCGTTCAAGCCTTCAAGGAGACTGTCTCTCGGTACTGCTCTCTTGAATTGTGTGCTATTTATGGAATTGTTGGGCAACTTCTTTAACCTTGTCTGTTCCAAAACTGACTGGTTGCCATTGGTGTTATTGACGTTGGCAGGTCCATTAGGAAACGTCGTTGTGTACGAAAATGAGTAGTTCATGGCATCTTCAAACACAGTATCATCGTCGGTCGACATTTCGACTCGGTCTCGCTGCGTTATACCTATCTTCTGGCCTATTCTACCACCATAGATGTCATCTTTAACTGATCATTCGTAAAGAGTAAACTTCGTTTGGTAGCAGCAGTAAAAGAGATTCGAGGTGGTAGTGTTTTAGTCACGTGTGTTTAAGGTGTGAGATGAAGATGTTTTCGAGGGCTGGGACGAGGATGGTGAGAAGAGAGTTACGGTGGTGAGTATAGATACATTTAGTAATAGAGGTCAAGGTATTCGGGGTGTAGTTTGATTTCTACGGGTAAAAAAGCTTAAATGGTCCTAGAGAGCCCAATTAGAGTGAAAAACTGACTTTCAACCAATTTTTCACCTCCTTTGTGCCCAAAAACTGTACCTTCATCACCTCCTTCACTACACTGAAAACCCTCCTAACAAATTTTAACAAGTAGGGTTACCCGGACCCCACTTAGTTTAGCCTCGAAAATTTTTCAGATTTCGTTTTTATAAATAAGTTGAAGTGGATGTTTCTTAGCTGAAAGGTTATGTTTTATGTTGGAAAAGCAATAAGGAAGAGGAAATGTGGAAATAGGGGAAACTAATAGGTATGTTACGAACTTTGCAGCACTAGAAACGGGTGAAAATTGCGTTTCGTGCTGGTATATTATGGCTCTGTTAGAGTGGTAGTCTTCACATCGATACTTTTAAAGGATGAATAAAATGTTACACAGACCTGTACTGATTCTTTATGAGCGATAAACGCAGTCTCAATTCTGATTTATTATGTGAAGTAATGCCTAGAGAGAAGGAATGAAAAACGATATTAGAATTTAATACTAACAGTATTTCAGCCTTCAAAGCTATTTAGACATGATATGGAGAAGAAAGAGGATGAAGAATGAGGGAATGAATTAATGAATAAGAAATGAAATAAACGAAAGCTCAATGATGAAATATTAATTTGTAGATTCCGTAGATCATGTAGAACTTCTTCCCGTACGGGTGGAATGGAATGTAGTAGCTTTAATCTAGACAAACACAAGAAGACTTATGAACGTACGTAAATCTGAACCCAAGAGACCTATAGGCACGAATCGTACTTAACAAATTACAATTAGGCATAACAGTGTACTTCTATCTTCTTGAGAAGCTCCGGATCTTGAACATTCTACCCAGTTCAATTACAACCTTTCCTTTCTTCCGCAAACTACATCTCTGTCCCGTTAATTTACACGTTATATATTTCGAAGTGACTAAGAACAAACCCATTATTACACCACCCACAACTGATAATGTCAAATCTGTATTAATATTTAAACATAGAGAAATGGAATGATGGTTTTCTTTTGATGGTACATGTGTATAAGAGCTAACAAGCTTACTTCTTAGCAGTTAATCTTCTTAAGTAGAAAGCCAACTCCTCACCTTCCAAGATGTAACCATCACATCTACCGGATTGACCTGGTCTGGAAGAGATAGCAGCGTATAATCTACCGGAACCGAATTGAGAGTCGACAGCAGACTCAATGGCAGCTTGGCCAGCTCTGGAAGCCAACTTTCTCTCGACCTTTCTGGATCTCTTAACTTCCTCGTCAACAGCAACTTGAGCCTTCTTCTTACCTAAAGAAGCACCGTAGTGGTTCTCGTACCATTGTCTGAATGGAGTGGCATCGATTTGGACAATAGCGGACTTGGTCAAAGTGTTAGTTCTGACCAACTCGTTGTTAGATGGATGGTAGACGACAGAAGCGATTCTGGTCTTTCTAGCGACACCCTCGGAACCCCAAGAGAAGTTACCAGTCTCAATTCTTAATGCTCTGAACTTTTGGTTACCACCTCTGGTTCTGACGGAGTGGATTCTCTTAGTACCAATCTTGGTGTTAGCGGATTGTCTACCTAATTCGAACTTTCTCTTCTTTCTGAACTGGGCTCTCTTGGCACCAGTTGCAGCTCTCTTGTGACGTGAATCTCTAGAAATACCCATTTTTACCTATAGATTGTTAGTAATTGTTCAACACTATGATATGATATCCACTTAGACGATGGAAGGAGAAGGAAAAGAATAGTAGGAATAAACTTTCTTCTGAATTTTAATGCTTTTATATGCTTGGAAAATTTGCGTGTGCGATGGAACTTCTGGATGTTGCCTATTAAATGAACTGATTCAATTCATTAATACAATTCGTTCCTACTCGTTGATCCTTTTCTACTATTATCGATGCTATTACTTTTTGATGATATGGAAAATTTTCTCCTGATTATTATTGTCCACCACGAACTCGATTGATGATCTGATTTAAAGCCCTTGGCACAAGCAACTAATAAACCATTAGTGGCACTCTTTACTTCTCTATTCTTTGTAATTCATTACTGGCTTTTCGTTCTACATTGGACTCGATCTTATGACTTTTACTTTCATTCCTCGACCGCTGTCGATACGATGATTTCTGCGGTCCATTCCTTTCGTTTTCTATTCCCTTCTCGACCCCGTCTTGCGGTGGATACGCCCGCCATATCTACCTTTCAGCTTGGCTAGCTATTTGTACACATACACTTTAGAATATCACTGATGAACAGAAGTATTGGAAAAGATATTGAAAACTAACTATTAAAATTTTTTTCTGTGGAAGAGAATGCTCAATGAAATTTTTTCCAAACTGAGACACCGCAAGAGCCTAACAAACGGAGAGTGCAGACAGCCTCCCACACCTATCCCATAGTTAGTAAAACAAAGAGTGGATAGGGTGGAGGAGAGTTAGCTGGAGGAACCGTCCCTGCCAGCCTGTATGGGGAGATGAGGTGCGGACTGTCTGCAGGAAATTTCACCAATGAAGTGAAAAATCGCAAAACGAGACAAAGGAATGGTGTATCACGTGATAAAGAGGATGTGTTATTAGGGCTCCAGACCTAAGAGGGTGATATGGTTGCAGGTTAGGATGTTTTAGAGTTTTATTTGTTAATGTATTATGTGCGAGGTAGCGCGCAGTGTTTGGTTTCTTTTGACAGGCATGCATATGTACCAAAAAAAATTAAATACGATGACTAAAGAAAGAAGGTCTAACGAGGTTTATGAAGTAGATGAGTGGTAAAAGGTGCTCTTTATTGTTGTATTATAACCTTTGAAATAGCATTTGTATAATATCATTGTACTGGGAATAGATCTGGTGCTTTAAAACCATAAAAATCCGAGTTTCAGGCGTCTAAACTGACGTTGTTATCATCAAATTGTACTATATTCGAGACACCAAGAAACCACTTCCTTCCATCAATTGGCCATAATATTCATTAATAAGAAGCCTAAAATACAATAATGGAGACCATATACGACGAAATAGAGATCGAGGATTTCACTTTTGATCCAATCACCCAGTTGTTCCAGTATCCTTGTCCCTGTGGAGACAGGTTTGCCATCAGTTTTGATGATTTGAAAGATGGGGAAGATATCGCAGTTTGCCCCAGTTGCTCTCTAATGGTCAAAGTGATATACGAGCCCGAGGATTTGGATGAGTACGAAGAAGAGTTGAAGTAGTCGGACCAAACGAACTGCTAAATCAGAAAAATATGGATTTGCAGCCAGCGGATGGCTGCCGGTATGGATATAGACATTCTGCAATTGTAATAGAACAGGTCAGTTGCAAAAAAGGAAGTGATCAGAGTACTTCTGGGTCACAATTACAAAATACAGATACAGCATAATAAGAACGGTCAACTACTATGGAACCGTCATAACTAAAGCATCAAAAATCAAAAAGGCTTGTGCCGTAAGAAGCATGCACGGAAAACATCAACGAATTGGGATTAACCATTACGTTCGAGGTATTCTGCAAGAAGCAGAGAACGCTTTCCACTCTTCATTCCAGAAGATCTTCTCTGCACTGTAATTTGGGAAACTAAGCAGGGATCCCCGTATCGAATACGAAGTGCCCTTAGATGCATTTCACGTATGGAAGGATTCGTATGATCTCGTGGCGGAGCTGAGCGGCACCATCGACTCCTCATCTCGTTTCATCCCCCGAATTCGGATATGTTACATAGTGTATATTAGTAAATACAAACAAGGTTTCAATTACGGTCCCATTCTAGTTTAAATCTTGAGCATTTTTTGCATCCTTTTGGTACAGTAAGATACAATTATTATCGCCGTAATTACAGCACTGCCCGATGCACAGCATCTCTTTTCGACAAGCCTTCAGACATTAAACAGACCTCAATCATGAAATATTGCTATGTTGATTCCAATTATAGTCTGTAGATCAAATTTGCATCAATTTCATATTTTCCGAAATCATAAACGTTTTTGAAATATAACGTACTTATTATTTTTCAGACATTTCAGACAAAAAAGCTGACTGGTCCAACAACGGTGATGAATAGCCATTGTATTGTTAAAACGCCTAGTCTATACTTCAAGCACAAAATATTCCACATCAGATGCAAAAACAAAGACGTCTCGGAAAAGCACATCTCACATCTATACATGTGCATCTCATCTTGTAGCGGTTAGGGTTGCTGAAAGAGGCAACTTTTGGTTAATCCGGGTCACGTGACCTGGAAATACTCCTCCTAGACGAATTAAGGTTTTATTTCCGAATTGCTTTTTGGTGTTATTTTCTGAGCACGGGATTTCTCTAAAAAATATGTGAAATTATTTAGACCATGGAAGCTCACATTTCCACTAGAAGGTGCGTTAATGGTATTCTCTCGCTATTAACTTAAAAAATTTCAGAAGGCAACCGTTTTCCAATGGACGATTGTTATGAAGATGAGGTGCGGTTGTTCCGGAATGTGATCTGGGAGTTGAGCAATGCATTGACAGTGCATTGTTGTACATAAGGCATTGAAGCGTAGAGTGGGTGAACGTGCCTTTGCTTGTGTAGATGCTTTGGTGGTGCTACTATCACCGGAACGGGCCTACGTTATAATGGAACCAACACGAGAGATTACGCCGTATGGTGAAACAGAGGGGTAGAGACAAGCCCACGCTGAAATGGGAAGGTTTGTCCCAAGTGCATCTGCGCCTAGCAAAGCGTATTCACGTTGAGAAAAAAAAAAAGATAACGATCATCGCTTATCGAGGTAAGTGCTACTGGGCACAAAGCGTGGATCTTCTCCCACCAGATTTTCCGTGATCTAACTGAAATTGTCACCCGTTGGAATGCTGGCGAGGAAAATAGAAGCAATTATATGCCCTAAATTGCAAGGAGATATGCTCTTATCATCAAGCAGTCCTGGTGACGATTTATCTGTATGGAGAGAACAAAGCTGCCACAGTATTTTTACAAAGCTTATACCCAAAACCCAATTTTGCATTGTAGTACCGGTGACCATGGGAGATCACACGGAGTTTTTGGTATTTATCCGTGGCTCGCCTTACGTTCGATTATTGCAATGGTTTGCTCGAGCCATGGGGATCCAAGGAACACTTTCACACGTTATTCACAAGGCGTTAAGGAAAACTCCCTGCCGCCAACCAGCGGTAACCGACTGAACTACATGCACATTTGCATCAGGTAGAGGACAATGGTAATACCAAGCACTAATAAAACTTGCATTTCTCGGAAACACGCCCCGCTCATGCAAAGGAACTAGAAAAGTAGGAACCAACAGGAGTGGTTTAACAGGAAAGAATAAATTAGACCTCCAAAAGAGCGGAGTAACTGCAACGAAATTGGGGTAATACCACAAGAGAACATAGGCCACCTGAGTTCTATTTCCCCGAGGACCCCCAATTGTGCAATAGAAGTAGAACGAAATCGTGGTGCTTTTTGGAACGGTGCTCCAGTAACACTGGACTCCTATACAGTCGTTCCGAGATTCTTCTCCTTTAGGGAAAACTACCCTCCCCCACTTGACGGTTGTATGAACCTCTCCTCAGTGTTGGCTCCCCCAAAAGCCCCAAAAGACAGTGCTTGCACCCAAAGAATAAGGTCAACACACGGTTTTTTGCCGAAACGTTGGGCTCCAAGACCTGGCAAAATAAACACACCACTACCACGGAAGCCACATGGTGGACCTTCCAGATGCGGGCTCGATATTGTTCTTTGTTTCTGCAACCTCGACCTACGCCCAGGGTAGTAATCTAGGAACTTGCCATACCGTGGGGCCTGAAAGGTCTAACCTTGGTCCCGTGGAAAATAACATCCTCCAAGCATCGGTTTGCAAACCTTAATTCAGGGAATTAGGAACCAGACCCTCGAAAATTACACAAACAACGGCTCCCGTCACATAGCCGGTACATACCCATAGATAGATCTAATTGACTACACATCTAACTGGAGGATTAAATCTGGGTTCATATGACTTATTTTTAGCGCCCATGTAATTATGTGAAAAAAAAAATTAATTATTATCGCTCGCCGCCCAGGAATTACTCCAGCTGCTAGCATTTCTTTTGAGCATCCAGTGCAGCCAAAGGCGCCTGGATTGGAAAAATTGCTACAATTCTAGGTGTGCGTATTGAAGAGATCCCCTTAGTCGTGAGTTGAATTAGGACTGGACTTTCCATGGAAAAGAAGGTGATAGGCGGTTTCATTTCAAGTGGAGGTAGGTCATACAACGATATTTTCTCATGTTGTCATCTCCTCCACAGAAAAACTAAATGCGAGTGTACAATATTAGACAGAAGGCGTTACCATGTAGCCGGGCGTAAGACTCATTTTTTGGGACCGATCGACAGACTGAGTCAAATGCGAGATTTTGTTAGGCCCGGGCACACACACGGTATAAGAGTAGAATGTTCCAGGAAGAGGACTACATGAAATCACCACCACCTGTTTCCGGCAAGTTGTGACTAGACCCCAACGACCCTCAAGTTCGAGGTAACATCCAGCTATTCCTCGACAACTTTGCAATCTGTTGGGACCAAACTAAGCTTTTGGGTGGTTTCTTTTTTTTTTCTGACTTCGAAATATACAAGCGTTGCACAATAAACTATATTTTTTCCCTCATACCTAATGTACCATTGTAGACGCTGTTAACCGGTCGGTGAAGTTAATTTCTTAATTTTGCTGCTACAAACGTTTCTTTTATTCCGCTCGCAGCACCTTGGTTCCGACATACTTCCAGTATTATTTGGCTGATCCATCTTAATGATACCATTTGGCTGAGAAACGTCTGCAACCAAGCGGCATTTTGCAAAGGTATCCGAAACATTTCTTACCACGCCGGGTGCAAGAAGCCCAGGCCATGGGTTGCCCAGGACCAAGTGTCAGGCTTGGGACGTGTTCGTTGAAACGGTCGTGATACGATTTTCGCTGTAGTTCGCCTCAGAAACAGTCATTTTACCCATTTCGTTGTGTGCCTGTTTAGTTAGATGTACATGTAGAGTCAGGAGGTGGCACTTAACCACCGAACAAAGGGACTGGAAAAACGATTGCAATACTGTACCTGCAATAACACCGGTTTGACCAGTTTGCACCTCCACCTACTGTAATAACAGTTGCCCGTTGTGGACAACAGAAATGCAGTCTTAGGGTGGGCTGGAGGAAGGTCCTAGATGAAAAAAAAATGGGATCTGGCTGCCACAGCACCGTTCTAAAACCTGGTACAACGGAGAAACGGGAGCAAAACGGTCTAAGGCACTGGGCTGCCCCGTTCAGATGTGCCTTTTTTAGCGTTTCTGCGTAGTGCCCAAACAGGCCCAACCTGGCGCTGCCACTCCATGTTCCGACCAACACGGCCATTCTAGCCGTTTCCGTCTCCACCATCTGGCTTATTCCATCTTGTCTCGATCTTTCTGCTCCGATCCAATCTTTTCCCATGGAAAAATAAATTAGCCGCAACCCATACCCTGCACCATTTTTTTTTCTTCTATTGACAAGAGAGATGTAAAGAGAGGGAGACAGATGGAGAGAGACGGAGACAGACACAGAAAACGATTAAAATACTAGAAGTTCACGGAACCTCATTAATTGGAGTTTTTCACCAGAGAAGTCCCCATTTCCAGTGAATTTTTTTTTTATTCTTTGACTTCTTTTTTTTTTTTCGTTGTCTTCTGTGACTGTGTCTGTCTAAGGACTCAGTGTGTGTCAGTAGTAGTATCTCTGTCTGTTTGTTAATACCAGTCTGTGTCTGATTCTTGATCCTAGTCTGTGTCTGTCTCTGCCTATATCTACATCTCTCAGTATATCTCTATATCTCTATATCTCTACATCCTACATCTCTCTCTACATATCTGCTTCCTCTCCACTCCTCTAAGATTTTCCGCCTACACCTCTACATCACATCTACATCATACATCACTCCAACCTACATCACATCCTCTAACCTACATCACACCTACATCTCCCACCCACACACCTACATCTCCCACCTACACACCTACATCACTTCCTCCCTCCCACATACACCTCCCTCCCACATACATTTTCCCACCTAAAAAATTCCTCCTCTCCCAGACAGAAAATATTCCCTGCACCCAAAAAAACTACCGAGTCGTCCTACAGCAGACACTCCATAACCACACAAAGCTCTATTTATACGGCCGTGTTCCCCTGACAATTTGCAGTTTCTCGGAGATCCAAGAAAGACTTAGGCGTATCCACCATTTTCAACGGAGCTCCCCCAGAAAAGTCCCATCTTGACTGTGTCCATCGTGCTTTCATCGGGCTCGAGTTCTCCTCCCATTTGACGTCACTTTAACCGTAGTCTGCCTGCTCAAGTTGCACTCCCCACGAAAAATCGCTTGCTTCTTCACCACGCAAAGAATCCCTTTCAATAGCACCAGAAACCATCGCCAAAATCCCCGTTTCACGCCTGATACCTCCATAACTTCGCCTGTGCTACCGCAGAAAGCCCCCGAATCATCGTCCTCGGCGCCGTTTCCCCAATCTTTACCGTGCTTTACTTAGTCTGGTACTAATCTCATCCTCCCTATTGCTCACCCCTCGACTTCGCCAAAGAACTCCCTCCGAAAGTAATACCATTCATCCAAATATCCTCCAGGTATTCCCTCGTCAAGTCCACCAAAAGTCCCCGTTTCTGACCGTATCTACGCTCATCCTCGTCGCCATATCCCCCCAAAATCACCCATTCCTCGGACAGTTTGCTCCGGTCTCTCTCAGCATATCCCACATCGTCTCCACAAGGAGCCATTTCGAGTATTCACCGTCTCCAGCAGTGAAAAGAAACCTCCATCTGCCCCAGAATCCGCTGAAAAAACGGCCCAACCCCCGTCCGCCGAGTCCCTAACCTTAGGCCAACTCCAACTACTGACAACGCTCAAAATCCTGGCTCTACTGTTGCCGCTGTGCGTTCTTCAGTTCCCCTCGGATTTTCCCCCTCCATTCAACACAGAAGTGCTCCAAAACGCTTCTAGAAACGGGATTCTTGCTCACGACTCGTCCAGAACGCCCTAGTCGGCCAGCAGCCCGTATATTCTCGAGAAACCCCGTGTTTCCTCGACCAAATCACCCATATACTCCCTTCACAGCCATGAACTATCACAACAACCCCAACCACGCCTACTACTACGCCAACCCGGCTCCACAACCACAACAAATGCACCAGTTCCCTCCACAACCACCCCAGATGCACCAGCTTCAACATGCCGTCGGTCAGGCCGTCAACAACAATAATAATAATAATCCAGCTGGAGTGTCAGCTTCCTCGGCTTCAACACGGCGCGGTCCGTGGTCGCCTACAGAGGACAAGAAGCTCTTGGATCTCATCAACATCTTCGGTCCAACCAACTGGGTGCGGATCTCCAACTCCATTGCCACCAGAACACCCAAGCAGTGCCGTGAAAGGTACCACCAGAACCTCAAGCCTTCATTGAACCGTTCCCCCATCACCGTCGAAGAAGGCGAGCTCATAGAGTCCTTGGTCGCCAAGTATGGCAAGAAATGGGCTGAAATATCCAGACATTTGAACGGCCGCTCCGATAATGCCATCAAGAACTGGTGGAACGGTGGTGCCAATCGTAGAAGACGCGCTAGTGTGGCGAACGGGCATATTCCAAGTGCCAGTTTGAACGGAACCACTAGCGACTCGAGTAGCACAGCAAATAGCGCCAATAACAGCAACAACGGCTCTGTTTCAAGTACTTCTGGCGTGCCTGGTTCCTTGTTATCATCTCAGAACAACAAGAGCTCTGGTAGCTTGACCGAGTCGTCAGGAAACGGACATCGTCACTCGAATTCCTCGGGAACAAGCTTCAATGATGGAACCAGCAGTAACAACACTAATAACACCAACGACATCTCCAATAACTCGTCTACGATCAACTTGGCTGGCCCAGCGTACACCACAACCCCTGCTACTTCGCTCTCGTCGTATGCCATCACCAACAATAGCACTTCCTCAACAACCAGCTCCACCAGTACCATGAGCGCTACTCAGTTGGCACCACCCGTCGCTTCAACGGTTCCACAGGTTCCTCAGCTTCCCCAGATCTCGTTCAACACCTCGATGTTCGGAAAGCCCGACTCGGCAAACGCTTATAAGGCAAACACTCCACCACCATCAGGGTATGCTCATCCCAACACTCTGCCAATGAAATCGCTGGCCCTTCGCTCAGCGAGCTTCGACATCAACTCCAACTCGTTCACCACCTTGCCTCCAATCTCGTCTTCGAACAAGCGCCGGTTGCTCGACGATCCCATCAGTAGACGTCATTCTACAACTAACACCATCATTTCTCATTACACTCCATCCCATAGTCAACAAGGACCAACGCCGACATCTTCAGCTGGACATCATATTCTCTCCAACTCTCACCCAAACCTTCCCAGTGCTTCGTTCGCTATTCCATCGAGCTCAGCTTCGGGAATCGCTACCAACGGAAGTGCAGGCACCATCTCTCCATCGTACGGCTCACCTTTGCTTCTCAGCTCCCAGGTGTCTCGTAACAACTCGATTTCACACTTCGAGTTCTCGACGTTGAATTCTACCAACAACTCCTCGAGACGGTCGAGTTCTATAGCGCCAGATTTCTTTCCAAACCCACTTAAGGAGCTTCAAGCCGCTGCCAGCTCCCTTCAGAACAAAGACGGGCTTGTCAACGGCAACCATAAGAGGAACATCTCGCAGAACTCGTCGTTCAATTCGCCTTCATTGACACCTTCGACTCGTTTCTCGATTTCGCTGACAACATCGATTTTGAACAATACTACCAGCAACAGCAGTAATTTGAACACTCTCGCTTCGTCTACGACTTCTCCCATCAGCAACTACAACGGTCTTAAAAACGAGCACTCGTTGAGTAATGGGCTGATCCACGAGGCGCTCAACGAAGAGGAAGTCGAGTTAAAGCACAAGAACGACATCGACGTGGATATGGACGAGAACGACAACAAGAAATTGGACGATTCGCTTCGTCCTCCGGCTGTTAAAACTAAGATTTCAGTCTCGAGCTTGATCGATTGAAGAAAGAGCATTCACTACAGTATTGTAACTACAGAACAGTATTGTAACTACAGAAACAGTATTACATTGGAAAACGATCTCTGTGAACACTGACATGAAGATATTGAATAGTTCACAACGCTTGGTTTGCATTAATTATCACCCCCTAGGCTGCCTAGTTCTCGGCTGATTACAGAATGACTATTTGTGGCCCATTGATTGGAGCTGCGTTTATGTATTAATACGACTACGACTTGCTTATGGAAAAGAGACCGATTTCAATTCACCACGAGCAGATAGCTGCCATAATGATCCCCAGCAATGGGAGCAATTGACTTCATGCTTTCTGGTAATAATTCTAATAAAACCACCTCAAAATACACCAGGGCCGATGGGTTCTTCCAATTGGATGAGCTCCGGGTGTCTCTGTTTAATATATGTATTAATTTACCTTACAAGATGTAGATTCTGTAGAGTAGGCCCATGATTGGAGAGGTGACTAAGTAAACGATATATACTCCTCTGGTTGATATGACCTAGATCGATTCCCATTCTATCTATGGAATAGCCCAATTCATTAATTCTTTAGACTATTACTATTTAACTAACTCGGTTCATATCGATCCAACAATTCTATAATATTACACAACTCCAATTCCCCTCAAGCCAAACTAATAAACCATTTCCCAACTAATTATTCCAACAGCCAGCTAATACAACTAATACAACCACGCAAGCAGAGAACCACCTTGTTCTTCCTCTTCCCGCCTCGAACGATACCATCTGCCTATAAAACCACTACGTCCTCCAACTAACTCCACTCTGAGGTTGCAATATTGCAGCAAGTATTTCACGGTAATGCATTACCGCCGTTAACGGCACAACCAGTTTCCCAACCGATTCATTGACGTCCTGCCCAGCCTAAGGTGCCTTACATGTTTCATTTAAACCCGGACTCTGCTTGAAGCAACTACTAGCGGCTTGGATCAGAGTCTGCTTAACTCGCGTTTCAAGAGGTACTACTTTACGAGTTCCATGTTGCCAAGCACCCAATTTACCAGAGAATAATCTCTCTTTATGCTGGAGCTACCCGCGGCAGTCTAAGTCTTAACAGGGCTTCGAAGTCTTGCACCTCTTGGCCATTTGAGCTTTCAGCGGCTTGCCTCTTTGAGCCACCGATTCCATATCCTGAAACCCACGGCATACGCCTACCCCCGAGAAAATCACTTCGACCTGACTTCATGTCCCGGGTTTAGGGTTAAGTCTACTTCGTGGCCCCGCCCTACACTCATTAGGTTGGCGGTAGTGGCCTTTTAAGCTTAAATAGTCCGGTTTTAATGGTTTATAGTTCTGGTTCCTCTTTGGGAACCCCAGTGAAATATCGATCGACGGTATAATTAGAAGACATGGTTTTCTACCCACCGTGGCTCTGCGTCCAGAGATTTGTGTCTGCATCGACACTGACTCGACTCTTATCTCTCATTCGCTATAATTCGCCAGTTCGTCTGGTGTAATTGCTCCATTCCATTGTTTCATTAATTAATAATATTGCACCCAATATCCACAGTTAACACATCCACTAAACGAACCTTCTCTTTTTCTATTATTCCGCATTGTTGCTGACACACCGGGCCAACATTTCGCCCTCCAGTGTGGCCATCCGTTCCCCTGTAGAAGGTCCACACAATGCTATCAAACGCACGGTTATCACCTTCTTCTGTCATGGTCCACCGACATCGGCCGTATATCGGCACAATCCATTTAAGCACGCATCTGGCCCAATCGGGAAGCTACTGCGGCACGGGTGCGGCTGCCAGATTGGGCCGGGGAAAGATCTTCGGTACATAGCAGAATTCTGGAGGTGGTAGGATCGACGTCGAAGGTGGTATCCATTCAGCCAGGGGGAAAATGGGCCGACTAGCAGCGGGAAGCCTAGGCGATCGGTGACCCCCGAGGATCTGGTGCTAACTTGGTATGGTGCCAGCCGTGGATGTGGCCGTGAGATGGAAGATGCTCGGCAACGAAGAGCCCTACGGTTTGGTATCCATGGAAAGCACTAGCCTCAATGGAACCGTATGCTAAACTCTGCACTGACGGAACAGCCTCCCGAGCCGCCACAGATGCCTCGAGTTATAATCAGGGATCGGGTAGGAATTGTTCCTTTCAAGGAACAATGGAACGAGAGGGGAACATCGACACGCGGCGCTACCAGTATTATTTTTTGATTGACGTTTTTATTTCATGCAGGTGTATTGTGCGGCACGGATGTAAACCCCAAAGAATGATGTCGTGCGTCGCAATATTATGTAAGCAGATGATTTGTTGCAAAAGAGGGATGGCGTGGGGGAGATCCATGAAGAGAGTGACTGCAGAGGTGTGGTAAGGTTTAGTGTTGATGTAGTATAATTGAGTGAAATGAAGAAGATAAGCAGATATTCAGGGTGAGAGATGAGTAGCCGGGTCTTTTTTTAGCTTTTTTACCCTTTTTACGATTTTTGTCAAATTTTTGGTCAACTTTTATTAGAAATGGGGCTGCATCTTTAGTATATTATGTACATATATTATATTCTATTTCCAGTATACTAATTAGACAGAGGAGAGAACAGACAAAAAGAACCGATGACTTGGAATCAAAAATAGTCGTATGTTTATTCAAGACGTTGCAGACGTTGCAGACAATAGCTTGATATGAAACCCATGAACCTAAAGAGAACCCATCGCCACGTCATCCCTCAGCTGATTGTTCTTCATATTGATGTTACATTAGTACACATTAGAATGCGTTAGTATAGACTAGTGCACACTAGCGTCCATCGTGAAGAAAGCCGTGACATAAGCCATGACATAAGCAGGGATGTGACAACTATGACATAAGCAGTTACGTAAGCTATTTCCCGAAGTTGATGACATAATCAATGACATAAACAAATCTTCAACTTTTATGACATAAGCGATTACGTAATCAATATCTTTCACTACCATACACTCCTAAATAACCTCCAAACACCCATACCGCCAAAAAAGCCCTAGAAAACGACATTTTACCGCCATCCAATGTCGCACTCACTCTCTCACTCTCACCACCCACAATGTCGCATTACGATAACCGATTTGAACACCAAAAACCTCAAAAGCTGGAGAGAACTGGTAACTCTGTTCCTGTTAAAGGAAGCACAAGACCACCAATTCATCTCCGGAAAACTTGGCAGTTGTGTCATTGTGTACCCCTGAATCTGCATTCTTGCCTGTACTCATTTGAACCAACCGAAACGGACCAATGGCCATCTCCATTGCCGAGCAGAAGACCGCTCTTGCGTCGTCTCTCCTGGCGATAAACCACCAGTCCAACCTCATGAAGCAATGCTTGGCAGATAATAACATTCTCCAGGCACTCAAGCACTGCTCCAACTTCCTCAACGAGCTCAGGACAAACCAACTATCACCAAAACAGTACTACGAGTTGTACATTGTGGTGTTCGACTCATTGGAAGCGCTTTCGTCACACTTGTTAGGATCACACAACGCCAAGCAACAAAAACTAGAAAGAAAGCAGAAGTTAAATAGTGCCGAGGACTCAAGTACTAGCAGTGGTGGAAAAGGAATTGCTGCAAATGCCACTGCGCCATTTTTGGCTGATTTGTACGAGCTTGTTCAATACTCAGGAAATATCATTCCTCGTCTTTACATGATGATTGTCATCGGAACAACATATATGTCCACAAAAGGCGCTCCAACCAAGGAGATCATGAAGGACATGATTGAAATGTGCCATGGAGTCCAACATCCTATCCGTGGTTTGTTTTTGCGTTATTACTTGCTGCAAAGAACAAAGCATCTTCTTCCATTTGGAAATGCCAACGATTTTAACGACACTGTGGAGTTCCTCATTCAGAATTTCATTGAGATGAATAAGTTATGGGTTCGTTTGCAGCACCAGGGCCATTCGCTGGAGAGAGAATTGAGATATAGAGAGAGAAAGGAATTGAAAATCCTTGTTGGATCCAATTTGGTGCGCTTGTCTCAAATTATAGACGACTACGACGGAGACGAGAACTACTCCAGCATTAAATACTACCAAGAAAAGGTTTTTCCAACCATTACGGAACAGATTATTCAATGTAGAGACCACTTGGCGCAAAGCTACTTGATAGATGTGCTCGTCCAGATCTTCCCAGATGACTTCCATTTCGCAACTTTGAACAGTTTGTTGAATGATGTTTTTATCAATTTGCATCCTCTATTGAAGAAGAGTGAGTTGGTCAGTACCTTGATCGAAAGATTTATCACATACCACAAATTTGAGAGTGATATGAGCAGTTCAAAGATTGTAGAGGAAGAGAACGAAGAGAAGTTGGGAGAGTTGAAGTTAGCAGAGAGCGACAAGGAAGAAGAAAATAAGGAGAAAGATGATCAGAAGGATAATGATGCTGAGAATAAACAAGAATCCGAGGACAAGGTTGATTCACCAGCGATTTCAGCTCATTCTAAGCCACAAAAGGAAGAAGTCCACCAAAAGATTGATATTACTGTTCTTTTTAACGTTTTCTGGAACTTCTATCTTAAAGTCTTTGAAATAGACCCAGAGCTCCCTTCTGATGAACACTCAGTTCTTCTCCAATCGTTTATAAAACTTTCACTTACCTACGATCCTGATAACTACCAGAACTTGGATACTATTTACCAATTCGCCACTGAAAAGCTTTCCACCATTAAGGATGAGGACACTGCCAACCAGGAAGACATCTGGCTCCAGCTCTTGATTGTCCCAATTCGTCACTTTAAGTCTATTAAGACTCTCTTCAAGTTGCCATTTTTCCATGAATTCTACTTGAAGCTCACAAACAAACAACATCAGAAGCAGATCTCATTAGAAATCATAAACAAGCTTTTAGGAGTCACTCCAGTTTTAGAAGAGAATGGATCCACGACCCAGGGTGAATTTGAGCCAGAACACTTTTCCACTACGGAGGAAGTAGATGGTATATTCAAATACTTGTTGGTGCTTATTAAAGACTCAGATAAACAATTAAATACTTCGAAGAACTTGGGAATTACCAAAACAATTACATTAAATAAGGGAGAAACCGTAGTTTCACAAGAATTCCTCAGTAACCAAGAGAAGGTTTGCAAAATCATCCATTTGATAGAAAACGCCCAAGACCCGTTCAAGAATTTAGCCAATTTGATGTATGTCAGAAGAAAGTACTTAAACAAAAATTTCGACAACATCATTTACACTTATCCCACATTGATTTCTCGTATCTTGTATAAGCTCAAGATTGTTGGGTATGCACTTTTGCGCAAACAAAGAAAGAACAAGAGTAAGAATGTCGAGAATAACCAAGATTTGCTTATAACTTCCAATTTTAAGAACTTATCTATCATTGTTGATGAGTTATACCAGTATCATGCTGAGAATAATTCAGAGTTGATTCTCAAGATTTACCTCAATGCTGCCTCTGTCGCTGATCAATTGAAGCAGGAATCAATCAGTTATGAATTGTTCACTCAATGCTTTGTTGTATATGAAGAGAACTTGATCCTAGGATCGCATAACTATGTCCACCACATAAATCCCCACGATTCGCTTGCAGGAGGCTCTCTCCCTTATCAGTCAATTATTTACATTGCAAACAAGCTAGTGACAGCTCGTTACTTCAATAAGGAGAACTACGAGAACTTAATAACGAAGTTAACTTTGTATGGATCAAAGCTATTGAAGAAACAGGACCAGTGCAGATCTGTGTATGCCTGTGCACATTTATGGTGGTGGTGTGAGCTACTCATTGAGCCTACTGAAAAGTCTCCTACAGTTCAATCCAGTGAAGTAACTGAAAAGTCCAAAACAGCGGAGACAGAAAAACACGAGAGTGACGACAAGGCTGAGAATTCTGAAAGTAAGGCAGTGGACCAGGCATCTGGCGATGACATCGATGAAGATGAAATCGAGTTGTATAGAGATGCGAAGAGAGTATTGGAATGCTTACAGAGAGCTCTTCGTGTAGCAGATAAGTGTATGGACCCATATTTGTCATTACAGCTCTTCATAGAGATTTTAAACCGTTGCTTAATTTTTAACATTTACGGCAATGGTTTGGTGGATTCGAGGTATATTAATGGTCTTATTGATTTGATAAGGACTAACATCGATAACCTTAGAGAGGATGATGCTGACGTCGCTGCTCACGAGAAAGAAACAGAGGATGAGGATGACGACAAAGAGGCGAGGTTGTTCAGACAAAGTCAGGGATACTTCGAGAGGACTTTGGGCTATATTAGAGATCAACAGGCTTTGGAAAACCGCTTTGAGGGCATCCTCGTCTGAAGCGTCAGCATGATGAAAGAAGAATAGAAAATACACGCATATAGGCTTTTGTGGTACAAGAAGACCATGTGTTGAGCGTCAATAACTATACAATAGTAATACTTATGAAAATAAACAGGCCTAAGATGTAAATTTACAATACGTGAGTCATAAGCCACAGAATAGCAAGCCACTCACAACAACAAAACGTGTAAACAGTACAGAAATCACTGGACTTACGAAATTCGAGGATAAAAAAAAACTGAAATCTCACATGGCCTATGAATTTCTACTCCAACCAGCAACTCTATTCTCTCTGTCAACTTCCATCGTCCGAATATACAACCATCTATTACCACCTTCTTTAACCTACAAGTATTAACTTGCACCCAAAATCCGTATGCATCTCGGAAATAACACCAGCTATATACAGTCCTTATCTCCGCTTTTGCAGCAATGTCTCGAGAACGACATCTGCTATCGGGAAAAAAGAACCCCATAACAAGACGACATATTTACTATCTGTTACCACTGTAGACTCATCTGGTTATTAGTTCACACCACAATTGTGGACTCAAATCCCACAGACTATCAGCATCTTATCGCAGTTATCGTAACCTCACCCCCAACACATCCCCTCAGCCCGTTCTGGCCTCACCATTGTCCTCCCATCTTGCCACCTCAAACTCCGTGTTTCTTCCACATAGCCCCATAAAGGCTTATGGCCCTGGATAGCATCGGTTCCGACACGACATCTGTTCACGGATACCGTTTCGAAATTGCAGTTTAGCCAATCCACACTTTCGGTATAATGCATGTTACGGTCTCCTAAATAACCTCTAAAAATCACCCACGAATAAACATAAATATATACTAGAGTTGTTTTGCCATTGAGTTGTAAGAGTAGTTACATCATCACGGAAACAGTCTACGATTGAGCCATGAGTCATACTGCTCGTGACGTTTCCATTTGGAACATGTTGGTGTATGGCACTGCCAGGACACCAACAGAGGAGAGGAACACCCTCACAGAGGAACCTGTTGTAGTAGACGCTGAGAAGGATCTTCCTCCTCTTCCAGAGCACACCAAGAGCGAGAACAACAACGCTAACGATGAAAAATCACACGAATTGGACGACGAGAAGGCAAGACTTGCCGCAAAGTACTACGACGAGGAGATGGAAATCGGGTTTAATGAAAAGGAGGACTATCCCCTTTTAGACAATGAAAGAGCAATCACTCCTAGATGGATGCAAAACTGTAACAAACAGGGTAACAAGAACTGCCTTGTTAAAAGGAAGTCAATACTCTCCTTCTTCGTGGTTCTTTTCTTCACCATTTTTGGTTTCAGCTACTTCCATGTCAGCACCATACAGACGCAAGACCCTACTCCATTCAGAAACATTGCCCAGAGTCTCTTTCTCATAGATGATGGGGCTGCTGGCGCTTCTCATGCTTCCAGCAACACCACAACTCCAAGGGAGATCATTTCTGTAGGATTTCCTCACAGAAAGCATGGAAAACACGCACCAAAGCCTGTTTATTCCACACTTCTTGTGAACCACACCTTCGGACACTCTTGGGGTCATCCTGCGGTTGTGAACTACACACCACCAGCCGACATTGAGTTTGACAGAGTTGTTTTATCCTTGAAGACAAGTGTTGACGGTGTTCAATACGACAGATTGGCTAATGTGTTCTTGAACGGTGTACAGCTTTGGAGAACTTCTACCATTGAGCCTGGTGGAGGACCAGTTTTCTCCGAGTTCGACAAGGATGTAACCAGATTCTTGACATTGTTTAAACAGGAAGGAAAGTTCCTTTTCCAATTAGACAACATCTTGTCAAGAAGACTTACTGGTGAATTCAAGATTGAACTTACTGTTAACTTCTACAAGCACCATAAACATGGCCATAAGGACCACGACCACAAAGATCACGAAGACAAGGACCACGAAGACAAGGACCATGAGCATAAGGATCATAAGGGCCACAAGGATCACAAGGGACAAAAGAATCACAAAGGTCACAGGGGACTTAATATACTTGACATTGAAAAGGAGGACTTCAAGGGCGACTATAAGGTCTTCTCGATTGCGAAACCAGCTGATGCCATTCATGCTTTGATCACCAATCCTGATGGAAGCAAGCCTCCTTTAGCTTACCTTCCTTCGGACAGAGTGCAAGTGAAGCTTCCATCTGTGCCAGTTAACACCACAAGACTCAGACTTTCAATTTTTACCTCCGGTAATGCCGCAGAAGAGTTCTGGTACACAAACGTTTTAGACAAGTACATCGACAAGTTTGGAGACCAAGGAAAGCGCTTCGAGGGACATGGACCAATCAGAATCGTTAATGTATTTTTCAATGGCGAGAAGATCGCGGTACAGACTCCAGAACCAGTTATTTTCACTGGTGGAATCTCTCCTTCTTTATGGTCCGCTGTAGTGAGCAATGATGCATTCGATGTCCCAGCCATCGAGCTCGACGTCTCTGGTTTGTTGCCATATCTTTGGGAGTCACAGGCTATTGAAGACAAGTTTATCGAGATTGAAATTAGTAATGGATTGGGCGAGATCGGTCATGCCGATTCCAACGCAGTATCAGAGAACTGGATTACAGCTGCCAGTTTATTGACGTACGAGGATTCTGAAGTCGTTGCTGCAAAGGGAGAAGTACTCAGCATTGACCACCATAACAAGGGTCTGGTCATCGCCTTTGCTCCTCCTTTTACAGGTTCCATTCAGCATGTAATCAACGGTATTTTTGGTGGACAATTGGTCAGTAGATTAGAACTCACGTTGAAGAATGGTAATGTGTTAAACACTACTTTTGGGGCCTATGCCAAGGGAGAGATTTCTAATGTTCAAAGTTACCGTCATTATGGAAGCACCCAGAAGGTTGTTCACGTAGGTCACAGTGTTCAGTCTGTCTACATTCAAGATAACAGCATACCAGAAACCGATGTTGCATTATGGAATGGCGATGACAAACACCCTCTTCCAAGCAACGTGTTTCACTCAGTGAATGTGTCGTTGAGTTACCCTCTTGTTTTGGAGGTAGATGAGCGCAACAATACTATAATTCCAGGAACTGACTTTGAACTAGAATATGATGTTAAACTCGTAACCAGCTCAAAGTCCGAGTACTCTTTCCTCGGCAAGGAACATGTTGTGAATATTGACAAGACCCAGAATGGTACATCCAAATTTTTCCTTGCAAGCAAAGGTAACCATGGATACGGTGCTTTGACTACCAAATTCAAGTTCAAGGCCGAGGGCCCAGAACATACCTTTAGGCTAAAGCGTGTGGTGGAGTCAACTAACGGAACCGTGATCCTGGACGAAGTAACATTACCTGGCCATGAGGGCTTAAGAAGGCTTACTCGATTCAACGTTGCACATACTAAAAAAAATAAGCTTGATAACCTATTGAAGCATGGTTTCCACAAGATTATGTGCGCTCGAAGATTTGACTCCATGATTGAAACTGCGAGGAGATTCATAGTTGGTGACCCTGAAGTCAGACGGTTAAAGAATCATTCCAAAGTTGATGGTCACCGCATCGAGTACTTAAGCGGCCAAAGGTTAGAAGGAACACTTTGTTATGGCAAGAGCTGTTCTATTGGTGTACCCACAGCCGAAAGCGAGGAATTGAGATTCTATCGCATTACTACCAAGCTGAGATCAGCTTTCAAAGACGCTAAGAATAAGATGAAGATGAAAGTGCATGCGAAGTTCAGAGCAGTCTATGACAGACATCGTATTGAATACAAAAAGGTTGTACACCAAGTGAATGAAAAGTTGACCACCGGCCATGAGATTACTCATAGCTTGTTCAATTACTTACAAGGAAGAAAGTAAGTGTAAGCAATAGTCTTGACTTGATTGTACCTTATATCTTCTTAAACTGAGAAAAGAGTAGGAACTGAGAATTTTACAATATTCAATTGCTGGACAATGTTCTAATAACTATTGTTAACTTTATATATGTTTAAGTGTGAAATGAATTGATATCTTAATGAATCTGATGTAAGTTGCGCTATTATTATCCACCTCTATCATCCAAACCCAGACCATTCTATAGAAAAGGATATCTTTTTGGTCTCATGAGAAAGGCTCTCTATAAATTCATCGTCGATATCCTCTGAAGAGTCACTTTTATCAGATTCAGCAACGTCGCCAATGATAACAATATTCTTTTTGACACTTGTTGCCAATCTTCCGCCAATTACAAAATCCTGTAAGTCGACCATGTTGAATTTAACAATCGAGTATGAATGGAATCTTAATGGATCACCAGGATATATCACCAAATCACCTCCGAATTTCAAGCCTGGATTTATGAAGAAGCCTAGTTCTTTCAAGTATTTGAAATTCCGGTAGTAAGATCGTATTTGACTCTTTGAAAGGGAAGTCTTTTCTATGTAACTCTTCAAGTATTCTTTCAATGGTACTTGATAATCATCATTTGATGGCTCATCACCCACTTTATATTCAACCAGATCCGTATTGGACGTGACTATGAAGTTGGCTTCTCTGATCTCTGATTGTGAAGCGAGCTTCGGATTGTGGTCTTTCTTCGTCATTACTGTTACATTGTTGTTATTTATCTTTCCCTTCTTTTGTAGTTCTTTCGCCTTTGTCAATCTGTAGTTGACTTGATCTATGAGCTTGGCATGTCCTGACTCGATTAACCAGATAACTTCCCATATGAATAATTTCAATGGCACAGAGAGAAAGAAGTTCTGCTGGGGATATTGGGCCAAGGTGCCAATGAGTATACCTAGTATTCCGAATTTATCTCTTAATCTTCTGATGTCGTCCACATTGAATACAAGAACCTCTGGATGACCATTCTTCGCTATTAATGGTAGGTTTATCTTTTTTATTGCAGTTGGCTCGGCAGAGAGTATTGGTTGATTTGTGTTTAACGGAGAGTCGTTAGTTTTTGATAGGTTACTCGATTCTAACAGATCTATTGAGCTTTCTGTTTGTGCCAAGTCCCCCTCTTTCAGGGTCTCTGTATCTATTTGTAGTCCTCCTTTTATCTCTGAACTTTCCAGTTCAGCTTCAATGCCCTTCTCTTCTATCCTCTGATCTTCTTCAAGAGTCGCCGTCAGGAGCGAACTCTCCACAGCATCAACAGATTCTTGGGGTTCTTCCCGTGCTGCGGATTGCATATCCTGAGCCATTCCCTGACTTCCTGCTAAGATTTCATCCATTACTTGAATGCTAACCCAGCTTCTACTTTCCTCTACGACATATACTGTACTATTTACACTGCACAGTCACGGACTCACAATCACAAACTCATCAACTCCACAAATTAAAGTGATGATCTTCTCGCACCGTTTTTTTTCTCAACCAAACGAGGTTTTGCAGCAGTTGAGGATTGTGGGTTTGCATGGAGGCATGCGAGTAGAGTGTGTTGGTGGTTACTTAGATTACCAAATTCTGTGGTAAAAGTGTTGATACTGATTGGTGGTTAGTGAGTGGGATAAATAGCTGTTTCGTTTTAGTTTTAGTTTTATTATAATTGTAGGGTAATTGTTGTATTATTGTAAAGATTAGCAGTCGTTTCCATTGTATACTCTAAAATGACCAGTCAATTTTTATTGTAATAGTTGTTTCCAGGATCACCAGAAAATGGCCATAAAATTAGTGTAAAGGATTACGACTACAATCAATTCTATCAATACACAATAGAGTAGCACAACCGATGTGGAGTATACAAAGTGCGACAGTACGGTTGAAAGAAAGGATATATCAAGGAACACTGAGAGCCGAATAGCGAACAAAGGTAACAACTGATGAAACGGAAATGGATAATAATAAATTTCATAATCACCAATTGGGAATGACCACACTTCCATTCGGGGAAACAATACAAGAGTCAATAAATAGAATAATTTTATCATGATTCAAAGAATGAAGAAAGCGTATAATGACTGTTCACAATCTGGTTAAATCAAAGAATGAATGTTCAAAGCAACAGCGGCAGCATTATCAATTAGTTGCATTGGAGTTTACTGAATGGGTATGGGTTTGCTGTACTCTCCACTAATTAGTCCCATTCAGCAAATGTTGAAACGGTTTAAGAAGTGACTCATACAACGGGTTATTCATCACGCGAGAAAACAACACCATCTACACTACGACCAATCGTTATCACATTATATATATTATTAAGTCAACATCTCGGACAGGTCATATAAAAAACAACTCCGAAACTCAAGGTAACGAGCGAATCAAGTTAATGGACGTCTCAACTAAGCGAATGCCTATTCTAAATAACACCTGCTTTCAACTACACAGGTATCATCCTCTAGTTCTTCTAAAACCAACTAAGTAAGGTGGAACTCACCCAAGTCATGCATAACCATACCGGCAAGAGCAGCGGACATGGAAGTGGAAATGAAACCACAAACCAATGCTGAAAGAATCGAGGCGGCAATGTCCTTGGCTCTGGAGTTGTTGGTCAAGGTGTTCAAAACACCCAAAGTGATACCAACAGAACCCAAGTTGGCAAATCCACAACAAGCGTAGGTAGCGATCAAAGTGCCTCTGGCGGACATAGTGTTGTATGGAGCTTCGGTAATCAACATGTTGTAGGCCACATATTCGTTCTGGATGAACTTATGGGCAAGCAACTTGGAGATGTGCATGATCTCATCACGAGGAGGACCCAACAAGAAGGTCAACGGGTACAAGATGTAAGAAAGCATCAATTCCAAAGACAAGGCCTTGATGTTCCAGAATTGTCCGAACCAGCCCAAGACACCATTGATCAATGCAACCAATCCAATGATACACAAACATTGAATCATCATGGTACCAGCGATTCTTAAACCCAAAGTAGCACCATGCGAGAAGGCTTGCAACACGTTTTGAGGTTTGTCACCGTCTTCGTTGGTAGGAATGATGACCTTACCAGCAGAAATGGACTCTTCAGTTTCAGGGTATCTCAACTTGGAAACAGCTAATGATGCTGGAATAGACATAACACAAGAACTCACTAAAGCTTGGGCATTCAATCCTAAACCAATGTATCCGACTAAGACAGCACCAGAAATAGTAGAGAAACCAGAAGTCATGATTTGATGCAACTCGGCCTTAGTCAAGTATGGCATCAAGTCCTTGATCAAAATAGCTGATTCACCAATACCAACGAAAGGAGAGGCAGCAGCAGTAATGGCTTCAGCACCAGAGACTCTCAAAGTCCAGAAGAAGAAGAAAGCAAACTTTCCAATAGCCCACTGAATGAGGCCGAAGTAGTACCAGATGTGGATGAAAGCAACGAAAAATGCAACTGATGGTAACACGGTAAAGAAGAACATACCGAGGTTGGACACATCAGTACTGGTTAAGAAAGCAACACCAGCTTTTGCAAATCCTAACAATTCACGAGCCAAGGTGGAAATGAAGTTGAACACATCAAAACCAGCCTTAGTTCTTAAAACAAAGAGTGCAACAATAAATTGCATTAACATACCTCCAATCACTGTGTGCCATTGGATCTTCTTAGGGTTTCTAGAAGTAATGAACAAACCGAAAATGGCAACGAGACAGCCAAAGAAGGAAATAGCACGGTCTTGTCTCTTGGAATATTCGGTCTCAGTTGGAATAAAAGTACCAAGTAAGATAGATGCAAGAGTGACAACAGTACCAGCAATCAATCTTTGGTATCTTTGTGGAAAAACCTTGGTGTAGATGATATCAGTGAAGTAATCCCAAACCATTTTGACATAGCTTAAAGCCCATGGCAAAATCTTGCAATGCCATGAAATCAATCTGACCATAAGCATACCCCAGAAAATAGTAGGAATCAACCATTGGTGTCTATGCTTCTTTTGGATGATAATAGATAACCACCATGAGGTGAAGAAGCATGCAAGGAAGATATGGAAGAACAATCTGTACTGGGGGAATCTGATCTTCAACTTCTGAGACCAACTGAGATAAGGAGTAGAGACGACATCTCCAATATGGGATTCATTATCAGAGACTTCTTTCGACTCCTGAAGTTCGTCAGAAGATGAGGCTTCTTTTTCCTTTTGGCTCTCAAGATCAATCTGGGCGGACTTGGTGTCGTTTTCAATAATCGAGTGATGGCTTGTAGCCGTTTTCACTGGAGAGATATTTGACATTTCGATTTTTTTAAGTTTTATTATATGGTTTTGACGTAAAAAATACGATGTCAGGTTAATGGACGGATTGGAGGTATGATTTGTATCCGTGAGATAACAAATAATAGGACATGAGTTTGTAACTAAGCGTTAATGACGAGACTACTGGTAACTACAAAAGAGATATCTACCAGATCCAAATTAAATGCAATTTAAAAGTATTTATATAAATCGCAAAAAATCAAACGGCCCTAAGATGCAACTGCAAGGTTAGAAAATTTTTGGAGCCATCCCGCCATCTTGCATTCCTACATAGCATCAGGAGCTGATCAAAACCTACAATGAAGGAATTTAAATGGCACAAAAAATATCCACAAGAAATTTACCGCCATCTCTTACCATATTTCCACTTCACTTATCTTTCAGAAAACGCCCAGTGCTACTTCGTTTCACGCGATGCCAATAAAACTGCTATCACTACGGGACCAGAATTATTTTATTCACTAAGCCGCAAAAATGCCAACCGGAAAAACATAGCAAAAAAGAAATGAGGGGGCATGCTTCTGATTACACACAGGAATTTCCGTGCGGCGGTTGCTTGGATGTCTGACTTCTGGACAATATACCTTGTTTAGGAGTGCCGAAGTAAGAGATTGATATCGGGGCCGCTCGTGAATTAAGCCAGTATGCAGGGAAGTATGCAAAAAGTGAATGGCATTGTCGCCAGACTGCAGCATTGTTGCATAAGGCAAACCTTTTGAGTAGCCCTGAAGCGTGATAAATTACTGAAAGCAGGTGGATACAACCAGAACAATTGCTCCTTCTCCACAACTGCTAACACCGAGATGTCATGTTGAGGTTTGGATCTGGGGTAAAAAGCCTATATTTTATGATGTGGCACCATATAAAAGACAGTGAATTCCTTTCAAGTAGTCAAACAAGAAGTTGTCGGCGACCTTGCGGTGCTGATGTTCGGTTCCAGCCGCTGGGCGGCTTTGAAGACGACCCTGCCTAAAGATTCTGCTTGAGGGGAATTGAAGTCAACACCGACAACTCTTGCCTCCTTTGGTAGCTTGATTAACTCAAAAAACATATTTCTGATTCTACTTGGGATATATTATGTATCATTATATTCGTTTTAAATGCAAATTATGTAGATATTATATTTCTATTCCGAAATTTATTATTGAATGGGGTCTACTGCAATTCCTCTTCCTTACTCTTTTTGGTGTACCGATACTTGTCTTTCGACTCGATCATATGTTTGGAATCAATTTCGTTACTCAATCCCATCAATGTCTTCGAGAGTGCCTCTGTTGTACCAATGATCGGTCTGATCAATATGATTGGTGTAGACTTGACAACGGACATTAATGACTCCTGGAAATTATCTGATTCGTTCAATTCGTTTTTCAAGTTCACTATTTGGCGTTTTGTAAGCTTCAAGTTTTTGCCAAACGAATTATATGCTAGTTTAATACCTTCCTGAATCGTCTCGGGCTGATTTGAGTATAAACTGATTAACTTCTCATCTTCTTCTTCATCGCTGACGAACTCTCCGTGAGCATCATCTTCATTGTTTGCACTCTTCTCTTCTCGGGGAGCATTCAACAAGAATATTGAATTGCTCAAAAGATTTCTGTCAACGGCGACCTCGTCGTCATCGTCATCATCAAGATCAGCATAGGAATACAACTTTCTACTCCCATATTGATCCTTGTTTAATTTGACACTTTGGTTCAATAGTTGGGAAGTTGCTAAAAGCTTGTTAAAATTAGTTGCAGTAATTTGGCCATTGGTAATGTAGTCGGTTGGTGACGGCTCGTCATCGCTCTCACCGGCTGGTTTATCTTTGCCACCTTCAAACTCCTCGCTACTATTCGAGCCCTTCTTTCTCCTTGAGGACGGCAAACGAGCCGAGGAACCTTCTCCGCCTAGTAATTCTTCACCTTGTTCCAAAATTACTTGAGTTCCCGAGGCCAATTTCACTCCTAAGTTTAATATTTCATACCCAGTAGTCTTTGCAAATGACTGTGTTCCTTTCTGGAGACTTCTTAACAACCTACCATCCTTCTTGTATTCACTAATTGGAATAGCGATAAGGTTCTTCACACCACTACCGATATTTACTATTGAGCGAACAGGTGATAGGCCTGCCAATATACCAGCAATTTGTGTCTGCTGTACCTGTGGTGCCCAAATCTCTTTCAAAGCATCACCTAGTTTGGGTATTCCCATCGCCCCATATACCGTGGCTTTCACTAACTTTATAGTTGAACCATCCAAGATAAAAAAATTCATAAATTCAGCAGCATTTCCAGAACGTATGCCCAAATAGTCTACTCTCTTCGGTTTGTAATCCAACTTGAGTTTCAAAGGACTTATCAGAAATTTCTGGATATATAGCACTTCATCTGGCGGCAAATCAAATCTCGAATCCTTGAATTGTAAAAACCTCATCAAGAAATCTAAAGTATCTTGATCTATGTGTAATCTCACGGGCAATATTTCAACTCGAATTATTGCTTCACTTGAAACAAGCTTTGGAAATGGTCGAACGTTAGTGATTGAAATTTTTACCATGCTGGTACCGATCTCCCCTTCTCCTAAAATGTTCATATAACTAAGGAACTTGTTCCAAGTGGAGGAGGGTACATTATCATAAATATTTAAGGAGCCGAGTCTGATTTCAAGATCATTCAACAACTCAAACTCCATGCTCTCATCGGCTGGGTCTTTCCTAGGGTCTCTCGTCGAAAATACTACGACATTAACCTCAATATTTTTCAAATCAAGCATAACCTTATGGACATTAGATCTACGTAATTTCAAATTCTTGTAGTTCTTACCCAATTCAATGTTGATTTGAGCCTTTTTAATGTCTTCGTCGGACATATCACTCCTCGAGCTCTGCACATTTTTATTGATACTTTCAGCCAAAGTAGACGCATTACTTCCCCTAGGTAAACCAACATGGATAGAATGAAAGAGAGTTTCTTCAATTATGTCATTTTCAT
Organism: Scheffersomyces quercinus; assembly: GCA_030556775.1. Taxonomy (NCBI): domain Eukaryota; kingdom Fungi; phylum Ascomycota; class Pichiomycetes; order Serinales; family Debaryomycetaceae; genus Scheffersomyces; species Scheffersomyces quercinus. Next base: position 70,230 of record JAKTUQ010000016.1, on the reverse strand, counting down.
CTTCTGACGGACTATCATATGCATTTTCTGTTTCTGTCGCTGGTTTTATGGTTTCCACGTTGGTCGTAAACTTCACCGTTGGTGTTGACTTTCCAGTAGTCTTGTCAATATTGTTGGCATCAAGCTCCGTCTGCTTTTTCAATTGTTTAAGTTTCTCTTTCTTAGCCTGAGCCTCTACCCTCTTGACCGCTCCTCTGACTGCTTTTCTGGTGTCTTTCCAATCATATCCATCGTATAATAGAACTTTAGTCTTCGATAGATTGATATTAATCTTAATTGGATCCACTTTATTTACTGAATGAGAGCCTTTTCTTGGCTTCGTAAAATGGTCCTCCTCGAAAGAAAGGGAGCTGAAATTGTCTTCCGATTTCTCTGTGACACTATCAGACTCCAATTTTAGGGTTTGATCAGAATCGGTAGAATGAAAGTCATCGTAGTATGTATCGACCACTTCCAAGTCATCCGAGATAGATTGCCCGCTATTAGGCAGCAATGACTCAGGACCCACAGACTCGATTATCTCATACGTTCCATCACTTGACGCTTTTGATTGGCGTCTAGCGTGGACTTGAAATTGGCTTTCGTTGATATCATCTAAGAGATTGGTCTCCTTGTCTACTGTTACTTTCATTTTGTCCTCATCTCTGAAATTCAAAGGCAATTTCAAGTCTGTCACCAACTGAAGTAAGACATGTGTTGAATCAGCACATAAATCAAGTTGATGCTCATCAGAATTTATTTTCAAGTCAACCAAAGAAAGATTTTCATGAATTCCTAATCGCTCATTCCGTTTCATTATCTCCTCTATTTCAGTATTGAAAGTGATACCAATGTGAGTAAGATTTATATTGCCGACGCAAATATAACCCGAATTCAAGTAGAATGTTAAGGGAGATATATATGTAGAAGTAGGCAACCTAGAGTCCGTTGCTTGCGGTTCCACCGGTACCTTTTCAACATTATTGATATCGTCTATCAATAGAATTGAAATATTCTTGAAAGAACTTTTGATGTAAAATTGGTTCACGCCAAAGGTGACATCAGATGTCCCTTTACTAACCACGAGGTATCCTTTGCTGCTTAGTCTCCCAGGGTTAAGGCCTACGACGCAGTCATATAATGTATAACGAATGTCAAATCTATTTTGGGAGGATGACGGTGTTGCTGGTTGTGCCTGCTCTACAACCATTTCAGCCAAAAGCTCCTCATTCATCGGTATGTCATCATCACCCAATAATGTAAGCCAATTCGTATAGTATTCGATTAAAAAATTTCGTACTGTGACATCTACGGTGTTTATCTTGTCGCTGCTCTTGCAATGGACTAAGATGAGCGGATACTTAATCGCCTCCAATGGCAATTCTTGATAATCATAAATTACTTTTTCCAAGAAGTCTCCCATCCTTCTTTGGACCTTCAAAGATAGAATTGACCCCTGGAAGTCATTCTTCAATTGATACAATAGAATGTCGTCCAATTTGACGCAAATATCCCCAAATTTGGGTAGAATATTCACTAGGTTGATTTCTATCTCTTTTATAGAACACCGGAATGATGCGAGATTAATCCTATTCGTGTTAAATGATGTTCCATTTAGCGGTCCAGGACTGTTGTAAGCTGGCCCCAATCTGCGAGGTTTTCTCTGACTTGATGTATAGATGGAAGACAGTAAAAACTGTGAGTTGTCGAGTTTGGAATTACCAGATCCATTGCCTCTCCTCAAGTCTAGAACAGAGTTTTCCATAGAGTTTGATTGTGCATTCGACAATTTTGAAAAGCTATGATGGAAGGAAACTATTTTCTTGATGATGTGCTTTAAGCCTACCATTGGCAATTCAATTTTGATTTTGGATATAAGTAAACTGACAGATGAAGATATGAGAATTTCTCGAGGAAGTGAGCTTCCACTGCTTGGGAGGCCAACCCTATTTATGAAAGCCTTAAAGTCCAAAATTTTTGTGACCAAGTTTATGTTCGAGACTGTGGCGATAGTCTCATCCTTTACGTCCTTCGTAGTATATGTTATCAATGCCTTGGATATTGTGAGTAGATCTTGCTGCAAGTTAAATGAGAACGGGAACACTATAGCCTTTAGTTGAAGATCATTGGAAATAGTAATAGTCATCACAATTGGTGCTGTTTGCAAAACGAATTGGGTATTGGTTTCCGATTCGATATGCGAGATCTCCTTTATTCTGTTTCCTTTGGAGGTATTTTTCCGATTAATTGTGTCTATGGTTACCTTCATGACCAGGTAGTTCATATAGATGGAATGAATTGCAATGGCAAAATTAGAAAGTATTAGTGAACTGGAAAGGTCCAATGCAAGGGTTGCTGTCTTAGAGAACAAAGCTGTTGTCTCTATAGTAGAGGAATTATCCTCTAACTTTTTGAAGATTTCAAATCGAATGTCAGCCTTCGGAGAGGAGGCCTTGGACCCACCTGATGATGCAGACAGAATGCTCAGAGGGGACATCGGTCTTGGTGGTGGAGATGAGGCATTGAATGTAGACACGTTAGCCTCTGGCTGCAGACCGGGACCAGTATTTGTTTTGTTAGATTCAAATCCAAATATTTCTATCTTTTCTCCTTTCTTCGTCTGAATTATCTTAAATGTCTCCACTCCTCCGTAAATTAATAATTCGTTCTTCTGTTTGATGTTTAAATTATGTAGAGCAATATTGATTGTATTGTCGGGAGAAGCAAACTCACCATCTTTATGCAATGCTGAAGTTGTACTGATAATGATGTCAGAAATATGAAGCTTGCTGAAGAAAGGATCCAGCCCCTCGTCTCTTTTGGCTTCCAGTTTGTCGCCTTCTTCAATTTCATCGTTTTCATTAACGTATTGTGGAAATCTCAAATTCTGCTGCAATTGTTGCTTCCTAGCCGAGTTTTGTTTTCTCTTCTGGTGATAGTTGATCTTCAAACTTCTCGTTATACCCTTAAATATGGATATTACTGTAGGAGCAAGTGGTGTAGTAGCAAATTTCACTGTGCCGATGTCAACTTTGAGATTTGAAACACTACTCAAGCCTTCAAATTCTACATCACAGTAGTCTAAATGAAAAATAGTGGGAGATACATGTTCTCCACTTTGTTTGTTATCGATATTATCTCCTCCCTCACCAGTGTCGTCGACGTCTGGTTTTGCGAATGATTGTGAGGTAGCACTCATATAAATGGAACTAGCTTCCTCATGGGTAAAAACCATGCTGTCCATTAGTGACTCATCTCCATAGTCATTATCGATGTCGTCTTCCTCATTATCATGAGGTTGTTTGGATGTATTATTTTCATTGCCCAGTTCTGTAGAAGAGATGATATCATCTTCACCACCTAAATTACCAGGATTAACATTTGGTTTCAACGTTATCAGTCTAACACCGGTGATCTTCACTATTCTACTTCCATTAACAGTATTAACAAGTATTTCATCTACTTCAAAGAGTAAATCGGTTAGCTCTGATATCAATTTAATCCTCAAGTTGGTAATTTTTATTTGAAGACGCAGAAGGGCCATTTCCACTGCTCTGTTCATGACTCCGCTCAAGGCAGACGGTTTTGAAGTAGTCGTATTTGACGAGCTCGAACTTGTTGAACTGGAGGAGGAAACAGGAGCCTTTGGTGGCTCCGATAGCACCACGTCATCGTCCGTATCGGTGCCATCAGTGTCTTCATCTTTAATTATGGTATTTGCTAAGTCGGCTGTGCTTTGAGCTAACAGGAATTGGACTTCCTTTCGCACATCTTCGTCTATGTCAAAATCTGGTGAAATAACCACTTCCACATCTCTAGCATCTATGTTCACACCCCCTGATCCTATGATCCCGCCACCGGAAACGGTATTTAATTCGAGTGTTCCTACTTGACCGTATCGTAAGTTACAACCTGGTAACTTACCCACTTTCTCAGGATCAATGGAAATATCACGGAGAACGATGTTGTTGAGAGATACTTCTTCTAGATTAGGAAGATCAATTTCCGAGAACAACGAGAGCTGTTGAAGGACGTATAGTAGAAGCCTTTTTTGAATATTCTGGGGTATCCATTGAGGGCTCATTATGCATAGGGATTAGAAGGACGAAATGAAACGGTGTAATAAATAATGTGATTGGAGCTCGTATGGACTCCTAGATGTGTGTTTACAGCAGTTTTTGGGTTTTTTTTACCACTTTTATGGTGTAGCAATCAATCACCTGGTGGTATAGAACTATGGCTTTACAACGGCGTCTAGCGTGTGATGTAGTATCGGAATCCACTAAATAGGGCAGAGCAATCCGACTTGTAAACCAGCAAACAACACCAAAGTCGATCAACTACTTCTTGCCAGTCTTCTATACACTATGACCTAAGCTGAACTATGAAACGATGATATTGTAACTACTGTAAGGAAAAGGACCATTCATATAATACATCACAACCGTCTATCACAACACTTCTTCTTTAAAGCTGTAATCAGATAAGGCGGATGTGCAGGTGTGAGATTTGGGGGGTCTTTTAAAAAATGGGGGGTTTTGTGGTGGTACTCAATTTGACGTAGATGGATAATAGTAGTTAGAGGAAAGGGGTGATGTCGAGATGAAAAATGAAAAAAAGAGATGGAATGGTGTCGGTGCTAGTATATAGAGAAATTTGGGATTTTTTTTAGTTCATTTGGTGAAATTTTGGTGTAAATATATTAGACCTATTTGGAGTACTACGCTTGAATTTGATGGTTATTCAGTTGCAAAATTTTTATTAACGCTGGTATTGTAAGTTATGCGAAATCGTATTCATTTCCTTTTATATTTCCTTCTATGTTAGAACATATACATTGTTTGTCGTGTTATGAGTTCGCTGTAGTCTCGTGCTTATTCTATTACTCTATCTATATTACATGATGCCACGATTCCACTACTGACAAACTTGTACTCACACGAATGTCCCAAAAGGTGTGGGTTCCCAATCCAGATGCTCTTCAAACAAGTACAATTTCTGCTCCTTGGCTTCTACACTCTCAACCAATTTGAGTTTCTTGGCTTTTCTGTTATCCTCGGTTTCATCATTCTCTCTCTTTTCTCCATTCGAATTGGAGGATGTGGTTCCTAGCAAATCATCGAGCGATGGAGGCAATGCAAATGTCTTTGCTGTATTCAAGTTGGTCTTGATCTTATTGATAAGTGCTTGGACAATCTCCTTGTTTTTGTTATTATACAAGTTTTTCAACTTTTTATCCTTACTAATAAGATCATTGATTCTGGATGTGATCTTTAAAAGAAGTTCTTGTACCTCGGTATCTTGAATGGATGCACTATCTAACAAGTTTCCAAGTTGGTGCACCAACAACTCAAAGACATCATTTCTTGAAATGGAGTTGTTAGGTGTCTTCTTTCCAAGATTTAATTCAGCCGAAAAGTCCTGCTCAATCTCATCCGAAAACTCGATCTTTCCTAACTCATTAGAGTTCGCTATATCCTCAAGCAAAAATCCAGCCCATTCATATAATTGAATGGCTTCGAATGGATGAGAGATAAAGTATCCCAACTTAGTATAGACCAAGGAACGTACATTCACCGGCGTAGTCTTCCTTTGAAATTCATCTATTGCCCTGAATATTTTCAACAAAAGATAAATTTGGAAGTTTATATCTAACTCATGTATGAGTGGTTTGTAGAGCTTTATCAAAAGCGGATTGAACTTCAACTTCCCTTCTTTGCCGGAAATCTTATCGACATTATAGATTAGATAGTTCTTGAAAAGTAAATGGTCAGTAAGAATTTCTGTCCCACTCAAATATTCCTTATCTTGGGCTTTAGTCTCTAAAATGGCTTTTATATACTTAACCGCTTTATTGTATTTTACAGCCGTATCTGACGATGAATCACCGAACTTATACACTGTATCCAAGTTGGATTTTCGTATCTTTTTGTAGATCTTTAGGTTATTAAGTAATTGTGTAGTCCCTAATATCAGAGAAACATTATTTTGAATGCTGTTGATGTAATTCTGTGTCTTTTCAGAGAGTTCAATGTCTTCTTCCTCATCGTCCTCGTCTTCTTCATCTTCTACATGGCACCAGTAATTTTCATATAACCAATTCAATGCCTTTCGACAAGCTATTCTCAACATATGCAACGAAGGGAGACTTTCGTGGGTTCCCATATGCCTCAATTCTACAAAGAACCCAGGCAAATTCAACTGTTTTGCTAAATGGTGCAACGGAATCGCAAAAGTGCCTCTTTGGAATGGATCCAACAATCCATTGACAAATCTAATTAAGGCCATAGTATAGGACATTTGTAGCACATTCGAATCTTGAGACTTCTTAGCATCGTCGAGGCAAACAGAAGATAACAAGGCTGTGGTCTCAATACCGTGGGGCAACCTCCCTCTCGAAGAAATAGCCTTTACTCGCTGTATAGCACGAAAGCGATGATCTCGATTAGCAGCTTCATCGAAGTTATAGAACCAGTCTTTTAGCACCTTCAAGTCTTCTACTGACTTATACGACAGAATTATAGGATTTTTGTTTTTCAACTTCGGAGCTTGCTGCGACATTTCATTATAATACTCTTCGTTATTCTTAGTTGGCTAGTATAAGCACTATAGACTAGTTTTAAACAACTATAGTAAGCAGTAACTTGATGGCTTCGATATTGGTCTCTGTATACAGGATATATAATTGTTTGAAGATATTTTTCCTGTGCAGGCCAAGAGCATTGGAGTATATGGAGTATAGTATTAGCATAGTTTGGTATAGTGTAGTTACTATCCTGTAGACATTAGAGAGAAACAGAGATAAAGAAAAGAGATATTTCGCCCAGAAGATGGGAATTGACCACTCTGAATGTTATTTTCGTGGTTGTAGAGTTTAATTTCTAGCGGAAACGAACTTCGTTATACGTATTAGCAGTTTCCACAGGCTACTCGCAAATATTCATTGCACATAGTTAACTATAGATCTCTCATACAATAAAAAGTGGGTTGCAAATCTGACTTCTCCGTTGTGGATCAACAAACGCAGAACCTGATACGATATCTGGGGTAGCGTGGCTACGTAGAGATCGGCCTCTTTCAATAATTTGCTATCCCGTTTCTGCAATCAACCTCTTAGCTTAAGCGGTAGTTAGCCGTCGCAAATAATATTTCGTAACTCAAATCGTCCAATAATACTTCTGCACTCTTGGTTATTCACATCGTCAATAAGACAGTTGATACAAACCACAAACGAGAGTTAAATTGTCATATGGCTCAATTTCCTCGTAGTAGCTACTTTTTTCGTAAGACCTTGTATCAAGCAATTCTTTCATATCTTCATTATGTTTTCCCCAACTCCCCTCTATATCGTATTACACATGCCTCGGATATATCTCTATCGGTTTTATACTGCAGAATCGGCAATAAAATATGCATAGCTTCTGCCGTCTCTCATTCATCATATGCTGATCTAACCTAATTGGAACAGATACTCTGGTTCTTTGTTCCCCTCGAAAGGAGATGTTACCGCTGCAACTAAGATCTCTGTATCCACTCGGAGTAATACTCCGAACTCTCCAAAGATTTCACATTCGATAACTTGTCCCAGTTGTACAATTTTACTTCTCGCGCTAAACCCATATAAGCAACTCTTGCGGGGCACGCCGAGAAGCCTTTACCCCAGTTTGGAAAAAAATATATATAGAGATATAATTTCTATATATTGGTACGAGTTTGTCAGTGCGTACACTAATATCTGGAGAGCACTACAGAGCTAGAAGACCAATATATTTCAAACGAGCTATGGACTTGAATAAAATGGCCACAGAAGGCGACAAGTCAGACCACATCGAGGACTTCGAAGAAGCCTTCAGAGTGATTCAGGTCGATGACAACACTTGGACGGGAGCCCACAACCTTGAGTTGCCAATGAAACTAGCAAGAGGTGTTTACGGAGGACACACTGTTTCTCAGACCTTATTGGTTGCCATTGAATCCACTCGCAATGCCACCACCAACGAGGTTTTCGTCCCGGAATCGTTCCACTTATACTTCATTCGTCCTGGAGATGCAACCACTCCAATGATTTACAAAGTAACCCGCTTGTACGACGACGGGGTGATGTCGAAAAGAGCCATCACTGTAGTACAGAAGGACAAAGTCAGATCTACGTGTCTCTGTACCTTAATAAAAAGAGGATCAAAGGGGACCAAGGAAAAGAAAGAAGCTCCCGATCTCCTGACATTTGTACCGCCAGAGCAACTCAAATACCCTGATCCAAACAAATTGTATCAAGTACATCATACTGGTTATGTAAGAAACGCTTATAGCGACGAGTTCCGGGACCACACCTTATGCCCAGAAGAAGACAAGTTACGTCCAGCTGAGAGATGGATTACAGTGTTCAGTGGAATCAGAAATAAGGCCGAACCAGGGCACGAGAACAGTTTCGATGAATTTACAGAGATTACGAAGGACGCTGGGGACAATATAGTAAAGACAAAGAGGAAAATCATTCGTCCCCACCACCAACAGTCGTTTAAGGACCCTATATTCAATTACATTGGATTGGCCGACTTATCGGATTCTGCAATGTTAACAACATTGGCAAGAGTTTTGCATCTTCCTTGGAATCCTACAGAAGACCATCCATTCGAGGAATTCGATAGTAACCGTGATGCACGTCAGCTCATGACTAATTCTCTTAACATACTCCATGTTTTTCACTACAATGCCATGTCACTTGACCACCATATCTTCTTCCATAACGACGACTGGGAAGACACTGACAAGTCTTACGATATTGTTAAGGAATGGCTCTGTTTTACATACCAGATGAAGCGCTTGGCCAACAATAGAACCTTGGTTCGAGGCTTCATGTTCAACAAGAACCACAAATGCGTTGCTACCGTGATCCAGGAGGGTCTTACTTACATGTTCAATGGTGTACCAGATAGGGCGCATTTGGGCGAACCTCAGGAGTCACTCAAAGAGGCTAAATTCTAGAATTCTCTAGACAGAGACGTGAATTCCCTCCTCAGAGTAGCGGGCCATATCTTGGCTGCTACTTCTACTACTACGGTATAAGTCACATGTGACGGGTCACATGATACAAATCTAAAAAATCTAAAAACACGACACTCAAACGACACTCAAACGACAACATTTTTGTCTCCACTCGCACGACGAACGATCATCTCCGCCAAAGTAACATTTTTTTTCTCAGAGCTCGGCTGGTGAGCACTCCGTGCACGTCCTACTGAGACACTAAGACTACATTCTCACATGAACCTCGGACCAACTCAGCTTAAGTCCTAATCGCACAGATCCGTGCCTATGGTGTTCCTTCTGCCGCAAGCTAAATAGTGTTATTTAGAATGAGATTTATTGGTTTCTTTTTGTTGAGCGTGCTACTGTGTATCACATCAGTTGTGGTACAGTATCGTATATAAACGAGAGATCGTTTGCCCTTTTCTTTTGCAACAGGCGGAAAGGAGACTCAACAAATACTATTTAGTAATCCAGCAAGGGAGAAATCGCATAGCACCCGTGCAGAACCCTACTTGGTAGATAATATATAAAAGGAAGCCAGTTTGCAACCTGTTTTTGGCCGCGTTGTTGACTAGTTATAATCGTTATCGTTCTTCATATTTATTTACCTATTTATTCACTCCAATCGCATAATAGCATATTCAAACTTGGTAGAAAACAACCTTGGAATATCAATAGTAAACTACCGATTGTTCCTTTATCTTCACAGTCCGTTTTCACCAAACTCACTGTTATCTATAGCTAGCAGCCATCGCGAAGCAGCCACCGTATCACTGTATCCTAATATCCACCAAAACACTTACCATGTCTGAGACTATGTCGACCGGAACAGGAAAGACCCACAGATTGGAGAAGAACTTTGCTGTTCGCCAAATTTCGGCTCCAGACAGCAACAACTTGGAGTACCAAGGACTTCAAACATTAGCCAAACCAACTCCGAGGTCCAGAGGAGTCTATGGAGGAAACCTTTGTGCTCAAGCCTTGGTTGTCGCCATGGAATCTGTTCCTGCCAATGAGGGGTTCGTTCCTCATTCATTGCACTCGTACTTCGTTAAGGCCGGAGACGATACCATTCCATGCAACTATCAGGTTGAGAAGTTGAATGATGGAAAGAACTTTGCTAACCGTTTGATCCGTGTGGTTCAGAACGGTGAATTGAAGTACATCGTCATGATCAGTTTAACCAAGAAGAACTCCCTCGAAAAGGCTAGAAAGAAATATAACAGTAACGACAAGAAGCCATATCCATTCGAATTTCAGAACACTGTTTCGCCTACATTCTACAAGTATGATCAAAAGGACTTGGAATTAAATACCAGTTTCGATCACAGCGGTATGTTGCAACACAAATTTCCACCAAACTTTGTGGACCATGAGTTGGAAAACGATGAGCACTTGAAGGCTCCAGGTGACCGTGACATATCTTTCTATATCAGACTTAAGGAGGAGGAGCAATTGCAGAGCAAATACAGATATGCTGGTTTTGCTATGGTTAGTGATTCTATCTACTTGACGTCTTTATCCAGAATCTTGCACTTACCTAAGTTGTCTAGCGGGTTGCCAATAAGTGTATTCGGAGAGAAAGCACCATACTTCTTCTCGGTGTCCTTAGATCATTCCATTTACTTCCATGACGATGCATTTGACCCTAAGGAATGGACCTTTGTCAACTTCAAGGCTCCAAGATTTAGCAACAACAGAGTTTTGTTACAGGCCGGCTACTACGATAAGAACGGAAAGTTGTTTGCAACTATTGTGCAAGAGGGATTAGTATTTTTCAAGAATGGCACAGAACATAAGGCCAAGTTATAGAGGTCTGGTGACATAAGACTCAGTGTTTCATTTCTATTTATTATTAATCGTTTTAAATTTTGGTAATTTGGATTAGATTATTATGCATGCTATATTTATTGAATCATTTTGTAGGAGAACGATAATCGCTCGTAAGCGAACTCTGTTTAAACGGTTGGACCATACAGAGAGGCAATTTTGTTAATATGAATAATTTACCAGTATCACAGAGATTACCAACATCAGGATTATATTCTGTGATAAGACTCAGCTACTTTGGGTCATAAAGATGGCAATAGTAGATGGCACTTAATTGTTTCAATGGTTAACTGTGATTCGAGAATATTGAGATTTTGCAACCATTGGGATAAAGTTTCCCCGCTTATATTAGTGCAGTATTATGTTACCCTATAACACTACCATTTTGGTAAAACGAGTTTCAACAATTCTCTCAAGAGATAGTTGGACCTCGTTCTACATCGTTGACTGAATAGTGATAGTAGCACAAGAAACTTCTGCTTCAAACTTACAACTTGCGGTTAGCTAAGAATAAATTAACAAACTCCTTTGTACTGAGCCGAAGGAGCTGTCAGTTATCATATTAGTTACTTTTTATACAAGAGAACGTGAGAACTCCGCTCCGGTCATAGTCCAAACTACACTAGTTCGGATTCAACGTAGATGTGATAAGGCAATTAAACATGGGTTAAGTCCGGGGCCGCTCGCTTCAAACAGGCTGCAACAAGATCACTACATTACAACTGCGCAATTAACGTTTAAATAAACCATGGAATTAACCATGCAACACAAAGATGTCCAATTGGTACAAAGTTCCATACCTTAACGGCCGAAGTGTGCTAAAGCCAGACTTCTCTATCGTAGAGTCTAGAGCTAAAGCCCCTCCCCTTTCTTCTTTTACCGTCTTTATGCACTGCAGCAATCAAGATGTGCAGTCACAGCACTTCCTATAAGAATATTCTCACATGATAGCCTCGGCTTTCTCACTATTCAGGAGCCACTGTTCTATTTACGATAGTATGGTCTATAACCACTGGGCTGGAATAGTAGGTGTTCTGGAACCATGACAATGCCAATTCGGAATTAAGACAGCTACGGCTGGCCGTAGGCCTACAGCTCATGGGCTCCTTGTTTCTTCCTAGCATGACTGAACGGTTTGTATCCCTCCTGTGTTATGGTAGCGTCTTGTGAATTGATTGCCGAGGTTCAAGCCTACCTATTTCAGTTCTAACAGAGAGCATGTAAGCGCAAGATGAATACGCCGGAGTTCATGCTAGGCGAACTATATATACATGTAGCGTATTCCAGTGTAGTTTTGATTTGGAAATATTTGTAGCATTCTATTTTTATCGTAGGAACACTAATATTATTCACCATGGGAAGCATAGAATTACTCCAAGAGGAGGTGCACCAAAAGGAAGACATCTCCAAGCTCGAAGCCAAGTTCGAGCTTATCGAACAGACAGACGTTCAAGGTAAACCAGAGGATGTAACAGTTTTGCTTGCTAAATACCCTTTGGAACCATTCAGAGATGGAGCCAGAGGAGTTTTCGGCGGAGAGTTCATCAGTCAGGGTTTGACGGCAGCATGGGCAACAGTCACTGGTGATAACATAACTCCACACTCTTTACACGCTTACTTCGTGAAAGCTGGAGCAAGTGATTCAGTGATGAGATGGGAGGTGCTTAAGGTCGGAGACGGTAGATCATTCTCCAACCGTTTGGCCAAAGCATATCAGACTAAGACTAACAAGTTGGTGTTCACCTTGCTCGTCTCATTTACAAAGAACAATGATTACAAGGTTAGACAAGAAATATACCAGCAGCAATTGGCCCAAGGTGGAGATCCCAAATCATATCCATTCGCTTTTGAGAAGACACCTAATCCACTTTTCTTCAAGTATAAAGATGACATAGACAACTTGATACTGTTCACTCATACCCACGACCTCTTGACACATAATATCCCACAAACTGCTCTACTGGCAGAAAAGTCACTTGACATAAAGAAGGTTGGAGAGAAAGAATTGTGCGTGTTCGCCAAGATCAACGATGACTACACTTTGGCTAGAGACCCCAACAAGGCAAAGTACTTAGGCGCTTGCTACCTTTCGGATAGTTTTTTCATCACTTTGATTTTGAACGCTCTTGGATTAAGTCTTGCCGAAGAGAAGGATTTCTTTCGTGTTAGTATTGATCACGCAGTGTATTTTCACGATTCCAATTTTGATCCAAGAGAATACTTCTTTGTTGATATCAAATTCCCTGTCCTGTCCAATGACAGATCGATTGCTCTTGCTCATTTCTATTCTATAGAAGGTAAGTTGATTTTCACGGTAGTACAAGAATTCTTGCTGTTCTTCCCTAAGAAGGTGGTAGAGAAGCTTGAGAAATTGACTGCAAGAAATGAACAGCAGAATAGTAGTGTAGCTATTGCTAAGTTGTGATCAGTGTTAGCACATCCACGGTCTTCAAAGAACATTGCACTATTCAGGAATAGTGTATTACTAGAGGAGGTCTGTTATCCTCGATTATTTATAGGTAAATTATATAAACTACATCATAAATGTTTTGAATAGTTAGAATCATAAACGAAGATTCTGTAGATTCAAAGATTCAAAGATAGCAAAAAAACAACTAGACAACCTTGTCACATGCTAACTGAGAATTTCCCATTTAAACGATATGCTAGAAAACAATAAAAGCAACATCATCACGCACAAGGATAAGCCAAGGGTGGAGATCTCCAGCAGAATCAATGGTGACATGCAGTTTACAACTAAAGATTTTCAACTCCGAGTCAGATTCTTCATTTTGTGGAGAAAGCTCTCCGTAAGCCTTAGGGAAGCACTTATGATTATAACTATGATAATAATCAACAAATAACTGGCAAATATTACCCTTGGGGTCTCATGGATGAGATACACGGTTCCATGGCAATCACACACTGTACACTACACATAGAGGTGATGGGGAATGGCATTCTTATCTCTTTGCCGGCACCCTGTCTTTCTGCCGCCTGCAAACACCATCGGCAACAACGCAGCGAGTATTCTAATGCGTCGGTACTGTCCTCGGCCTACCCCACTATTGTCGCACTCCGAATACTGTTAAATCGAAGCTTGTAGGGCGAAGAGCGACTCACAGTGGAGAAAATATACAATAGCATACGAAGCTACTCTTAGGTCCCAGATGAATCTCCAAACATCACAGGCCCTTCGAATTCCCAAGTCGGCTCTAAACTCTTTCCCCTGACAGAATCTCCATCGTGTAGCGCCGTTACCGATACAATTTAGTCCATACTTGCACTCATGCTACCGTCTCTCACTGCTACTGTCAACTCTCTCGGCCCCCGTCCTGTTTCCTCCTCCCGAAATTACGCATTCTCCGATTTTAGGGGAGACAAACCCCACAGCACGACCAGATTCTGTGGAGATCTCTCACTGCGTATGCTTTCTAGTTGGCAGTTCCGTCGGTGTCTGTATAATGAGACAGTCTGTGATTCGCTTCTGTTCCGCCCTTCTTTATATAGCCAGGTAGCTTCCCCAGAAATCGAGCATAAGCACCATTTTTCACATTCACTTCTTAGCACTCTTAGGTATTCGTTATATAGATTCTCAGACGATCTATGTTCCTGGTATAGACTTTGTGAGTACCATTACATTCCAACATCGTAGGCAATTAGGACGTTAAACAGAAACTGCAGCATCGAGAGTCCAGAAGCAGATACTTCAACCTTTAGCCCATTTTGTCCTTACTATCGTTCTCAAAATGTCGAACTACGAACCAGGTCAAACCATAGACGTGGAAGCTGAGCTCGGAGTGGAAGTTGTCGGAGACAACAAGTTCCGCTCCAAGAAACCTTTAGGAAAGCCGGCTGCAGTATCAAGAGGAGCATACGGAGGAAACATAGCTGGCCAGGCCGTTCTTGTGGCTATTCGTTCTTCCCCACAAGGGTTCTTTCCTCATTCCCTTCACTCATACTTTGTCAAGCATGTAGATTCTAGCAAATTGGTGGATTGGGAAGTAGAGGAGATCTCAAAGGGTAAGAACTTCTGTAATAGACTGGTCAAAGGAAAGCAGGATGGAGAGATCAAGTACTTTGCAAATATTTCATTGACCAAAAAGAATTCACACGCTGAAGCCTACAATGAATACTTGGCCTACAAGGCCAAGGTCAATAGTGATACTTTTGATGATGACGAAGACGAGATCATAGAAAAGCCCTTCGAGTTCCAGACTCCTGTTCATCTGTGGCTTAACGCACATAAGTTAGATGAAGTGCCGGTGAGCGATAGAGGGGCGCTGATGTTAGTATACTACAAGCTCCTTCCAGAATTGCATGACTTGAACCTCACCAAAGAAGAGGAAAAGCTTCCTATAAGTGAACGTAGATTATCATATTACACCAAATGGGGTATCGAAAACGAAGGTGGGTTTAACCAACCTTTGGTAGGTGTTACTAAGGAGTACCAGTTCGTGGGGTTGGCCATCTTGTCTGACGCCTTGTTTTTGACTCGCTTGGCAAGAGCACTTCGTGTTGATTGCAACTTGGAAGAGATTATTCACTACTATTCCGTTTCATTGGATCACACGATCTTTTTCCATGACACCGACTTTGACACTACCAAGTGGATGGCATTTTCATTTAAGGCCATTAGATATGTCAATCACAGAGTTATATTAGAGGCAGAAATGTACAACGATAAGGGCGTCCATGTTGCTACCGTTGTACAAGAGGGTATTGTACGCTTCAATGGTCTCGAGGAGAATGCTAAATTATGATTCATGGGAGAAGAGCTGTGGAAATGACGCTATACCTGTTCGTTAGAGAGCATATGTTGGGTTGATCTCATATTATGATCTCTTCTGGGCTTTACATTAGATAAGGTGCTAAATCAATGAACATGTATCGATGACATTAGACTGTAGACAACCAATAGGAGCTGAATAGTAGCAGCTCCACCAACTTAAGCTAACGTATACTTTGTATTTCCTTCTTGGTCATATTGTCTTCAAGAGATTTGACTACAATCAGAACTCCATATTCATATATTTGGCTTAGTATTATATAAAACTAATCCACTAAGGTATCTCTCTAAAATCAATCACTTTTGTCCCCATAAATAGCTTTGGTTAGTATATGGTAGCGCGTAGAAAATTAGTTAATCAAAGACGCTAATGGATTATGAGAGTGGTGGTAGTTCTTCTTTATTTCCTTGGTTTTCAAGAAGCATTGTTCAAGATACCATGACAGATAGGCCCAGCGGGCAAACTGGAGTGCCAGGAGAGTCCGGATTGTCTCTTGAAGAGTTCAATTCCGTCTCGGTGAATAACCTTTACTCCATACTCAATAAGATCTACAGTTCTAACAACCTTCTTATTTTAGACCAGAGTCTCTCGCCATTCCTTAACAGTCTTACGACGTTTCTGAAATTAAAGGAACATGGGCGGTTCCAGAATATAATATGGCTCAACAATGATATCAACACCCACGAGCTTGCTGTTTTCAAGAAGTTCTCTAGTCTTATTATATTGATACAAGAAACCAATGCCAATTTGGTGGCAGTGGAAGAATTGCTTATCTCCAAAACTGGGATTTTGGATAAGATCAATGGATTGAAGATAAACATAATAGTCAAGGACTTATCTCGCTCATATCTATACGAGATGAATAAGGTACTTCGTGGACCTATACTCGACTTCAACTCAATCTTGGGAAATCACAAGAAGCTCTCTGTCAATGTTACATCACGAGTCAAAGTTTTGGACTGGGAAACTTACCCCGTATTCAACGATGGTATCCTTCTTGTAGATATAGCTCAATTTCGGGGGATAGATACATACTTCGAAGAGCCATTGAAACAGGTAAAGCAATTGGTGGATTCTTTGGTGAAGCTTCTATTTGCTAACAATGGCCCCAATAACAATCTCTTGAAATTGAGAAACATATACGGGAAAGGAAATCATGCTGACTTTCTTGTTCAGCTCCTTCAAGACGTAAAGATTCCAGAGTACTTGAATATGAACCTCAATAAACTTGAAATAGAGTTCTACAGAACCAAATTAATCAGCAACACGGACTTAATTGTCTTGGAAAGAAATATGGACTTCTATTCAGTTTTGTTTAACCAATTAAATTATCATGGCTTAATTGATGATTTGTTTGAATTGAAGTTCAATACGATAGTGAAGCTGTTGGGTGAAGTTGAAGAGCCAATTAGTATGAATTTGAATAATGATGAACTATATACGGAGCAGTTAAAGCATTTGAATTTCGCCTCAGTGGGTCCGAAATTGAACAAACTAGCTAAGGAAGTACAGCTGCTGTTCAAGTTGAAAGATGCAGCAAATGACACCAACAATACAAATTTAAAGGATATAAGAAAGATAGTTAATAACTTAGGAAATTTGACACTTCAACAAGACCTCATCAAGAAGCACACAACTATCAGTGAGGCAATTTTACATCGTATCAATACAGAATACGAGACGTTTCTCAGTTTCCAGAGTGATATCTTTGAGATGGACTACAAATTACAATTATCGAAATTGAAGTATTTCTTCAACATTAGCTACGATAGGTATATTTTACTCACGAGTATCGTGCTCATATCTATTGTAAATGATGGTATTAAAGAGCGTGATTTCGACTGGATATCGCATGAGATACTAGACAATTACGGCATGGAGACCAGTTTAGCATTGGAGAAACTCGTTGAGTATAAGGTCATTAAAGTCATTATAGACCAAGGCACAGACTTCTTAAGCACTATAACGGGAGGATTAGCTAGTAATCAGCAGCCAGCTCCGACTGTTGATGAATCTCAGAGCTTAGCTAATTTAGGAATAACGGGAGCTCAGGAAACTTACAGGGCTAACTTTACTTTGATAGACAAATTTTGGAATTTGCACCCCTTAGATGAGGACGACGACGAAACAACAATTATTACCAATAAAGAGACCCTAGTCGACATGTACCCGAATCCATCGTTCACCTTACCATCTAACACAGTGCCATTGACCAGTAGAATAGTGGAGTCTCTTTACTTGAGAGACTTCTTGAAGTACAAGCCGGTGAACAATATCAAGAAAAGACCCAACTGGGAAAATTTAGGAATAAATAGCATGTTCAATGGGAAAACAGTCGATATTAATATTGATGACAAACTGGATGTTAGAGAGAAGAAGAAAGTCACAATAGAAAGTACTCAAGAGTACATAATCATAGTTCTCCTTGGAGGAATAACGAGAAGTGAAATTACGTGCTTGAAGTATTTACAGGAGAGATTACTTAAAAGCGGGAAGAGCAAGAAAATAGTAGTCCTAACAAGTGGTATCATCAACAATAAGAAGTTCCTAGACTACTTCTTATCATGAAATCTGTCTAATATAGAAGATCTATTGAACATTCAACTCACAAAGAGCACCGTTTATCAGAGCGATTGGACTACACGTAGGCCCGATTCTGTAACAAAAAATGTCAATTAGAATATATAGACATATGAATATATAGATTTTCTTGGTAGAAAGACTGTGAACGAAATCGCATGCAAGTTAAAATGATGTCATAAGGAGGAATAGAATATAATATACTGGAGGGCAAGAACAAGACTGACAACAGGATAAAAACGAACAACCATTCAATGTCAGTACTCACCTAATAGTCTATTCATAACGATTCAATCGTACAAATAGCTTGAAGTCGATAAAGAACAGAATTCAATCCGAAAAAAATCTGGCAGCTAATCGCCAATCCGGACAATAGATTTAACTCAATTGATAACAAAACAGTTCAATTTAGTTGTTTAAACAGTCGAATAAAAACTAAAATAATCAATCGATAGTAAGCACACTGTATTGGCAATTTTTCATATTTTTCATAATTTTCATGGTTCTTTAAATTCTTTCAAGACCTCAACACAACTGTCTTATCGACGGTGGAAGAAGTACTACGATAAAGGGCTATCCATGGGTGTACTTAGGGCTTTAATCGTGAAGCCTTCAGTGCAAACAACGGATTCCTGGTCTTGTTCTGGCCAGCTCATCTAGGCTTCCTCGGCCTCGTTTTGGGCCTTCAACTTGGCGTAGTATGCCTCTCTTTTGGCGACAAGAGGCTTGTGCTCGTAGTACCAGTAGCCGGTGGCGAGGACGAAACCAGAAGCGAAACCGATGGTGATGTCGGTGATGATCTTTCTTCTCAAAGTTCCGGTGATTGGAGCGATAGCCATTGTGATAGGTTTTTGGGGAGTACTAGTAGCAAGATTGATGGGCGACCGACGAGAAAACGACTACGTAGGACGACTGGAGGTACGAATAGGTAAATGCTGATACGTTCTAACGAAAACGAAAATCTCACCCAATATATAAATGTTCGGAACAAACAAATAAATATCTATATATATATAATTTCCCACTCTGTGTCTCACCAATAACACACTACTCAGTCCCTTCGCATTTTTCTCACTCCATTTCCAGGGCCATTTCTCATCTAATTACTCGCTGTCAGCGTCTGTTTCTCAGCCATTCACCCTCCATGCCATACAGGCCATTCGGGTGCCATACAAAAATCAGCTCACCCCCCAGCGAATTTTTCGCCAACCAATGAGATTTTATTGGTTCGTGGACTTTTGTGTAAGAGTGTGTGTGTGGGACGAGGAAAAATTGAACCTGAGTGGTGCGAGTGTAGCCAGTAGTGGTTGTATATATATATATATATCGAGCGATGTCTGTTTAGCCAGACAGTTGGATAAATAGGTGGAACCCATCACATCAACCGCAATCACATCAATAATGATCGGACCAGGATTAAGAACATCAAGTCGTCTTCTCGCCAAGAGAAACTTCCAGACCTCTGCTAGAGCCATGAACGAGATTTATGGTACTCCAAAGGGCGGTGTATACTCTAACTTGCCATTCAAGGTCAAGGACAGAAAGTACGTTCCTTTCGGTGTCCTCTTCTGGGGTGTTACCGGCTTCTTCTTTGCCTTCCCATTCTTGAGTACCTTCTGGCACTTGAAGAAGTCTGGTGCTTGGGACAACTAGATGCGATGAGTAACTATGGACAGCATCGCCGTTTACCATATGACATTTTGTTGTAGAAACATCAATTACCCAGCCTGAACGGTTTTCAAGTCTATTCAATTGGCCAAGAGATCGGCCTGCTCCCATCTATTCATTCAACCATATCATCGACCATCATTCAATTCTGTAGAAGCCAATGCTTGCTCCTACCAACTGATTTTTATTTAATCGACAGTTTACCATGCATCCTGACCATCAGACTCTTTGAAGCATCTCCCAGTCGGGACAGTCCGCCGAGACAACTATCTTAGTTATATTTACACAATATATTATGCTTTATGTGACCAATTGTACTGCTGTAGAAGTTATTATGCCTTATTAGCCATGCGGCATGGATGTCTTTATAATTTACAGCGGCATGGATCCTAAAGTGTTCCACATCATCTATACAGTGATTCACTAATTATCCAAACCAACCTTCAGAACTTGTTAATACCCGAAGAGGATTTTAAATGTACAATAAGATATGAAGAGGACTTTTTGTATGAGTAAATTATGGAACTTAAATATCCAAATATATGTAACAGTGAACTCTTAATTATTTACTTTCCCTTGCACCTTCTAACCATATGGCTAGAAAAGAATATCTACTGAAATAGAAATAGCTGCAAAACTTTAATCAAACGCAGCCTCCAAGAAAATGTCGAATGGGTTACACAACTCATTTGTAAATTATATCAGACCCGTACCGCTACAATTGCAACGAAACAGCTACTTCAAAGATGTATGTCAAGGGTGAAATCATCTAAATGTAGTCCCGTTATTCGCATACAGAGACATAAATGAAGTGTTAGAAGAAGTATTTTCTACAGGCAGTCTCGTATATTAGAATTAAATGCATTCATTTTCTAATACGAACAAAATGTAAGTGGAGCTGGCGCAGATAAAGAACAGAATGTTTGAGAGACGTTCCGTTAATACTTTTTGCTTTCTTACCTTCTTACTTTCTTTCAAGCTACTGCCATCTAGGGCACCAGTTAAATCTATTTTCTCCTGCAAATTATTTCTCTCTATTTCTATTATACATATGACATTATACAACACATTATTCGACTTCTATAAATCGAATCGAACTCTCTTCATTGAACCGATTCGAGATTTTCCTGTCCTCTTCAAACTAGATTTAAGCACTTCTTGTGATCTCGATGAAGCCCCTGAACCCGCAGCAGTTCTATTATTCAAAGATGCAATTGAACTGGTTGCTTGACCAGCATTATCCGTTTTATGTTTCTTGTAATCGCTAAGACTGAAACGTCTTCCTTCTTCGTCGTTTGTGCCATGCGGTTCTGGGAGACTGCTACTGGTAGAAGATATCTCAGTTTGTTTCTCTGTAGCAACAATAGATGTCTCTACTTCAGAAAATGATCTTTTGGCACTATTGTCTCCGGGTATATTCGCAATAGTAATTGAAGGTGACTCTACAGACGGTTGAGTCTGTACACTCTCGACGTTGCTGGCCAGCTCAACTTCCGTGCTTGATGACACTTCTTTTTTGACCACTTTAGTTGAGGTTGGGATATTAAGACTTGGAAAGGAAGGGCGAGATGAGTGCTGATTTTCAACTCTGTGAGATATAAGAGGGGGATGCTCCGCTGTATGGCTGTGGTTGATTGGTGTTGGAGGACGTACAATTGTGTCCTCCTCTATACGATTTTCATTAACTGGATCAGTTGAAATGCTATGATAAGCCTCTGACGGTCTGGTAGACTCGGGCTGTTCCAATTGGGTATTATGATGAGTTTTTGAATGAGTTTCGTTTTGGGAGTCTCTATGAACTACTTCGTGATTCTCTATTCGACTTTCTCTCTGAGGATCAACTTGTGAGATGAAAGAATCCATAAAGGATAATCCCAAGCTGTCACTGAGTGATGTTGGTATCTCTGTGATCACTACAGATTCTTTATCATTCTTGTCCTCTGATGGATTAATAAATGTTTCAGCAACAACTGGTACCTTACCCCAAGAATTAATCAATGACATCAACTTTGGATCATCTATCACATCACCAAGAATATTTTCTAAAAATTCCGGTTTGCATTCAAAATTGATTGCAACTTTGTTTCTCTTCAAGTAATTGGCACGATCTCTTTTCCGTTTCAACTTCTCCTGCCGAATTCTATCTTTCTTTTTAAGATCGATCAATTTGACTTTAAACTTCTTGAGAAACGAGTCCTGTTGAAAACTATGTGTATCCAATTCTTTTCTTATGGCGAGTAAATCCATGTGGTACTTTCTTACATTTTTTGCGAAGTTAGGAGTACCACCATTATGTCCGATATTAATATCATCCACGATATTATCACTGATGTTGTTGAGATCGGAGATGATCTGATGACGTCTCTGTTCATTTTCATGTTGAAGTTGTCTTTCACTTTCGGAGAGGAATCTGAAGTCAGGTTCGAAACGGTCAAGCTCTTTAATGAGGTTAACTACTATTTGAAGAAGGATTCTACTTTCCTTCAAAACCATATCCGGGGTCAATTTAGAGAAATCAATTGTAGAAAGATCCATCTGGTTTTTTGGCTTTGCAATACTGTTACCAGTCGAATTGCTAAGTGTAGTTGCCCGTATGATGAATGCTTCAATCTTGTCGAGCTTGTTCTTTGGAAACATTTCCGAACCATTGATCGTACGGATTTCACCCCATGTCTTGAATAGATTGATCATCGATTGTCTCGTCCTGTTATCCGTGACGATTGAGTAAGTTTCAGTGAAGAGTTGGTATATGTCTCTGCCGTAGATGATATTGTAGGGGTTTCCGATGTTCTTACACATGGAATCCATAAGATAGATCGCGAACAACTTGTATTGTGGAACGCATCTTTTGATTCTGTTTTCAACCATTTCAGCTATTACGTCGGCATAATCTGGATTTTTCTCTGCAATTGCTGTCAATTGATTTATTATGGTTCTCGAGTTGATAGTTAAAGTATCCAAGAGGTGCTGAAACGAATCTCTCGAGAAGACAGAGCCAGAACCTGGCCCTATTGGCGTAGCTGCCACTCGTGAAGTTGAAGGGTATGACATACAGTGATATTTTGATAGATAATGTGTGGAACTATTAGTTCGACTTTTACTTACAACACAACAATCCCACGTCCCTCAGTGTTGATTTATATAGAACTGTCGGTAACAGGATATATAACTCAACCCCAAAAAGACAAAGGATCTTGTTTTCTATTCTTGTCACCACGGCACGATACAACACTCCGATGTCGAACGTCTCCAATAAATGTATAGAGTACTAAAGAGAAATGCGCTTTTGTAAAAAGAGACCAAAATAACAACCAATAACTCTTACCAAACGGTGAACAAAATGGTTGCTCTATCTATGATCCCACTAATTCCAAGTCTTCCAACCCACCTAGAGTTGGAAATTTACTGATAATCTATTCTCTGAGGCCACCGAGTAGAACCAGAGAACGATAAGATAAAGAAGCTAAATTATTAAAAATGACCTTTCCAAGATAATGACGCTTTTTTATACTGCTTGGAAAGGAGTTGGTATGCGCACGACTATATATGGTAGCGCTGTTGTTTTATAGTTGATATGTTTGACATTATAGGCAATATTAATCTTAGAACCTTATACGGTGCCATTCAAGAGTGAAACCTACATTCATTAAGTGAAAGTGTCCTTGTTACAATTTATCGCAATTTTTGCAAGAGTGATAGGAAAGTTCTTAGAATACCATAACAAGGTTTCAAAGGTTTACAATCATAACCTTTGGACTCATTAGTCCGAAGCCAAAGTGAAACCAACAAGCCAATTGAAGTTGATACTCAACAGATAACTCAATCTTCGATTACAAGATGCCGCCATATCCTCTTTCAAGTTGCCAAAAAAAACATTCCGATACCGGGAGTCGAACCCGGGTCTGCTCGGTGAAAGCGAACCGCGCTAGCCGTTACACTATATCGGAGTAGTAGATTCTATTCTAATGCCCGTGCATCAACGTATATTCCTATTACATCCATGCCGCAATTTGGCGGCGCTACCATGTATTTTATATTGATAATATCTCGTCAGCCAGGTACTTTTCTGCTTAAATATAGTAAACCCAAAGCAATGTGATATTTTATCTCTTTCATGTACACTTCCATGAGTGGATATCCATAGTTAACATCCCCTTACGAAGGACTCTAAAATTTGTAATAATAGTTGCAAAACTTCTCACGTGATCGTATACCACAAAATAGCGTTCGTGTGCAGCACTGAAAAACTTTTCAACTTATGTATATTGGAGTTAGTGATAATCAATATATCGTTAAGATCAAATACCGGTTTTAATTTGAGATTTATTCCGTAGAAGGGGTTTTTAATATAACAATATCTAAGTAGCGTTACAATGCTCAGGAATTTTATCCGTAGATCTTCTACGAGTGCACCAATACCCTTTGAACCAGTGCCAATTAACAGATACAACCAAGTAAGATCTCAGTTTAACTTCAAGCCAAAGAAGACACAAGGCTTAATTCACAACCCAGCATCGGCCATACAAAGACCATCCATAAAGACTCCAAGAGCATTTTTACCCGAATCTGACCCAAGAAGACAATTAAGTACCGAACCAGTCTTCACCAAGGAGCAGTTAAAGGACTACCCAATAATCACAGCATATAAACCACAGAATGAAAGAGACTACAGTGTCACTCCAGAAATTGCCAGAAAGATCATTAAATTGAGACAGGAAGATCCAAAGACCTGGACTGTCATCAAGTTGAGCAAAGAATTCGGACTTGATATCCAGAAGGTTAATGTTTTCACTGGTATTTTGGACGAACACTTAAAGACCAAGGAGGTCGACGCATTGACCGATAGACAAAAGAAGAGAATCAACGATAAGAAGAAGAGAGTTGAATTGTGGTTGAGAAACGAGTTCTAATCACTTATGCATTGTAATGATAGTTATATATATATACATCCACCGCTGTACATAGCACTTTTCATGAAGAACGAATTAACAGTATAATACAAGTTCTCATATACACTTACGGGCGAGAGTATGTCCTAGCTTTTGGGCAGATTTTGTAGTATTCCTCGATTAACGTATTTGAGTCATAAAAGAGGAAGTACAGTCATAATAGTACAGAAATATCTTTATATACCATTACAGCAGTGACAACGATACCCATACGACTACAAACTGACTACGAAGTAGTTAACTATGTGATCTCTCTATACACCGGAATTTGTTTCTCCCATAGTTGAGACTTTAAGTGAGAAAACTTTTGGACAAAGTTAATGAAGAACAGACTGTTGAAGAGTAATACATACCATTGTAGGTTATTGCTCATATAATATATATATCACTAGATCAAGATGGCTGAGACAGTACGTAGATACTTCTAAGAGAATCAAAAACTGCTTGATTATGAGAAATATACTAACTAATCAATTTTAGCAGCAAAGACAGCACAACACCCATAGAAGGAGACATAACAATAACAGCGGCGGTAGCGGTGGTTCCAAGCAAGAAGGGCCAAAGAGAGACGCCATTTTGGACTTGAATAAATACAAGGACCAGGCGATCCGTGTCAAGTTCATCGGAGGAAGACAAGTCACAGGTACCTTGAAGGGATTCGACCAATTGATGAACTTAGTGTTGGAAGATGTGACAGAGAACATTAGAGGTACGTAAATTTTCATGGAGCAGATGTATACTTCTATTATATGAATGTAGCATACGTATGAGTGGCTTACTGATACTTCAAGCGCATAATAGGACTTGTTCCTCGATCAATGAGCATTCAACGATATAGTAACGAACCATTACCCCAGCGATAGCATAGCAGCATACTAACAATACTTTCTAGACGCAGATGATGACAGTGTTTTGACAGACAAAACCAGAAACTTAGGTCTTGTTGTGGTGAGATGTACCTCGTTGTTGACCATTTCCCCAGTGGACGGGAGCGAAATCATTGACAACCCATTTGTCACAGCCGAAGAAGAGTAGACGATAATCGAATAGTACTAGTGCCGTACTGGTATTGTCACATGTAATATAGATATTAAAAACCAAGTAATATATATTTTTTTGATTCCAGGTGGTGTGAACATATGTGTAGAAGTTCGCTTGTCCAGCCGTATGTAACTACTGTTATAGCACAGAATACAGACTACGTACGGCCTGTTCAGTCGACCACTTTACAATATAATTAGGTCTTCGTGATCTTGGTGAAAGGCCTTTTTTTAACTTATCGAGTAGATAATAATTTGCTCAATGCTTCTAAGAATTATGAATTATGGTTGGTAGTTCCATCTACGGTAAACCGATTAAGACAGGGCGCAAAGACATTTAACACCATTCATATCACTATATTTCATATTTTTTATTTAACATTATACATCTCAAATTATCTACATCTCATCAGTTCATCAATTCATCTATTTCATCCAATTACCAACCTTTAACAATAACATTACTCCATATCCTTTCTCTCTCCCTTGACCTCTCTCCCCAAATTAGAGTTTGCGGCATTCTCGTATTTAGATAAGAAAAAAAATATTCTGATCATCTCAAGAAACTTGAAAAAATCATTCGAGCACTACGAAGAAGACAGTACGAGGAAGAAAGCTAGTATTTTGTACATAGATAGCATCTCCAGTTTGGAAGAACCAGTGAAACATAGCAGTCGAAAAATGGCCACATCCCAAGAAGTCGAAAAGAATGTTGTTTTGCTCCCGCAAACCAACCAATTGATCGGGTTGTACTCCATCATTCGTGATCAGAAGACTAAAAGAGGAGATTTCGTGTTTTACTCGGACAGAATCATCCGTTTGCTCGTAGAAGAAGGGTTGAACCAATTGCCCGTAGAAAAGGCCACTATCCAATGTCATGGCGGAAATGAGTACACCGGGGCCAAATTTTTGGGAAAAATTTGTGGTGTTTCCATTGTCAGAGCTGGTGAATCCATGGAAATGGGATTGAGAGACTGCTGTAGATCAGTTAGAATCGGTAAGATCCTTATCCAAAGAGACGAAGAAACTGCATTGCCAAAATTATTCTACGAGAAGTTGCCAGAAGATATTAGCGAACGTTACGTCTTCTTGTTGGACCCAATGTTGGCTACTGGTGGTAGTGCAATTATGGCTGTGGAGGTCTTATTGTCAAGGGGTGTCCAGGCCGACAGAATTTTCTTCTTGAACTTGTTGGCTGCTCCAGAGGGTATCAAGGCCTTCCAGGAGAAGTACCCATTGGTAAAGATTATAACTGGAGGAATTGACGAGAAATTGGACGAGAACAAGTACATTGTTCCAGGTTTGGGAGACTTTGGTGACAGATACTACTGTATTTGAAAAGTTTGCGGTTTATATTTGCTGTCTATGTATGCATATAATGATTAATGTTCTCTATTAATATCGTCTGTCGTGTTAGTAAAGAAGGCTTGTTGTTGGCCAAATAATATACTTTGAGAGACATTTTGATCGATAAATCATCAATAATTGTGTAGAAAAGAACGTGATATCATAGTGTTTGATCATAAACACTTAATGTGTACGATTTCTGGGTTCTCTTGATACTCTTCAGAAGTTACCCACATCTTCCTGAACGTTGAAAGGCCTGCCAAAATGGACCCACCAATCCAGGTAGAATACTTTCTCTCTGGAGGGGCATATATCTTTATCTTCATCTTGGTATTATAGCTGTTATTGCTGGAATTCTTGTTCCAAACACTGGAGTTATCTGATCGTGGCAGTTGCATAGTTTTCAACTCAGACAAAAGTCTATCTCCGAAGTTTGTTAAAAGGGTGTTTCCACCGGAAAGAATGATATTCTGGTAGAGCGTTGGCCTGAGATCTAAATCTGTCTTGGAAATGGCTAGTGATGCAAGTTCATGAATGCCAGGAGACTCATCTCCTATCAACTGAGGGTTGAACAAAATCTCGGTTGATCTGAATCTCTCTACACCGACCTGTATTTCATGGCCATCTGGAAGTTTATATGTAGAGAATAGTTCTGGGTTGGCTTTCAAATGGTAGTTTGTAGCATACAACTTCTCATCTTTTTTTGGATCTTTCGACACGAAACACGTCTTCTCTTTTATCATACGAACAATCTCGAGTTCGGATGAGCTCAGAAGCGATACTCCTGTTATTCTGCGTATGTTGAATGACAATTGCTCGGTAATATCTCTTCCGGCGATGTCCATTCTCTTTATTGAAGTGGGCAATGCAAAGCCTTCATAAACTGGTACGATATGACTGACTCCATCGCCACTGTCTATCACCAAACCTGTAGTTCTGCCGGATGCGTATAGAGAGAGTACCGCTTGGATAGAAACATATATACACGGTACATTGAACAGCTCAAACAAAAGCTGGCACATTCTATCTCTGTTTTTTCTAGGATTTAATGGAGCTTCTGTTATAAGCAATGGATGGTCTTCGGCGTTAGTTTTCAAGTCCTGAGAGTAAGTATGATGCCACAATCTCTCCATGTCGTCCCAATTGTTCACTATACCGTGTTCAATTGGGTAAGACAATCGTAGTAGACCTCTGTTTTGCTGGGCCAAATTTCCGACAAATGTTTCTTCTTTGTTTGCTGTTGTACTCGATCCTGAAGCTGATGCTATTCCTGCCTTGGACTCGTCATTTATATTGGAAAGCAATGAGCCTGCCATAATCTTTTGGTACTTGGGTCTTCCCACGATAGCCGATCCATATGCTTTGGGCTTGTCTTCTCCGGCAAAGCCTGCCTTGAGGTTACCGGAGCCATTATCGATCACCACTGGCTGGTTATATAAGGTACCCGATTCCATTTTCGTGGAGTTTATTGTTTGTATGAGATGGTTTTGGTGTTGAAAGCTACTGGGTTATCTTGATTTTTTATAAATGAGAACACTTTGGTCCGCTTTTTTGTGAATCTATGCTATAACTTCTGGCAAGTGGAATCTACTCTTCCCTCCTATCAATGGTGTCTCAGTCGAGGACTGCTGGTTCACTTTGCACTATAGACCAAGCTCATACAACCGTCTCGTTTCTTTGCAGCAGAATTCTGGTTATAATTTTTCTGGTGATCTACGCGTAAACAAAAGAAAGCGACCGTAAACTGTTAGTGTGAGTGTGAGTGAAAATAGAGATTTAAAGTATGAGAGAATGAAGAGAGTGAGAAGTAACGGCACTTTTGCCTATAGTGAGGTGTACTGTGTAATGCACTGAAAGATATATGAATGTTATGTATGCTACTCCAAGTAGTTATTAGTTATTAGTTATTAGTTATTAGTTATTAGTTGTTAGTAATCAGTTATTAGTTATTAGTATTATGTACGTTAGTAGAGGATTAAAATAGGTAGTTACTGGTAGTTGTATAGACTACAGATAGAATCGTTGAAAGCTAAATTCACTCTATATTCTTTTTCACTGCATCTTACTAGCTTTGGGAGTTCTCATCCCATAGAGACTATCCTCCACTGTATTTATCGCAGGCGTATTTATTTGCATTCTCGCTCTACACGGTTAAGCTCCTAAAGTACACTACATAATAAAACGAAACAATATTTAATTCTTTATTTGTTCTCGGTCGTGTTGCTGGTGCTCTCTTACCCTGATTTATTTGTTTGCTGGGTTTATTCATTCTTTTGGATATTTTCATGGCGTGAATAGTTTGATTTATCGCAATACAGTAGGCACTCAATTTCTAGTTCCTTTGGTGCACTTTATTTGTTTCGGCTCTTTAAGTCGTGATTTTTTCTTGATCTGGATTTGGTAACCTACTTGACGTTTATATTTAATTCTTTTGCATCTATACGAAAACATCACAACACACTTACAATATTACACCATGCTGGCCCTCAATACGCTATCAAACTCCCAGAAATCCCAGTTGAGAAACGCCTTCACTCTCATTGACGGCGAATCGAGAGACTCGATAATCACAAAGGACGATCTTGTCAACCTCTACACCACCTTGGGACTCAAACTACCAACGGATGACCAGCTTTCGTCCATGTTATCTATAGAAGGAGACAAGTCCAATAGCAAAGATTTAGGTATAAATTTCACCCAGTTTCTGAATATAATGGCCAAGGAACTTCTGAAGTTGGAGGATAGAAACACAATATACAACGCTCTTAAGGTGTTTGCAGAAGACAACGACGGCGACACCCGCTATGATGACCTCATAATAAACATCGATACAATCAAAGAAGCCTGTTGCTCGGTTCAATTGGGCGAAATCGGAACAGGGGATCACAGGTTGGCCAGATCGACTTTCGATAAAATGGTTGAGGGGTTTGTCAAGGAACAAATGGATGGTAAGAAGGTATTTTTGGCGTCGAAATGGATGGATGCCTACATCAATTAGATATGGAGAAGTGGGGAGTTCTACTGTTAAAGGGGATTATCATTAGAGTACGAACATCAAGCTGGAGTTACGCTAGCTATGAGCGAAGGTACGAGTAGGTAAGAGAAACTGTGGATCAGATATTAGTACAAACTCACCAGCTCTCTAGTCTAGCACTACCAGGTGTGCCGAATATCGAAACATATAGCGGTTCAACGCTATCTGAACTTTACTACAAGATACTGCCCTCTTGGAACTTTAAATTAATTTTAACTAAATATACACAAATTTATTAATACTTAATAAACGAAATAAGGACAATGGAAGTATAAACGGGTCTGATATATGCAGAGGTTATCGAACTGCTGACGAGTCGTAAGACTACTGTCTCGAATTATCGACGTGAACGAACTCTCAGACAGTACGATGTTGGTTATGGGGATATTCCTGTTCTTTTATGGTTTAAATGTCTTGACCATAGGCACAAATGGAGTCTAGAATGCAAGTTGTTGCTTTATGGTCTACTAATGCTGAATCAGCATTCATTTCATCGGTTCTTTAATGGTCTACAATCAACTCATCACATCCCCAGTCCTCGAAAGAACCATCTGGCAAGTATCTTCTGATCACCAAAGGAATCTTTCTTTGGGCTAACTCATTCATGGCAATCTGTAATGGATCAGTTTCACCTTCAATGTCAACCAAAACTGGAGCATTGAGGGAGATCTGTAAAGCTCTTGTACCCAAGACTCTAGCACGCTCGTATTTAGTCATGTATGGGGTTGTTGTTCTCTTTTCTTTCGGAATCGACAATTCCTTACTGGTCTTAGCCCTTGGCTGACCAGCGTCATCTGGTCCAAAACCTCCGTTTATGATGGTCTTTCCGTCAGCGGTCTTGACACCAGCATCACCTCCATTGACGTCGTTTTCTGGCTCGTGGAAGTCATCTTCTGAGAAGTGGTCTGGCTGGTCGAAATCGTCGTAATTTTCGGCACCGTCGTTAAATGCGTTATCTTCGAAGTCTGACATCCTGATACTTTGTTCTATGTATGCTAAATCACCCTTCTGACCTTGGCGACTATTAGCACTTCTTTCAACCATCTGAAAAACTCATCAAAAAATTGATGTAGTACAAAATTTGGAAAAAGCGCACGACTATTCTTACAGTTAGAGATGGCAGCAGATTTGCAGCTAAAACTGGGGCACATTGATGAATGGCTACGGATATCTGATAATATATGGCATTTTAATTTGTGTTAGTGGGGAATAGGTTGTCTATGTGATTTGTGTGAACTATCTGTTTCTAAAATGTACATGTTTTTTTTTTTTTTTGGCATTTCTAAAACAGATGGAAGTGGTATGTGTATTTATATGTAATATATGTATACTAAAAGAACCATCTGCGACGCTCTCATTCTCTGAAGGATTCAGTAAGCCTTATCTATGAACGTAATGCTCCGTATATATAACCCATAGAACTTTATGTGATAATAACTATTGAATTATTCTTTTATTTATACGCATATTGGATGATTTTGTGACCTCCAAGATAACCACACTACACCCTTCGGATACGATAAATATATTAAACAGTATGTATATATAATATATGAAAAGAAAACTTGATAAAAATAGTGGCATTTTCCTGAACATAGGTTAGTCCTTATTCATCCTCAGCTTGGTTTACCAGCTTAATGAGGCATATGAGTTCGGGTCTTGCACCAATCGCCAGAAGCGAGTTTTGAAGTGTATGTATTTGTTTTTCCTCTAGAATATCAATTTTAACGATCAGATCAGAAAAATATGCACATGATGAAGAAGTGTTCATTAGGTTATGATTGGAAAGTTTGTGAGTTGATGTCGCTTACAACTCACTGGCGTATGGCAAAGCGTCAACGTCACCAATGGCAACGTAGTTGAACTCACCTAACTTAACTGGCGAAGCGTCAGCCTTGATTTCCAATGGAGACTCGAAGGTGGACTGTAATGCAACGGATAATTGAGTGGCCTTAGTGGCGTTGGTTAAGTCGGTTGTGGAGACAGAGTCAATAACCTTCTTGGCTTGCTTGATACCTTGAGCAACCTCAGCAGCAGAACCTGTGACAGAGACAACGAATAAACCGGCATCTTGGTACTTGTATAAGAAGGAGGATCCACCAACCTTGGACAATGGAGAAGAGGCACCTGGCAAGACTGAAGAACCAATGGCAGCAGACAAAGTCTCGTACTTACCAAACTCGGAGGTCTTAACTGGAACACCAATGAAGGCACCAGATTCACCAGCAGCTCTGATTCTGGATTCCTTACCCTTGAAGAGCTCTACTGGGGCAGCAGAAGAGGAACCAGAGGCCAAGTATGCGAAGGATGATTCTCCAATGAACTTCTCTAAGTCCTCAGGGTTGGCACCGGAAGCAAAGATGGAAACATTGGATTGCTTGTAGGCATCAGATGCAAATTGGGCGACTTCGTCAACGGTGACCTTGGTGGTACCATCGAAGTATAATGGGTTACCTAAACCCTTTCTGAAAGACAACTCGTGCAAGGATTCTACGGCAGTAAAAGCATTTGAAGCGTGAGCAGTCTCGTACTCAGCCTTGGCAGCTGGCAAGACGACCTCGGTGAATTCGTGTGGTCTGAAAGAAGTATTGGTCAACACAGATCCCAAAGCCTCGACGTAGTATGGCAAGTCTTCTTTCAAGAACTGGGTGTTCAAGACAATGGCGTCTCTGGTGACGTTAGTGGAGAAAACACCACCTAACAACTCGGATTCTCTGGTGAATCTCAAGGCAGACTTGGAGCCGGTGTTTAAGAAGTTGAATTTGGCGGCCAAGTGGGCGATACCAGACTTTCCGGTCTTGGAACCGGCGTTGTTGACTACTACGGAGAGAGTGGTTAAAGAGCCTGGAGCATCTCTGGCAGCGACCTTGATAGCCTTGGTGGCGGTACTTAAAGAACGGGCAGAAACACGGGACAACATTATGCTATGTATGGTGGGCAAGACGGCGGCTAATGACACTTCAATTCAACGGTCACTGGTGGTTCAATGGTTTCCTTTAGCTTCAACTTTTGATTTCCACTGGAATAAGGCCTTTTTTTTCGCACGCTTTTCGGGCCTAATTGAAAATTCTCGCGAGTTGATTGGCAGGAAGTGGGGTCACGTGAGGTGGGTAGTAGTACGTGAGAGTAGGGTACGTAGTAGAATGTGCGAGAGAGTGAGAGCATTTGTGAGAATCTGCGAGTTTTTGCTAGCGTGAGTTAGTTATGTTAGTGTGGATCATACTCGCACTGCGTGTCTGTCTTGTGTCTTTCTCATTTACATACTATTTGCAGCTGTATGGTTTGAAGGCTTCGCAATAGATAAAATGTTGTAAGATGTGCTGCAATCTTGCGATGGAGATTTTGTATTCGTTATATATATTGCTGTATTCATGTATTATCTTTTTTCTCATGGAATCCAGTCTCATGTATGGGTGAGAGCAATTCTTTCAACAATTGGTGTTATAGTGTGTTGGCAGTCTATGGATGCAAAAAAAATTCACTGCTGCTTATATAAATGTGCAATCAACATTACAATTTTGAATAATGAAAATACTGCTTCTGAGGCAGAATCTTTGATCATCATTCTATTGGTATCTTACAGCGTATCTTACAACCCACCACTATTTACATTTCATGTTTAAATAACAAAAAAGTTCAAATCGTTTCTTTTATTCCGAGACTATATTACAAAAGTGCTATACATGTAGCTCCCTTACCACTAAGACAAACGCCCTATTATATTTGCGTGAGCCTTAACTTTTCCCTTTCGGATTCAGGAATCTTGTTTTCTTCAATGTAGTCATATGTCAATTTACCCCAGAGAAGATCCATGATGATAAAAATGTGGACGGCACCCCAAATCAAGTTGATACTGTAGAAGAAGTTCGAGTTTCCATTACCCAATACAATCCAACAATAGTAGAAAATTGGAGACAAAAACAAACATACTAAGAGTGTCAAGCCGTAGATAAAAGTAAATTTACAGTATGGGAACACAGTGGCTTTGAAAATAGGTAAGAGAGATAAGCCAAATGCTAAATCTCCCACTGTAGGATATGACTTGGTGAATGAGATCCATATGTATGACAAAACAACGGCCAAAAATGAGTCGCCCACAGGTGCTGTGGTCTTGAACTCATATAACCTTAAGGTCAATGGTAAAATGAAGATGCTTGAATACAAATTGAAAATACCAATGTAGAATGGCGTAAAGAATTGGAACATCTCTGTAAAAATATACCACCATAATCCCAAATTCGGCGAAATTTTGTTAAACATTATGATAGTACCGTAGCACAGTTCAAGGAATTGAAATGAGGCCGTCGTTGCGAATGAGCACAAGAAAAGGAGACCAAGGGTGCTGATGAAGATGGCTCCTCCCTCAAAGTAGATCTCCTTAGCGTCCTTTTTAAACAAGGCAGTTTTGGCTAATGCTAAGATTGGAAATACCAAGAAGATGGGGCTGAATGAAAGGTAAGTCGCAAGTCCCAATGCAATCATAGATCTCCACGCATTTTTGCGAATTACAAGCTGATTCAATGATTCTGCTATGAAGAGATATGTGAACACGGATGTGGAGTGAGACAAATTAGTCAATATGATGAGTGGATTGAATAAGTAGAAACTGGCTATCAAATCATCATTAAAACCATTGAATTCCTTTTTTAATCTCCTGCTGTTATGTTCATTGTACCATTTGTTTAATCTGAGGAGAATGGTGGTTATGTAGAGATCTATCAAGGTGTAGATCAAATTGAATGCAATAGCGCTTAATGGCTGAGGTAAGAAGTCGTCAATTAATGACAACAAAACAACCAACAATGGAGGATTGTGGTTGACTCCTCCATCGTACAAATTGATATTGTGGCGCAAATAGTAAAATGCTTCTTGCAATGACTTGAACGAGTTTATTGGTGTTGAGATCTCGTTAATAGACGACAATATGCCTACAATCTGCGGTAAGACCGTCGGAATTATGAATCTCACGAGACCACCCAATATGAGCACCTGTTTCAACTTACTCATTGTCTCGATTACAGCTCCTAATTGTACTTGATTTCAATGGAAGGCTAGATCACTTCACATATTGAAACGTTGATTAAGTACGTGTTTGAATCGTTGCAGTAACTATTGGAGTGCCGGTGGTTGCACGACCTGAAGCAACAAGGAAATTCGCAGCTAACTAGTTAAGTATGGGGCATATGACGAGTGTCGATTTCATTCACTTAATAACAGCAACAAGAAGTGAAAATCTCTCATTATTCGTTGTCTGCAACAATATATATCAGATAGTGGAGAGGTTTGGGATAATATCAATTTTGAGCTTTAATGGTTCTAGTGGTTCTGCTGATATTCCATTACAAAAGCAGACTGCTGCTTCTTATGTCGCATTTGTAACTAGGTGCTGGGAGACATAAGAGACATTTCTCTCCCAGAACACACTTTATGATGAGAGTTGTAGATACTTATTACTGAATTAGAATATAATAGAAGTAAAGGTACAAGAATTAAGTAAGAAACATAATGTCATCAGTATGTATTTGTCTATTGCGATTTGCAATTATCGTTGGATTATCTGTTTAGAAGTTTTTCATACTAACATTTCTAGTTCCAACCTATCAACCCAAAACCATTCTTGAAGACCTTGATAAATAAACCCGTGATAGTAAGGTTGAAATGGAATAAAACTGAATACAAGGGAACTTTAATTTCCATTGACAACTACATGAACTTTCAGCTTGACAATACATATGAAGTGATACATGAAGATGGGAAGAAAAAGGAGGACCTTATTGGTGAGATCTTCATCAGATGCAATAACGTTCTTTTTATTCGTGAGGACAAGGCTGGATTCACGGATAAGGCCATAGCAACAAACGACGAAAACATAGAGGTAGACGGATAGATCCTATAGACTGGAAAGCTCAGAGAGCTGTTTCTGTCCTGGTAATTTGATTATTGTATATTAGCCAGTTCACATACCAAGAGTTCTCTTGAGAACGTCATACCCGCTTTGGTACTTTCAACTAGCATAGATTTAGAAAGTGATACAAAAGCCTGGGCATTTGTAATATATTTTCATATATCCTACGTAGGAGAATTGTGGTCGAGCTCTACTCGATCTTGATTTCATTCCTAGTAATAAAAGAAAGGTGTAACATATACCATCAGCATTATAATACACGCAAATGAATATCAACAATTATCTTGAGATTCTCCCTAACTCACAGTAATTCTGTTAACCAGTTTCTTTTAAATGTTCTCTGTTCACTAAACCACGCTGATTCCATCATCCGTTTTCTTGACCATGCTCTCTTACTCTATGGCTTCACTATTGCAACTTCGCTATGGAGCCTGAAGTATCGGTTCGCAGTCGCACTGAAAAACTTCATAGTGAACGGAAATTCAGCGAATACTTCTTTTAGAAGTTGAGTGTTCTTCTTTATTATGGTCTTGTAAGCTACACACACACAACATGACAGAACCAGCCGTCCTCCCTTATGGAGGTTTTATGGTCAAAACCTTAGACGATGAGAAAGAGAGAGAAGCTAAATTGGAATCGCAAGCTGTCGAGGTCTTGGTCAATGGTGAGAACGAAACCATCAGACCAGAAGCCTTGAGAATCAGAGGTGTAGATAGTCTCTCAACAGAAGACATCAAGGCATTTATTGATTACTATGTGAACTATATTACTGTGGAAGGAGAATTGGCCGAAGATGGGACTAAAACTTCGGAATATCTTCCACTTCCAGTTGATGAACAAGTCACATTCAAAGTCCAATGGATTAATGATAGTGCAGTCAACGTAGTGTTTGATACTCACGAAGAAGCATTTCAAGCATTGACCAAACTCTCAATAACAAGCTCAAACCCAGCTATAGAAAACACTGCTGAGAAGTTGCAGCCGCAATTAGACAACCCACTTTACTTAAGTGAAATAGTCCAAGAAAGAGAAACAAAGCCTTATAATCCTATCATTGTGTTCAAGAGTAAACGTGACTTATCAAAGAGATTAGGAATTCAAACGGAAGAAAAGGATGAACCTTTAGTCTCTCAAACAGATGGAATGGATGAAGACGAATCCTCAGTTGTTTTATACCTTAGACAGTCCTTCCAGCTGGACAGAAAGGTGAAAAATGCAAAGCTCTACTCTCGTTATTATCTATTGCATGGAGAACCAGAAAGAAGGTTCAACCACAAGCGTAGAAACCAAAACGGGAGAAATTCAAATCGTGGCCGTCCTCACAGACTGAATAATGGCGATGAAGAAGAAGAGGAGGACTTGTTTGCTGATAAATTGAAGTCTACTAGTAGTTCAGGAAGAAGTAGAAATAATGCTAGAAAAAATGCTGACGATGAGGAAGATCTCTTTGCTGACAGGTTGAGAAATAGGGACCGATCGAGGTCTCCTGACAGAATGGAAGATGACTCAAATAACTACAGGGAACGTTAACGCGACAGGATCGAGTATAGTATTATTTTCCTCAGACATAATGCTTCATTAAAAGTTGTATATTAGTTGTAAAGATCGTTCTTATTGAGAATAAATGTAACATTTACAAA
The DNA here is from genome assembly GCA_030556775.1 of Scheffersomyces quercinus. Classification (NCBI taxonomy): domain Eukaryota; kingdom Fungi; phylum Ascomycota; class Pichiomycetes; order Serinales; family Debaryomycetaceae; genus Scheffersomyces; species Scheffersomyces quercinus. Next base: position 32,438 of record JAKTUQ010000016.1, on the reverse strand, counting down.
ATTAGTAGTACAGGTTTGTCGAATAGACACGCATTTATCTGGTTATCCCAGTTATTGGTGTTGCTCTCAAACCAGCCTGAATTGGTTATATCCTGGAAAAGAGTAGATGTCTCGTATATCAACCAAAATTTTCGTAGATCATGATTTTCTTCATAGCTAATGCATTAATAACTTCAAACTTAGTTACCCTCTTGACCAAAGTCTTCAGTGAATTTGATGTGGTTTTGGATATCAGAGGCATTGACAGTTGGTCTATTGCTTTTAATAGATTTGATGAAATCCTTTATCGTCAATGGTGGCTCCTTCAATTCATCAGTGCCAATGTCCATCCAATTCATTTCTCTTGCACCTTCATCTCCTGGAGAACATGGTGTGAATTTCTCGACACCGTCTTCAAGCACTGGCTTGAAATGTGTAGCCTGTTGAATCTTTCTGATAGGTTGCATCAATGCATCTCTGACAACAACAGCCACATCATGACCAGAGTACCCATCAGTCATCTCGGCCAAAACCTTGTAATCTTGCATGGTACACTCACAAGGAACTTCTCCGATATTTATCTCAAACATTCTAGTTCTAGCTTCAACTTCTGGCAAAGCAATATAGATTCTTCTCTCGAATCTTCTTCTGATAGCGGCATCTAATTGCCATGGAATATTCGTAGCACCCAAAACTAACACTCCATCTGAGTCATTTCCGACACCATTCATCTGCACCAATAATTCTGTCTTGATTCTTCTCAGGGCCTCACTCTCTCCCTCTCCTCTCGGACCACACAATGCATCGACTTCATCTATGAAGATAATTGCGGGCTTGTTTTCTCTGGCCATAGTGAACAATTGCTTTACCAATCTTTCAGATTCACCCATCCACTTGGAAACCAAGTCGGAAGACGAAACAGAGAAAAATGTGGAGTTGGCTTCAGTTGCCACAGCTTTCGCCAAATAGGATTTACCAGTACCAGGAGGACCAAACAAGAGAATACCAGAGGTAGGTTTTCTGTTTCCTACAAACAATTGTGGAAATTTCACTGGCAATATGACGGCTTCTTTCAATGCTTCTTTGGCGGCGTCCAAACCGGCGATGTCATCCCACTTAACATTGGGCTTCTCGGACAAAATGGCTCCAGCCAATGCTCCTCTCAACTTTTTAGTATCTGCATCGTCATCATCTCCATCGCCACTCTTCTTTGCCTTTGTGGATCCGCTCGTAGACGAGCTTTCGGCAGAGTTTGATTTGCTCAGCTGTTTCTCCAAGTGGTCTTTCAACTGTTCAGCTCTCGTCAAGTACTCGGTGAATTTTGATTTGACAAGCTCTTTTGACTTCTGGTTTTTTTCGTACTTGATGGCGAGCATCAAGTATTCCAATCCATTGTAGTACAACTTGTATGCCTCTTCGTATCTGGTGGCGGTGTCTGCATCGATAGCCTTCTGCACCAAATCAATCCCCTTCGATAAGAAATCGGTAGCCCCACTCATTGTAATCAGTTCAAGTGTTTATATGTCTATCTGTATATGTGTGTGTGTAATTATTTGACCAACCTCACTTTATACTATACACTGTTTTATGGTGATATCTCGAACAGTATCTTCTTTTGATTGGTATGTGTGATGCATCCAAGTCCGTTGTCGATGCTATCGATTAGGGGTATCATGCTGAGCGTTAGTAAAGCTAAGCGTGAGGTAAGCGGTCGTGCGCGGATTAAATGCCACTTTCGAAATACTGCAAAATTGCTGCAACCTGGAGGCCGTTCTGGATGAGAGAGTGCTGGGTGAATCTTTTATGGAATAGAATGGTGGAAATAGGGAGAGTTTGTGGGAGGTATTATGTCAGTTGTATCTCTGTTGTATTGATCATTTATATAAATTTTGTTTTTCTTTAAAAAATTGCTAAGCTTCGATTCTAAAGGATTTGTAGAAATAAAACCAAAACTTGAAATATTTAGTTTGCATTTTGGATATTCAAGATGCAAACTGAATTTAGGTCTATATTAACAGTACAGGCATTTGAAAGTGCCATACAGGCCCCATTCAATGTTTTAAAAGGATAGTTAACAATATTTTACCATATCTACTACACACTATGCAAAGTTTCTTCGCTCCTTCATATCCATCTCGGAAATGTATGGCTCGCAGCCGTTTACTGGGGAAAATTCATAAGCCTCCCCTAGATGGATCCAGTTATCATCAAGTGACAAGAAGCAGCAAACAGACATCAACAATTCAAGAGACTATAGAATTCCATTCAATGCTCTACTGAATTCGTCTTAGAATAAACTTTTGCCATTTTCCAAAATCATACCTCATGGGGAAGAATCCACGGTTCGATAACGAAAAGCTCCAAGAACTCTTCAGACTGCTTCCATCAATGATTTGAACTTTGAAGGTCGCTGCCTTTCGTTGATCTACCCACAGATTCAGCATTAGGGCTCACAACTGCCACCAACCTGAACGCAATTCCTCATGACGAACTTCTAGCACTTTTACCCCACCAAATGTTGAAGATTATCTGCTGAGGCTCTTTTTTCCGCAACGCTCCCATTACAAATCTCGGAAGCACGCATCCGATCGATTCGAACAACAGTTTTTCGGATCAAAGCACGGCTGAGAAGTCCGCGGCTCTATATTCGACAGTATTCCCCAATTGACTCTATCATACTAACCTTTGTCGACGACATAACTTCGTTACGTTCCTATGTATCATATACATACGTATGTTCTACAGTACCCTCGAAAGCTGTCAAATATCGAAACGGAATCCAACAAGAAACGGCTTAAAAAAATTATCAATTTGACATATGCAGTAGACGGAACCTTAATGCAGTAAAGGTAGCAGTGCCAATTAGTCATCTAGTTCTCCGGTGTATGCAAGGTTTGAAGGATAGCAAGCCGTACTGGATACTTAAATACAACACGTTTGCCATGCACAGAGGTTTTAGAATGTCATAGCCGCAGCAGACTGTTGACGGATAAAATGAATTCTGGAGTGGACTCTTCACTGATGTTTAGGTCAGGCACCTCAGACACAGACTCTCACAAATCTGATGATGCCACAGTAGCTCCATATGCTGTGAACCTCATCAGCACAGTAGCTTCTAATTCTAGTGGAAGCAGTATACTACGAACCAGAACAAACCAGTCAGAATTATCGCGTATCATCAGTGCCATAAGAGATGACCGTCAGCAAGACGACCAAGAATATGAGAATTACAGGGACAGAAATCAACCTGAATCGATTTTGGTGAGCCAGCTTGACTTGGTTTCACGACACACATCAAAAATTGATCTAGAAAGTAACATATTAGTGGGGGACGAAAAGGATGGAATTGACGTTGAAGGCGAGGGATTTGTAGACGATGGACCGCCACTAGATGGGGGTTTTGCTTGGGTGATAGCCATCTGTGCTATGTTATCGACTTTCGCTACTTGGGGTGCCAACGCTGGATTTGGAGTCTTTTTGAACTTTTACTTGGACTCTAACAGCTTCCCGGGCGCTACTCAATACGACTTTGCACTAATCGGAGGACTTGTTGTGTTCCTTGCACAATTTTTGGCCCCAATAAGTGCCTTCGCATATAAGATCTTTGGGTTCAAGACCATTTCCACAGTGGGTATTATAATCCAGACTGCTGGATACATACTCTCCTCTTTTGCAACTCAGATTTGGCAACTTTATTTGACTCAAGGTGTGATGGTAGGTGTATCCTTTTCGCTCATTTTCTTGCCAGCAACCTTGGTCTTACCTACGTGGTTTGACAAGCGTAGAGCAACTGCTATGGGAATTTGTGTTGCAGGAGCTGGTTTGGGTGGGTTGATATTTTCCCTCAGTGTCAATAGGGTCATTCAACAAACTGGTGATCAAAGATGGGCCTTGAGAATGTGTGGATTAGTCGCTTTGGCCGCTTCCGCATTTTCAACTATCATTATGAAGCCTAGAAACTATAAAGCCTTGCCATTCTCTCATACGTTAAAGAAGGATTTCTTAGTGGAAAATCTCAAGCTCATTTTTGATATCACAGTATTCAAGAACTACGCATTGGTGGCCTTGGCGGTTTGGTTTGCGTTGGCCTTACTTGGATACACATTAATGTTATTTTCACTTGCATCATATGCTAATAGTGTTGGATTATCGCACCAACAAGGTTCCGATTTGACCGCTATCCTTAATGCAGCACAGATAGTAGGGCGTCCATTAATGGGTATTTCGGCGGACTACGTTGGTCGAACTAACATGACTACTCTTTTCAGCATCCTTATTTCGATTCTCGTTTATGCATTTTGGATCAACGCGAAAACATATGCTTCCTTAATAGGACTCAGTGTCGTCCTTGGGTTGATCGTTGGTGTGGGAAGTTCCATGGCACAACCTGTAGCTTCCGACATTTTAGATGAGAAGCCACAGCAGCTACCAGCTGCTTGGTCGGGTATGAATATCTTTGTATCCTTTTTCTGCTTGGTTGCAGAGGTGATTGCATTATCCTTGGTTCAAAAGGGGTCAAATCCATTTTTGCATACACAGATCTTTGCCGGATCGTGTTTCTTTGGCTGCTTTCTTGTCATGCTTGTTATTAGAGAATGGTTTATAAGAAGAACCCTAAAGAGAAGACTTGCAGCCACTCAATTGAGAATTTCTAAAAAGGAAAAGAGACACAAAGGATATTTGACTACGGATGCCTTAGAACCGGCAGAAGACACAGAAAGCTTGGAAATATTACAAGAGAGGGTAGAAAGATATAATAGACTCTTGAAATCATCTCCAGTTGCATTCATTATAAGGACAGTATACCCCATTAGAGTTTAACCTCTTCATATTTATTTAGTACATATTGCATGCATTCATACTTATCACAATCACGAACTAATAAACAATCAGGTAGTAATTACAGTTGGTAGATTGATACTTCTAAAAGAATGTTCCATTATTTTAGCTACGTGCTTAGATAATTTAAATATTATATGTTTCTTTTATACATTAACAAGAAATATGACTGTATTTGCAAAGCAAATTTTGAAAGATAAAAATACACAATATCGTTCTCTTAACGGTTAGACTTGGCAACTCTCTCTAATTCATCCTTCTTCTTGATAGCGTAAGAGGTAGAAGAACCCTTAGCGGCGTTAATTAATTCTTCAGCCAAACATTCAGCAACAGTCTTGATGTTTCTGAAAGAAGCTTCTCTGGCACCGATGGTCAACAAAGCAACGGCTTGGTTAACTCTTCTCAATGGGGAGACATCGACGGCTTGTCTTCTGACGGTACCGGAAGAACCGATTCTGGTGGAGTCTTCTCTGGCACCAGAGTTGACGATAGCGTCAACTAAGACTTGGATTGGGTTTTGTTCAGTCAAAATGTGAACGATTTCCAAAGAGTGCTTGACAATTCTGACAGCCTTCAACTTCTTACCGTTGTTTCTACCGTTCATCATCAAAGAGTTGGTCAATCTTTCAACAATTGGACATTGAGCCTTTCTGAATCTCTTGGAAGCGTATCTACCAGCAGTGTGGGAAACAAAGACTGGAGATCTGATTTGGATGTAGTCAACTAAAGAGACATCCTTGATTTCAACATCTTCGAAAGACCACTTGTTGAACAACTTGACCTCTCTGTTGGCAATTTGAACCTCAGCTGGGATTGGGGTAGCCAACTCAACTAATTGGAATTCTTCTTGAACAACTGGTTGTTCTTCTTGCTGCTCTTCAACGTATTGTTCTTCAACGTCAGACATGATTACTTGTGGTTGACTATATGTATGTATTCAAACGAGACCTCTAACAAGAGTTTAATATTAAGCGATGCTGATTTGAAAAGAAGTTGAAAATTATTGGTACAGGTAGATGCTGCATTAGTCTCTTGGTTAACACAATCAAAATTTTCGTGTCACTTACCCGGATTTTTCATGCTGAAAATAGTCCAAAATGCTAGATTTGTAGTGAACTTTTGAGAACAATTTCCTAATCGGGATGTATTTACAGGGTTATAGCCCTATATAATATCACGTGATCCATACATTTTACTTATAGCTCTAGTCATGTTATAATTGGTTCTATCATGGAAAGAGGTTTAAGTATCATTTAAGTGAATCAGAAGGTCTTAAAGCTGTATGAGAAGATAGCTATGTACTTTAAGACACCATATATCACTAAAATAAGTGTTAATTGGCTATGATTAATAATCTACAATATAATAGTGGTTTCCATTAGAATCAAATGGCTGCTATTTTGCAATCGGAATCAAATTCATCGTTTCCTGCTCCATTTTTTCTCCAAAAAAAGACATGGCTTTACAACTATCGATTTTATAAATGGTCTGGGTAGTCTCAAGTTAGATATACATGGTTGTAAGACCCTAATCACGCCTCCCGTCAACTTATCTTGTTTGGCCCCAAAATCCAATGGATGTTCAATTGCAACCTGCACATAATAATCGAAAATTTTTATCGACAAAGTTACTTCATCGATCCAATTAGGCAATGTAAATTCTAGAACAGGTGCGTAAAAACTGTACCAATGTTCAAGAAAAATATCACCTTACGCTCAAAATCACGGGACCTTTTTGAGGTGCCGGTAAACAATATGTCCGATTGCTATATTTTCTAATGAGAATTCCGGATCCGCACAGGATATTCCGCTCTCAATGACTCCTTGCGTGGGGGCTAAATGTACGTGCTAGGCCTTAGTTACATGTGGGGGGGAACTGATAGACACAAAGAGGCTTTAACGGAGCGAAAGATGGGAACTAACAATTAGGTTATTAAAAAGGATCAGAGCTGTCAAATAGTAGTTTCACCGAATTACTGAGAACGATGCGCGCTCACCGAAGAACGACAACGACAGCTCTAGGTACCGTAGATCGATGGGTTAAGATGCTGACCTGGTAGCTGTCTCTATGTTAAAGTTATAGTATATCCGGAGAACGCCTTGCCTTGCTCAAGAGGCTGACGGTACACCACTTCGAGACCATACTACCGCAAAGCTATAGAGCGGCCCGCTAGACATGCATCCTCGCAGTGTGATTGCCCTTTTCGGTCACTGATAGCGAACTTTCCCCATATTTTTGATGCCTGTTCGGAAATCCTACGCCTTAACCGGACTCTGTTAAGGCCTTTTGCTGCACATAGTAATTTCACATCCAACATCTTACACACCACGTAAATTAGTCATTATTAGATTTCGTATATTATCATTTCAAGGGTTGTATAAGTACCATCAGATTCGCCTCCTGATCTCAGATCTTCTTTGCTCCAACCTTAACCGGTCTTGTGATCACTTTATTTGGTAGTTTGCAAGAATAAGGCATTTCACAGCTTTTCATTATTCAATATCATTTTTATCATGTCTACGGAAAAGGATTTAGGCACATTTATCAGTGATCCCGAGAACTTATCCGAAAGTTCCCTCTATAAGAACTCCGACTCTGTGAACTCTGATGGTGACCCTGAAGAGGAAGTCGAGAAGCTCGCCCAAAGCTTGGGTGTGAACCAGAAGAAGTTGATGAGAAAGATTGATCTTTGGGTTGTTCCACCATTTTGTCTCTTATATTTCCTTTCCTTCTTGGACAGAGTGAATATTTCCAATGCAAAGCTTTATGGTTTAGCTCAAGATCTTAATTTAACTGGTAACCAGTATAACATTGCCTTGACTGTTTTCTTTGTTCCCTATGTCGTTTTTGAGGTTGTTGCTAACTACTGTATCAAGTTTGTTAAGCCACATATTTGGTTGAGTGCCTTAATTATTTCCTTCGGTGCAATTTCTATTGGAATGGGATTTGTTACAAATTTCGGAGGTCTTGTTGCATGTCGTTTCTTGATTGGTATCACTGAAGCTTCTACTTTCCCATCGATTTTCTATTTGCTTTCCACATACTATTCCAAGGCTGAATCTCAGAGACGTTTCTCTGCCTTTTTCTCATGTACTGCTCTTGCTGGAGCTGCTTCTGGTGCTATTGCATACAAAATCCATGATTTAGAGGGTGTTCATGGTTTATCTTCATGGCAATGGATTTTCATCATTGAAGGTACTATTACCTGTGGATGTGCCGTTATATTGTTCTTCACAATTGCCGACTTCCCTGAAGAGTCTAGATTCCTTAATGAGACTGAAAGAAGCTTCCTCAAGAGAAAATTGGAAATTTTGAATGGAACCAAATCTGCTTACGAAATCAAGAACTCGTTGAAGGACGTTGGAAAGTGTTTCAAGGACATCTTAATCTGGTTGCCAGCGCTCGCCTACTTTGGTTTGATCATTCCTTCGTACGGTTATGCATTTTTCGCAGCCACCATTATCAACCAGATGGGTTACACTGCCGTCAGTGCCAATCAACATTCCGTTTACCCATGGTTGGCTGCTTTTGTATTGATTAATGTCACTGCATTCGTCTCTGACAGATTTAAGAGGAGATTACCATTTGCAATGTTTGCATCTGTATTGGCTATCATCGGTTTAGCCATGATTTTGGGTGCTACTGAAAATGCCCACGTTAGATATGCTGGTTGTTTCTTAACTGCATCTGGTTTATACACAGCAATGCCATTAATTGTTTGTTGGGCGGCTTTAAACAATGGTTCTCACATTAGAAAGTCAGTCGGTACCGCATGGCAAATTGGTTTTGGTAACATTGGTGGTATCATCGCTACTTTCATTTTCTTGGCCAAGGATGCTCCAGTCTATAAGCCAGGATTAAGTACTTGTATTGCTGCTGTCTGTTTCTCTATGCTCTGTACTACTGCCTACTTCTTCACTATCAGAAGATTAAACCACTTGAAACAAACGGAGAACTATAAAATCGAATTCGAACAAATGGAAGAAAGGGAGCAAATCAATGCTGGTGATAGGAATCCAAAGTTCGTTTATTTATACTAGCCTATGCGCGAGAGACAGGAATATGAAGCAGTCAATGTTACCCTGCTTACGAAGCAAGACTTCGATTCTAAAACCCAATTTCCTTTGCCATTGTTGGGTGCAATTCATAAGAGAACAAAAGTTTTTGAGAATGTTTGATACATTCTGTACGCTGTTTTATTTCCATGACAATTAATATCTAACGCTTTACGACAAAAAAAATTGTTAATTAATATATTTATGCTTCGATATTCCGAAGTGCTACTATCGATTAGACTTCTGTAGAATTTCAACGAATTGTGGAGTATCCAAGGCTTTTGGACAAAGTTGTTCGCCAGTAACACGGGGAAAATCCTACCTTCATGTACATAATTAACGTAGAACGTCGATCTCTCGGTCATTCAACGCTACTGCCTCAGCCCTGCTACCACATACAGCCTTGACGTCTTCTATTTTTATCTGATCTCAGTTCCGTCATACCTGCTATGTACCCAGTGCCTCCGGTTCCAGCCACTCTCCTTGTACGCACACTGTTGCAGAGTCCAGTCCAATGCGTTAAACGACAAAGCCTCCTGTACACAGCCCGAATGTGATCACTTCCGAATTCTTGGTATTATGGATGGTGTGGAAGTGGTTACACCAACAACTTTATTATTATAGGGGGCGTTGTTCTTTCTTCTTAAGAGGTGGATTTATAAAGCGATTGATTTATAGAAAAATCTTGATTTGAAGCGTTCAGGATCTTACCATCGTTAATTCACAGCTCGCTACCCACAATGTCCGGCAAAGGTGAATACGCACCTCCTACCGGAGCTCCTCCAAACTGGGGAGCCTCTAACCAATATCAACAACCACAACAAGGAGGGTATATCCCCCAAGCACAACCTACGTACAATAACCAACTGCAAGATAGAGGTTATGGTGGCTACCAACAAGGATATGGAGGTCCGCCACCTCCACAACAGCAATACGGTTACGGAGCTCCACCTCCGCAACAAGGATACTACCAACAACAGCAGCAACCAATGTACGTTCAACAGCAGAAAACTTCAAATAACGAGGGTTGTTTGATGGCGTGTTTAGCAGCCTTGTGTGTCTGTTGTACCTTAGACATGCTTTTCTAAAATGCTGCAACAAATTGCTTGCAATTGCATTTATTTCAGCCTACGTCGAGAGCCTTGGTCGTTGTGAAGAAAATTGTAACTCAAATCACTTACATTTGAAAGCACTACTTTAGAAGTTCCAGCTTGCAGTTTACCGGATTCCACTTCTTATCACTCATCATTGCGCTTACTAGCTAAGAACAATCCACTTTTCCAGTCGAAGTTTCACTCCTCTGTGAAAATCCCCTCCAAATTAGAGAAAACTAACGTGGCTTATGTTAGAGGTGTTCCTCTTGTCATCTTTAATAAATATCTTATAATTTCTGATTGTTCAATTATCAACCCAATCGCTTTTTGCTACTGCTTGTTTGTAGTAAGGTAAGTGGCCGCATTGATTTAGATAGTTCTAATGTGTGACTACTGGTAGCTAAGCCATCTCTTATATTTTAACGTTCCGGCATAATAGTAGGTCGTAGAAGAGCTGCAATCAGAAGATGTAGCACTTATAGCTCAATATTCCCCTGTTAATAAATGACATGTACAGCTACACTGATGGTAGTGACCAGTTGTTACCATTAGGTCCTGACTGATTTGAAAGAGTAATCGCGATAGAAATGATAATAAAGCACAGTTTTCTTGTGGTGGACTATGAACTTCCAAAAAAATGGATGCAAAATCGAAATTCAAAAACCCTCGAGCTTTGTATTTTCTCAGAAATATGCACTTGAAGATTTAAAGTATGTCTCTCCCAGTCAGGTTGTTATATATAAACTATATTCTATATTATGTCTTGATCTCTGCTTTCCTTTTGTCTTATCTCTGAGTCTATATGTAAAAAGTTGGTTGCGAGAATTAAATCTGCAAGTAACACACAGCCTCCGTTAATTACAAATCCGAACCTAAGATTATTACTGGCTGCTAATTTACCTGTGAAAATAGGTCCAATACACCTTGCAAAAGTTTTGCCGATATTAACAATTCCCATTACTTTTGTTATCTCTTCTCTAGGCATAATGGAAGTCAATAATACTTGACGAGGAACAACATCCATAGTACTAGTTGTGTAATACAAAATTAAGAAAAAAGCGACAATATTGAAGTTATTGAAAAATGCAATAACAAGGAAGAAAGCACCTGATGGTGCTTGAGTGAATAGAATTGCTTTCACCGGTCCCAAAGCCTTGGAAAGATATGCTGAAGGTAAGGCGGAAATTGAATCCACAGAGTTCGTAATGAAAAAGAGAATCCCTAAACCAGTAGCAGTTGTTAAGAACGTTTTCTTCAAGTAGTACACCACCCAAGCCGAAGGCATAAACCCGTATCCCAAAGAATCTAACATAAAAATGGCAAGCAATCTTGGAAGCAAGTACCTAGTCTTTTCCGAAAGTCCAAGATAGTCCTTTGACGTGTTCTCAAGTTCAGGTATAGCTTCACCCAATAAAGCTGCTTCCTCCGTTAATTCGGCTTCTCTTTCTGGATTGAAGCTGATCTCACATTTTGGAGTCAAAAAGAGCATGAATGAAAACTTGAGGAAAGCGAAAAGGGCATAAACTAAGAAAATAATTCGATAACAGCGTTCAAGTTCGTAGTCGAGTTGAAGGTTCATATAATCTACCAAGAGTCCACAAATTAGTGATCCCAATGCCGCCCCCGCAGTGGCAAATAGTCCATAAAAGGCATATATCTCGGGCCTATGATTTTCTGGAGTTAAGTGGGCAATGGACGCTTCTTCTACAGATTTGAAAGGGCCCGTTTCGTCTCCAGATGGAGATATTACCCCAAATATCGCTGCTAGCAATAAAACAATGAAATGAGAATTCAAAGCAAATACCATTCCTGAGCCAAACATCATCACCGTTCCTAACATCATAACTACTCTTCTTCCGATTCTGTCTGCATACCATGTCAAGAAGTATGATATAACTGTATCCCCAATCAATGTTAAAGTCATGAATAGGCCTATGTTGGGCTCAGAAATACCCAAAGATTCCAAGTATAATGTGAGAACCTGGTTCGTAAGCCCATAACTGGCCATACGAAGAAATACTGAAGTCCATAGTATTCGAATATCCCTGTTGGACTGACGTAATGACTTCAAAAGATGCATTTTTCAATAGCAAAGGTAGAAATTCACTAGATTCCTTTCTGCTGTTATATTACGAAATTCAGAATTAGGACTTCAATTTATGTGGATCTAATTCTAGATTCCTCTCGAATTCCAAGTTAGGTCTTATGGGAGTCATGAAAGGATCTAGACGATTAATCGAGAGCCTACCACCGCGTTACACGGGTTGGGATTTATCATTGGAATTAAAAAAAAATGGAACCCACGGCGGGAGTCGAACCCGCAATCTTTTGATTAGAAGTCAAACGCGTTAACCATTACGCTACGCAGGCAATCTATGATTCCTTATTTTATCCGAATTTTGTCAAGATTATTGTATCACGTGACATATCACGTGATACAATAAAAAAGCTCCCAAATACCCCCTAAAACACTTACTAAAGAACTAATAAAAATTTGAACATTTCAATTGCATTTGAAGTTTTAATAAAGGATTATCAGACGCTAAGGAGCTCTATATGAAGGGCAACATAATATATGAGAGGCTATCTTTTTTATTCTAATTTAGGTGTACTTCGACATCCATGATAAACCGTTTGCATGCCATTTATTACTATACAAATGAATATCTTGATATATTTCGAAGATATTCTAATTATTACCTTCTAGTAAAATATTGAACCTCATTTCAATATGCATGCATACATTGATTTAGAAGCATTGTACTTCTGATTCTTCGCAGTATATAGAGTAGCGCTTTATTTCAGAAAGAAGATGTAGGGGAACTATTCAACTTGAATACACTTTCAAGTACACATCTCTACTGGTCTTGCATTTCAATTTGATTCGTAATACTCATAACTATATTCTTTAAGAATATCCTATTTAAATATTGTTAACTGTTTCATGCTTTAACACCAGAAATTAAAAACTCTCTGATACATTGGTAAAGATTTGGCGCGTGCCCTTTCCTCACTAATTTCTTGTTGCAATAAATCGATATCAGCTTTGTTCCTACCAGTATTAATTTCGATAGCGTCTATGTTCACAAGTAATTTGAAGTTTCTGCTGTATAGCTTATGTCCAACGTAAAAGACAATTACAATAACACTCCCTAAGTAGTTTTCAAAGAAATCTTTCGCATTTGGCTTTGCACCTAATGGGAAAAGAGAGAGCCAAAACTGGAATGCAAGAACAAGAAAGTTCATAAATAATCCGTAATAAGCACCCCAAAGAGCAGTGTTCGAAACATATGGCAATTCTTCTGTAGTTCTGCCTTGATAGGCTAAAGCAGCTCTAAATCTTATAAAGGAAGCATTAATACTGCCCCAGGTAAATAAAGTTGAAAGTCCCGATAAGGACACTAGCCAAGCGAACACCGCTGATTGCTGTGGGGATGCAGAAACAAATGCCAACAAGGAAACAATTGCCGAAACCAAAATGCCTGCAAGAGGTCTTCCTTTTCTGTCGACATACATGAAGAACTTTGGCGCTAAGCCCTGCTCAGCCAAAGCTAAGACAGTCCTTGAAAATCCATAAACGGCGGAGTTACCAATTGATAACAAAGCCACTAAGACTACGACATTAAAAATTGAAGGTAAAACCTTGATACCTCCTGCTCTAATTGCAATAACGAATGGTGAATTTGAAGAATCAGATGATGCACCAATCAACTCATCGGAAGTGGCAGGAACCAAAAACCCAATCAAAGTCAATGTAAGCATGTAGAAAATAATAATTCTCCAGAATACCTGTTTGATGGCTTTTGGCAATGCAATTCTAGGGTTCTCTTCAGACTCTGCAGATGTCAAGCCAATTAATTCTGTTCCCGCTAATGAGTAGGTAGCAGTGATCAACACAGAAATCACACCTTTGAATCCAGTAGTAAATGCCCCTGGATTGTGCCAGTACTTTCCTCCAATATATCCTTGGTCTCCACCTCCACAGATTAATATCACAGCCAAAATATTGAAGCCAACAATTCCTAACAACTTTATAATAGCGGCAACAAATTCAGTTTCCCCAAATCCTTTATTTCCACACAAATTGAGTAAAATAATCAAGACATAAAAGACTGCTACCCATACAACTGAGTTGATTGGTGAATTCCAGAACTTAATTGTCATAGAAGATGCTACTAATTCAAGAGGAAGTACAATAACCCAAAATATAGCGTAATTCCATCCCATGGCAAACCCCCAGGATGGATCTATGAATCTTGTTGCATATGTTGCAAAAGACCCAGAAACCGGAAATGCTGCAGCCAATTCGGCCAAAGATTGCATGGTGCAATATAAAAACGAAGAAACGATTGCCCACGCAATTAAAAGACTTCCAGGCCCATTCCTCAAAGCCAAACCTGATGCAACCAACAAACCGCTTCCCACGCAGCCTCCCAATGCAATCATCTGTAGTTGTCTCTTTTTTAGTCCCTTTTTAAGCTCAGTCTTATTGGGTACTGATTGATTCTGTTCCTCTAGTTCTTCTGAGGAGATATCAGGATCCACGCTTTCTGCCCTTTTGAATGAGTCTTTGAACTCCTGCCATTTTCCTATTTTGTCGATCGATTGCAGCAGCACGCTCTCATTGGAATATATATCCTCTGATTTTAATTCTTTTATACTGGTCATTTGACTCTTAGGTACTATCTATTAAGATCTTGAAAGTTTTATTCTTTTCTCACATTTTATACTTTTAGCAGCATTCAAGAAAAATGAGTCAATATATAAAAGACAGTATCACATTAAAAATTTAAACGGAATAACGGTAACTTTAATAGTCCCCGTTACAGGCAACACTGTTGCGGCAATTGCAGCAAACGAGTTGCAACTATGCGGCAATATCAACAAATTACTGCATATAGAGCCCCCGTTTTATTCTTGTCGCTCTGAAGTTACACAAACAACTACCAAAACTCTTGGAGACAAGGATATTTGCAACCTACATCGGAAAGAGCATCGGGGCGCAAGATGCGTACGATGCAGAGATGCTAACTGACTTGTCAGTCCACACGCTTCTTTCTTACAGAATATTCTCTTATGCTAGCGGAAACTAGTACAGGTTAAAGAAGGATCTTCCCATATATATTATTATCTGCTGATGTATGTCGTGAGTCCTGCGTTTGGGCGAGTATAAAGCGCATCTTTTATGGAAGGGGATGGCTTACTTCGCGGATATGATAGCTGGGTGAAGAGTCGTGTCTTACCCTTTTCGTTCCTTTGATCACGTGCCTTTCTGTACCCCAAGCTTACTCCAAGATCCCCTTAATTGATTTCTATAAGTAACATTCTTTACTCTAGATAAGACCTAAACACTTATCAAAATGCTGGACAATTTCACATTTCACTCATCAAACGACCCACAAATTTTGCAATCCATATACAACTTGTGTGGGTCTGAATGGCGCGGCAAATTGACGTCTGAAGAATTTGGAGATAGGGAAACCCGGAGACATCTAAACTTCCTAGAAGAAGGAGCAAGCATTCAGGGATTCTATTTGGAAGATTCTAGCACAAAAGAAATTGTAGCCTCTACAATCGTTAGAAGGGTAGATGGATTCTACAAGGGTGCCGACAGGTCCAATGCCATATCATCCGTTCCAGATCCCTCGCTTATAGGGGTTAAGAATGCCAAGTTCCTTTTGGTGGGCTTTGTATTCACTCATAAGGACTACAGGAAGAGAGGATTGGCTCAAAGCATAGTTTCGAAGGCCATCGAAGCTACTGAGGACAGAATCATTGAAGAAAAGCTCCAAAAGAGTAATGATCTGAAAGATAGCTTTAAAAGTATGGTCTACACCGAAGGAAAGGTTGACAAGCAATTGGCTAACTACTATCTAAGCAAGGAATACTTCTGGTTCCTATACTCAGGGGCAGGAAAGTTCTATGAAAAGTTTGGGTTTAAGGCCTTCCCGCTAGATTTCTATAGAATTCCAACATCTATTGCATCCAATGCTCAAGAGAAATTATTGGAAACATTGCTTGAACAAACTAAAAGCAGTGAAACCTTCGGAAAAAGGTTGAAATTATTAAAGTCTTCAGATAAAAAGGATCAGGATTTGATTGATTTTATATTCCAAGGAAAAGAGTTGGAGATCCTTACTGAGTTGAATATGTCGATATTCCATCTGGAGTTGCAGGGTAACCAAAAGTCTTCGTCTTCGTTGACAAGTATGTCCAACATATTGCAAATGACAAAATCGGGCTCTAACAATGCCTTGTCGTCAATTACGGAGATGTCTAACCTTCCAAAGACTGAGGGAACAGGCCAGAGAAGAAAGTCTTCTGTCCATCATGCAACCGTTCCCAAGGTCGCTTTAAAGCCAGCATACTATAACTTTGATAAAGTGGCTGGACTAGAATCAAAGGGTCCTGCAAATGAATTCGCTGATATTCAAGGAGCCATTCTTACTAACGAATTGCAACAAAGGTCACACTATATTGTCTGGAACTCGTTAATGAGAGGTCGCCTTTTCATCATCGGAATGGGAGAGTTGAAGTTTGAAGCCTTGACCCCAGGAAATGTACTTGGGGCCGCTCCTCCCCGCCGCAGAGGCTCTTCTTTCACCGGAATCAACGAACTCGGAGGATACAACTTCCAAGATTGGGATATTCTCGTTAGCTTGGCTGATTATGTAGCCAAAAAGAGAAAGCTATTCGACTCGGACGGTGTCTACATTTCAGTGAACGACGTGCCCTCCACTGTTCCAGCCCCTGTGTTGAACGATTACTTCCTTAACTATTTACCTTCGACCTTTGAGGCCGTTGGCTCTCAGGATGACGAGAAATTCGCCGAGGAAGACCGTGTTAAGTTCATCACTGATGCTTCCGGAGAGCTTGGCGTATTACCGATGTTAAAACTCTTTGGTAAAACCGACCCAGAATTCGATTTGGACTGGACATCGAGCAGCATGACTTCGTGGGGTTGAATACTACACGAACATTTTCACTTTAGAGTCTCCAATTACAGTGCTTCACGATTGCCTTTCTATCTATAAGTATTTATATATCTAACATCACATACATGTCAAAAAATCTACTAGTCAATATATGGTCTGCATACAACATTTTCCTTTTCCATTTCAGTTATAAGGAGGAATGAGTGTTTTTTTTTTGTAAAAAAATTGTAGTTTGTTATCTACAATCTGACCAAGAGAACAAGCAGAGCGTATACGAGAAACCACAGTTGGAAAAAAGTTGCCCATAGCAAATATGAGTAATGGTACGGGGCAGAGTTCGTTGGATAGTCTCGCTCAAATCGCCAACATGTCTCATGAATTGCATGTGCTCAATCAGCAGATAAAGGCAGAAAGCGCCTCTCCTCCTAGTTCAGGAAACAGTAATGGAAATTTCAGCCATACGGCATCACATTCCAACAACGGCAGCCCTCCACCAACTCTCAAGTCTGGAAAACCTAAGCGTATGGCTTGTGTGGAGTGCCGTCAGCAGAAATCCAAGTGCGATGCCCACGAAAGGCTCCCAGATCCTTGTACTAGATGCACCAAAAAGGGACTCAAATGTGATTTGAAGTCGGACTACAAAAGAACCTACAAGAGGGCCCGAATAGCTCAAATTGAAAAGGAGTTCTCCGAGTTGAAAAGGACATTAACTACTTCTCAAGCTGCTGAACTTCTCGGCAAAGTGCCTTCCTTATCGCAGCATGCTTCTATGACTGGCACGCCTTCTCAGGTAGGATCCATTCAGAGTCCACAACTTCCGATTCCACAACTCATACGACGTAATCAATACTACGACGGTAGTAACTATCTGAATTCTGGCTATAGCTCGCATCAACTGCCAGCAGTTACCCATCCGGTTCATGCTCAGCCACTTCCTGCTACTCACCAGTTCCAAGACAGAGCTCGTCCCGGTCATGAAGGCTGGGTTCCCTCTCCATATAGCCACGAGCAAAGATTTTCCCACAACTCGTCTGATACCAATAACTCTATCCCTAATACACCCTCGATCTTCAGACAATTGGAACAAAACATGAACCACAGTTATCCAGATTTTTCCAGAGGAAATGAGCTGAAGGTGACGGTTAGTGATTACGCACTTGTATGTGAAGAAAAGACAATAGACACTGTATCATTATCGTCTGAAACTATCCGTGCATTATATATTGAGTATGTCGAGCATTTCCATCCTATCCTTCCTGTTGTGGACGTGCTGAAGGGACCAGAGAGAATTTATAAATTATGTCCAGCTTTGTTCTGGGTCATTATGTTTGTCTCTCTAAGAAGATTCAGCGAAGATTCGCATCACACGTTGTTGCTACAACTCTCACCAATCGTTAAAGGTATCTTGGCTGAAATCATGATTTCACCTATAACTCGTTACAATCCTACGGAAGAAGACGAACCTATACTTAATGCAAGTTCAGTCTTTTCTGTGCAAGCTTTCTTGCTTTATTCCTTCTGGCCCCCAATCACATCGTCCTTAAGTGCCGACTCTTCTTACACAACAGTCGGAACTGCATTATTTCAAGCAATTAGGATAGGTTTGCATTGTCCTTCATCAATTTCTGTCTCCGATGTGCAACAAAAAACGCCTCAACAACTTTCCATGGCGCATGAGCAAGCTAAAACTTGGATTGTTTGTAATGTTGTTTCACAGACTATTGCAACATCCTTTGGATTTCCTGCCTTCGTTCAGTTTGACTCCTCAATATGGAACTCAATTAGGCCAGGAAGTAGTGTGAGCATTCCTAGATCGATCCAGCTTATGATGGAGATAGCCCACTTCGAAGACCAAGTTGCCAAGACAATTAACTCAAATACTTTAGATCCTTACGGCTTAGTAGATCCAACAGAGAGGTTACCCTTATTGAAACTCTTACTGCGGAGACTCGATGAAATTGAAATCAGAGTCAGTCATGAATTACCAGTTGATGACGGGTTTAGAAGATTTCAGTTATTATCAGCTAGAGTTCATTTGTTAACCTACTATTTCATGGACTCGTCTAGAATTGCAGACTTCGAACTTCAGCGTGGGTTGGTCAATTTATATAATGCCGCGACCTCCTTAATCAACCTAGCGCAATTCTTTCAGTCTAAAGATAAAAAGTTTGTCAAATATCTTCCTGGTGTATATGTTTTAAACATTTGGCAAGCTGCTTGTATTATAGGTAAGTTGATCCATTCACAATTGAAAAAAGTTGTTGATACAGGTTCAGGAAAGCAGAGTTATTTGGCTGCGATTTCTTTGGCTGCAAAAGCCTCTATCTTGAAGCACGATATGGCTCACAGATCAAGTGGTATAATGAGAAATATGTGGCAATTATTTCGTACGTTGGATGATAAAAAGTTAAGTTCATTGAGCATAACAATTCGAACAAGAATGTCTGCTTCAGTTTTCTTTGATTGTTTGCACCTTTTGAGAGATCAAGTAGGTATGATTAAATTGAACAGCAGAACTGACCTGAAGGGCTTAGAAGATGAGAATGATGAAGATGTCGAGGATGCTGTGTCAGATGAAGAAGAAGAGGAGTACGGCTACACAGAGAACAATGAAGAGGCCTTGGTCTCTGATAATGAATCAAAGGGGCCAGATTATGGAAACGGCGGAAGTCAGAAATCAACTCCAGGCAGCAGCACATCTTCTAGAACTAAGAAGCAGAGGTCATTGTCTAATACTGTTAACGCTGAATCGAAAGCCAGAAAAATCATTAGAACAATTCCGTTGGATCCTCAGCCCATTTCTGTTAGTGGCAAGAGGAGCTCTATTTTCAAAGTTGTTAATGCATCTAACGATTCTTCACCATACGTAAGATCCGATAGAGGTTCTCCATCTTCTAATTCTTCATTTAGCCAACAGAACAAACTGGGTCCCGTGGAACATGCTGCTCCTAATAAGCCAGAATTTAAGAACCCTGGCTCTCCTTTAACCACCAGGCTAAATCAACAGGCGGAAAGTATAAAGACGCCAATTTTGCCCAGAGTTGGCCATCACCTGGTTCTACAGCAGGTTCGCTTCGGTGTCAGTGAAAATAAAGCCCCGGTATCTCAGTATAATAATGAAGTAACAGATGCCAATCTCGCAAACCTTCCACCAAATAGTTCGCAACAGGTGGAAGCAATATTTAATGAATCTCCAATCCAAGTGGGATTAGAGAATTTAGAGATGGACAATTTTGATATGAGTAGTGACTTGTTGTGGAAAGATGTGGATAGTGTCATGAATGACTTTGGTTTTCATACTCACTGATGTTTATACAACCATGTATTATATAAATTTTAATTGTACTATTATAATAGCTGTTCCTTGTATGTATTGGTCAGTTGCAAACGGTAGTCGCACGATAAAATTTTTGTCGTGCACTGGTGAATTTGAGTTGGTAAAAAAAGTGAAAAAAAATTTACGTATCTATCAAGATCAGTCAAGACTCTACACTGACTCATATATACTCATATTCAATTAGTAATAAGTATGTCGTACGACGATATTGAGAACGCTACGCCGGATATTGTAATCGGAGGCTCTCTTGAAGATGCCGAAGAAGATTTTCATTATGAACATGACATCGAGAGCGACAACGAACAACAAGATGGACAATTGCCACAAGAGGAAGAAGTTGTGAAAGAGAAGAAATCTGTCGCCTTCGCAGGCTTAGATGATGAATTCGACGAGGAAGAAGCAAGAAGAGAATTTGAAGAGGGCGGCGGCTTACCAGAACAGCCAGACGACGTGAACTACTCTGAGTTGACCCCATTATCTGATGTCATTATCAACAGACAAGCTACAATTAATATTGGTACCATCGGTCATGTGGCACACGGTAAGTCTACCGTAGTCAGAGCCATCTCCGGTGTCCAGACTGTTCGTTTCAAGGATGAATTGGAAAGAAACATCACCATTAAGTTGGGTTATGCTAACGCCAAGATTTATAAATGTGATGACGAGTCTTGTCCAGAACCTGGTTGTTACAAATCCTTCAAGTCCGACAAAGAAATCAGACCAAAGTGTTCCCGCCCAGAATGTAACGGACGTTATAAGTTGATTAGACATGTTTCCTTTGTTGATTGCCCGGGTCACGATATTTTAATGAGTACTATGTTGTCAGGTGCAGCTGTTATGGATGCGGCTTTGTTGCTTATTGCTGGTAACGAAAGCTGTCCTCAACCTCAAACTTCAGAGCATTTAGCTGCTATCGAGATCATGAAATTGAAGCACGTTATTATCTTACAGAACAAGGTTGATTTAATGAGAGAAGAATCGGCTTTGGACCACCAGAAGTCTATTTTGTCTTTCATCAGAGGAACTATCGCAGATGGTGCGCCAATCGTTCCAATTTCTGCCCAATTAAAGTATAACATAGACGCTGTGAACCAGTTTATTGTAAGCTCTATTCCAGTCCCAGTAAGAGATTTCTCGGCATCTCCAAGATTGATCGTTATCAGATCTTTCGATGTTAACAAGCCAGGTGCCGAAATCGATGACTTGAAGGGAGGTGTTGCTGGTGGTTCGATTTTGACCGGTGTCTTCAAGATTGGTGATGAGATTGAAATAAGACCAGGTATTGTTACTAAAGATGATAGTGGAAAGATTCAATGTAAACCAATCTTCTCCAATATTGTTTCTTTATTCGCTGAGCACAACGATTTGAAGTTTGCCGTCCCTGGTGGTTTGATTGGTGTTGGTACCAAGGTTGACCCAACTTTGTGTAGAGCCGACAGATTGGTAGGTCAAGTCGTCGGAGCTAAGGGTGACTTACCTTCCATCTACACTGATATTGAAATTAACTACTTCTTGTTGAGAAGATTATTGGGTGTAAAGACTGAGGGACAAAAACAAGGTGCTAAAGTCAGAAAGTTAGAAACTGGTGAAGTGTTGATGGTCAACATTGGATCTACTGCTACTGGTGCTAGAGTTGTCGCTGTTAAAGCTGATATGGCTCGTTTGCAATTAACTTCTCCTGTTTGTACAGAAGTTGATGAGAAGATCGCCTTATCTAGACGTATTGAAAAGCATTGGCGTTTAATTGGTTGGGCTACCATCAAAAAGGGTACCACTTTGGAACCTATTGCATGAATTCATAGACACTAAAGATGTAGTATACTAAACTTTGGTCCATTACACTGTATTTATAGTTAAACTTATGTATATGTAATTATTCCGTATTTTACATATATATGTTATCATATCTGATTATCTAGACCTTACTAAAATGAGCCATCTCTAGTGTCTCTCTATAGATCGAGCTATTCAAAAATTTGGGGTAGGAGTCCACTTCCATCAATCGATAAATATGTTGAGAAATTTGCAGAAAAACGGATGTGATATCGACCAAGATATCTAACTTTGTGTTTACAACCTCAGATGGTGAGGCTGGAGTAACCTCTTTCCTCTCGTCGGGCTCCTTTACCAAATGAAGATCCAACTCTTTGCTCGCTCCATTTACTTCAGAACCTTTATTGTCTTCTTCGCCAGTAAATTCGGGCTGCAATGGTTTCAGAGTAATGTTATTCAGGCCAGAAACAATGCTATTTGAGCCTGCTGATATCGAGATATCCACTTTGTTGTTGTTGTTGTTGTTGTTGTTATGATTGACATTCACCATAATGGATGTGATCTTGGCCCTTAGTCTATAGTCTATATTCAAAATAAATGGAGAATCAGAGCTCAAGTAAGTGAAGAAGATGTGATAAGCAAGTGATAAGCATACATTGGCTAGTTTGTTGACTTGTGTGTCCAATTTTTCACTCGATTCATTGGGTTTCTCTTTCTTGTGGTTCAAAAGTTTCCCTAAAGTATTGATTTTCTTTTCATATACCTTTAATTGAAAGTATGCATCAAGGTTCTCGGAGCAAAATTCTTTTTCGAGGTGCTTCTTGAATAGATAGCGCATTCCTGGGTCTTTCAATATATCTGTCAAAAGTATGCAGTTACTAGACTTATTCTCTTGTGTATAATTTCCAGAATTTTCATCTGTATAGACGGAATCGTCACTTTCAGTGTTGATAAGCTTATCAACAACTACGTTTTTCAAAGCAGTATCATCAAGGAAAAGAAGCCCCTCCTTTTGCACACTTCGACCCCAATGACAGATGTTACGACCCGATTTGGTAAGGACATAGAAGTAGTCTCTATCAGCCACAAACTTGGAATCTGTAATGGCAGAAGGATGAAGTACAACTGGTTCAATAAGATTAGCCCTAATGAGTAAGTTGCCTAGCTCCTTAGCGTGGCGTGACCCCATTACATCAGTGCAATCGCACAACCATTGGCAAATTGCTTTACCACTCATGCAATGTTCTATAACAATATCTAAACCATCGCATTTAAAGATGTTTTTCAGTAAATGTCTAACTCCCACCAGAGACACGTAATACTGAATATGAGCATCTGATTCGGGATTTGTAAAGTACCTGTGATAAAATGGGCTTGTAATATGCTGTGTCGGTTTACTTCGTGACGAAGCCACCGCGGAGAGACCTCCAAATTGGTTCGATGATATGGTGTGCTTTTCAAAGTCGTGGTGATTAGTCCCATCAAAGTTGAATCCAAGTGCTTCCTCCACCTCTAGCTTTTCTTCTATTGGTGGTAATGCATCAGGTTTGTTCGCCGTACTCCATATATTTGGCTGCTTTCCGATTAACTTAATGAAGAGCAAATGAAGTAAATACTCGGAGTACAAGATCTTATCCGTAATTGGATCTCTGTCAAATTTGTGCAAATCCATGGAGTTGAAGTTACTATTGAGGATAGGGGGCAAGTCTGCCGTTTTCATTCCAATTCTTCTACAGTAAGACTGAAGTATTGCGACCCCTTTAGGAGTCGGCAGGAGCGGAACATTGGGCTTTGGCTCTGATCTTGTTCTATCAGTTACTGAATGAATCAACTTTGCCTCATAAAACTTCTTAATTAGAGCAAGGGCGAGCTCTGGTTTAATACAATAGGAAATAGTTGTGGTCGTCAATGTTAATTCAATGCTGACATTCAAGTTCTGCATCACATCAATTGCTCTATCTAGGAAAAACGCAAAGGGGTGCCCCTTGTTCAAACGGTTCAATGTCACTTTAGAGGACCCTGTCGATTCAGAAAGCTTTAAGCATATTATTAAGATGGAGTACACATCTTTAAGGTCTCGGTCGTAAATCCTCCCACTTGGAGTCTTATTGAAATTGGTCAAAACCCGCTCGTGCAATGTTCGTGATTCCATGAGTAAGCTATACAGATATGATCCAGGCAATTAATATGCCAATACAGTCTTTCTAGTTCCTCAGTTAAGATAAATTCTATTCATAGGACCAAATCTATGAATGCTTAGCGGAACTGTTGAGGATACCCAAATTTAAGGGAAATGTGGTATATATAGCCAACTGAAACCAGACCATCTTTGCTCTTCGTTGAGTTTCCTTGTAATCTGGAGTCACTCATCCGGCTTACAATATTATTTGACTTCCAGGTATTGCAATTGGTTTCGAGTTTGTTTAGTATTAAGCTCTCAACAAGGTTTCAGTTGTCCAAATTAGGAAGTTGCGAAATGGCTGAAGTAATGTGGAGACGCGATGTTCTATTTTAGATAGGAAACGGTAAAACAACAACTCTTTCAATAGAAGATGGACACTTGCCACATTTGTTAGATTCAAATGAAGACTCTTTCTTTGTCAATAAATGGCGACACTCGTTGGCTCATTGGCGTACATTTCCGTAAACATTGGGCAAGTATACATTCCTATTTACTATTACACTTAACTAAGCTTCCGAGCCAGGCGCTTGCGCATTGTGTATAAGCTCCTTGTACTCCATATTGTTCCGTCCCAAGGACGACCTCATATATACTGCAAATGAGACTTCTTAAAACTATTTATGATAGTTGAATGTCTGGTGAAAACTCTTCGGTTGCCAAAAGGTTGAAAGCCAAAATTAATGCGCGCGTCCAAAGTAAAATTTTGTTTACAAGGGGATTAATAGCGTAGGGTCTTACAATTGCAATCCACGATTGGGCATGGGACAAGAATCGGAAAGCGAAGATGAGTTTGGAGATGAATTTAACTCAATTAAACATTTGCCAGTCTCGCAGATTGGAAAAGATTCGATGTTGAAGCGGTTGAAACTAGCACGCACAAACGATAATGATCCATCACCTAGCAGCTCAAAAAGTCAAAAGAAAGTACGGTTGGGTTCATCTTCGAAGAAACTGTCCCAGTCAAAGAGATTATCACTGAGGACTGGTGTTTCAAAGAAGTTTAAGAAGATACAGGGAATTCAATTGATAAATTCAAGAATAGGTACATCTGTTCAAGAGGATACATCTTCAAGCGACGATAACGACAATCCACAAGCACCAGAGCAGATAAAGCCTTCAGTAAATGTAAATATTGAAACAGACGGAGGTGGCTTTGCTTCACTTTCGGAACCTAAAAGCAATAAGACGATTGCTCATGAAGCACTCTCTTCAATCCATGCAGAGAGTTCCGTGGCTCATATAGAGGCAACTCTGTCGTTATCTGATGAAGAGCAGATGTCGAATGACGAAAAAATTAGCAAGCAAGACCATCTACATGTTGGCGCTCGTGTAAATTCAGTGGCAAATAGAGCCAAAAGCGATCCAAAAAAGATAGGGAGTACAGAGAAGGATTTTGAAGACTTCAACAACTATCAAGCCTCAGCGCAAGACGTTTGTAGAGTACGGGACCAAATAATGTTTCAGTTACGAGGCGGATCCAATAACTTTCTCAACTCAAAGCTTTTGAAAGAAAAGTACAATGAATTGTATATGCTATTTGAGCATACAGTCAACGATAAAGAAGGACATTCAGCTCTTTTAATAGGGCCAAGGTCGACCGGTAAAACAACGATAATAAATAGTGCATTGGACACATTGGAGTCAAAGTATTCAGGAAAATTCTTGACCATAAGACTAAATGCTTCAATTCATTCCGATGATGGTATTGCTCTAAGAGAGATTGCAAGACAATTGGACGAAGAGGCAAAGAGAATAAATGCATTTCAAATAGATCTAGAGGAACAACTAGATAATGCCAAATTTGAGCAAAGATCAATAAATGATACCTTTTCTAACATCTTGTTAACATTAGACAAGAATATGAACTCGGAACAAGATGAACTCAGCACCAATATTTCCATTATATTCATTATCGAAGAATTCGAGAAGTTTACCAATGATAACAAGCAAACTCTCCTATATAACCTTTTCGATCTTTCACAAAGCAGTTCCACAGCAGTATGCGTTATTGGTGTATCTACAAAGGTGACAACGAGAGAACTTCTAGAAAGAAGAGTTCGAAGTAGGTTTTCTCAGAGGATTATCACTACTTCGATGTCTAACTCTATTGAGGAATTTTGGGCTGATGTGAAGTTAGGCTTAGTATTCGACCAAAGCTTGTTCAACCAATTGAATAGTTCCGAATATGGTAAACTATGGAATAAATACTTTGAATTTTTATTCGATGAATGCAACCAAGTCACTAACTTCAGGAAATTAGTCTTCCATAACTACTATGCGGTTAAAAACTTCAAAGATTTTTACAATAACTGCATGTTCGCAGTGTCGCAGATACAAGAATCGGCTCCGTTTCCCAGTGATTTGGCATTTTCGGTGTACTTTAAAGGTCAACTTTCAAGCAGTGCCCAAGGTATAGTGAAAAGCTTGTCCACTTCGGAATTACTTATCACCATAGCTGCCGCAAGGTGGGTAGAGAAGTATGAATTGCAGGCTATTAACTTTAATTTGGCATATGCTGAATATAAAGAAATGATGAAGAATTACAATCTCAATACAACTTCAGGTTCCACGGGTCTTGACAGTAAAATCATCTCTAATTTCCGAATCAATCATAAGTTGATCTCGTCCAAGGTCTTAAGAACTTGTTGGGAATCATTGTATAAGTTGGGCTTACTCTTAGATTCGGGAGGAATCACTACTAATAATGAGGGTCACATTATTACGAACGCCAATCTAAACAAAAATTTGATACTAGAAGAGAACAAAATGGTACAATTGGATATTACTTTAGATGAAATATCCACTTTTATGGAAGATCATAACGCTTTTAAGCGATTGACAAGGTTATAGTTCCGATAGTTTAGATTAACTAATTATTATGTAAGCGCTTATGTGATTTCACTAACTTTTAGTAAGCCTACGCATTTGTTCAAAAAATGGGGTTAAGTAGATAGTTGACTAGTGCTTGACTACTATCATCCTCTCCTCATCAGCTAATACAACAAAATGCTTTCGACAGATAAGTTACCTGAGTCTGTCACTACATTGTTAAAGTCGACTAGGTTCATCCATTTGGCCACTTCACTTCATGACGTTCCCCATGTTTCGTTGATGAACTATACGTATTTCCACAGAGACGATCAAGACTATGTAATCATATCCACCCCAAAGAAGACTACTAAATACATGAACATGCTGAAGAATCCAAATGTATCTTTTCTCGTTCATGATTGGATCTCAGTAAAGAATAACTCTGAAGGTGATGATGAACACCCTTCTCAAAGAAGGAATTCGCTTTACGAGCTATTAGCAAATTTCAACAAAAACGAGATCAGTCGAGTATCCGTTACTATCAATGGTAAAGCCGAAATTCTAGAGGTGGAGAAGAATAGAGAATCCTTCGACTTCTATAAGTCTTTGCACTTGAATAATGCAAAAATTGATCAAATCCAGGCCAAGAATTACATTGAAAATGAGGATAATGCGTTGATACTTATCCAAATCAGCGGATGTAAAGTCACTGATACGGAAAATAATGTCGAAGAATTTTGATTACTGTCAGATGACGTCAGAAGATATCAAGTTGAGCCGACAAATTTTGAAAATACAAAAGCCCTTCAGAAAGGGGCCACTTTATGTAATTGTCTGTTCTTAAGTGGATAGACAAACATACGTGGAATCACGTAATGGACATATTTAATGAACTTCTTCGTGAAACAATAAATAAGATTTTAACTGTTAACCTTGTGAAGTCCGAAGATTTAGTTATACTATCAAATTTGAAATACATGATTATTTGATTCCTAGCACATTTGCTGTATTTTCAGTACGATCTCTCTTAATTAACACTATCATCAGTATGACTATTGAGCAATGTCTAAGTGAGAATAATTGTGTAACACAACGGGAAGGGACGACTTTTGGTATCGATAATTGGCATGGCTATATACACTGTGTGTGTGGAGTTAGTATTGCTACACGTACCGAAGCCTTGTTGAAACTTTTCATCGTCGTCACACGGCTTGGCTGCAAATATAACCTGAATACAATTGGTCCTACTCACGCACACCCTTGTTAAAGGACCACCCTCTTCTATCTCTCGAGATTGTGCGATTAAGAGATAATGTAAAACTTCTTCAATTGTGTATTTTGAGTTGACATTTGAAACCCATCTAGTGTTGAAAGCGGGACATTAAAAACATAATAGACCATGAACGATATCATGGAGAGTAGTGAATTGAATTCATTAATTCAATATATGAAGCTGGCTAACACATAATGTTACTAGTTATCCTGGAGGCACTAATATAGGAGTCTTTAAGTGGATTAGTAAATAAGAAAAAATCAAGCTGCAAGCTTTGTTCTGAACAAAGAAATCAATGATCTATATGCACCTTTATTATTCCAAAAGAAATGGCACGAATATATGAGATGCCTTCATGGATGGTGCTTAAGAATTTTGAAGCCTCCAAGATATATAGATAGGAAACAACAGTGTAGTGAATGCCATTAAAAAACGAGGATCTATAGATAACTTGGATCTCCATATACTTTTTTTCCCTTGATAGTAAGTCGCTAGAATATGAATGTGAAACGTCTTATATTATGTTGTAGGATTAAAGTAGTATCGATAGGGCTAGAAATAGGAATGATATAATGTTAGAAATCGGATATTGATCTGATATTTCCTACAAAGAACAGAAGATTTATCTTCATAAAGGTCTTATTTTATACAAAATTCAGTTAAAGTATAACATTACATACGAGGGAGCAGCTTATACAGACGAGACGCCATTTTGTATTTGAGGCATGCTTAAGGATTTTTTCTTTTATGATGAATATCCACGTCGCTGTACTTTATTCATATTCGCATGCTTATTGAATATCTGATGCGAATTTGTTCATACGTAGAAAGAAATTCGCATTTCAATAGATAGTTTTCGAAATAGAAGCCAGATAAGCAAGATCTGATTCATTCTATCTCCATCTTGCTGATACGTGGTGATGGTTACATTCTTGTTGACATAGGAATCAGGCGTCTCTCATTGAGTAAAAAGCAAGGTCCAAGGTATACGAGTCTATTGTATGGTATTGGTAATTATACGGCCCATCCCATAGAGATTTGTATGAATAATTCCGTCAAACAATTAGTTGAGTTAGTATAGGTTTATTTAGAGTAGTAAGAGGGTAAATAATCTGTGGAAGAGAAGGACCAGTTGCACAGTTGGATATGTGTAGTGTTTCCAGAAAACGTTAGCGGTTAGAAGCTCATAATACCAATGAATGATATGGAAGATCTCATAACTACTACTGCAAGCATGAACTATCCTGTTGGTGACACTACCACTTATTAGATGGCTATTTCTACAATCACAATCCTTTAAGCTACTTTTACTACGTTCAACACGAAAACGTATAGATCTCTAACAGCGGGATGCTAATTACCAGTCAACTCCAGCAGCGAACTCAGTGGGAAATAACTAAAGCTCACAACTATAACGCATGATCCCACTCTCGTTTTTAGCCAAATGAAAAAACATCAAGTCAATTACTTGGGCATACATGGGATATACACGAGCTACATATATACGTAGAACCAAAAAATAACTCAATTAACCTCTGCATTGTTGAAAGTAGTATCTGAGATATTCATCTGTCCCCATCTTATACTGGGTTTATGCGATTACTTATGCAACGTATGTTATCAACCGCGTGCCTACGGCTACTCTCGATCAACAGTCGTCCTATGAACTCTGGTTTTGCTATCGCCCCAGCATCGAACATTTTCGTCCTTTCGGATGTGCTGCTTATCCCATGATTCCCACTGCTCTTCGAACCCTGAAGTTTGAGCCACGCACCAGAAAAGGAGTCATGATGGGTTACGACCAATATCGGTCCTCATAGTTTATCTTTGATCTCCAGATCAAGGATATTAATACTACCAAGGACTTCAGTTTCGACGAAGAAGTTTTTCGTTTCGAGCAACATGAAATCTCCGCCTCGCTAATCCTATTCCCAGATACTCCTCTATTACGTACGGAGTATCTGGCGGATCCCTAATTACAAGTGGGTCTAATAACCCACCAATTCCACCTTCTGGTGGCTCCTCGATCTCGAGTGATCCTTCCTCGCCTGTCTCATCTGGTTCTCATCTGGCTTGCCAAACTCGATAGCCTTAGACACATTTAGCAATACAGAATACATCTGACAATGAGCCCGTTTCCTCGGATTATCCAGATACGCACGACAGAGATCAGTTCAGTCATGCCGACAGTCCTGTCACCTTTTCATCATCAGATAGTTCTCCTCCTTCACTTTCAGATTTTATGGGGGAAGATGATAACTTCAAGCTCAATATGGGGGAATTAGACGCTAATGACGAAACCACTGTTCAGAATAGAGTAACTAAACATCGTCTCACCCCCATTGCTACCGACTCCGGTACTAATAAAAGGATCAAATGGGAATATAAAGACACACATGAACATGACGAATCTCTAGAATCTGTTCATGAGAAGAATGACCGTGATTATGTCGAAAGCAGAACGATCATAAAAGGACATACACATACCGTGGCAGATGCAGGGCAAATGTCCCAAAGACTCACGACCAAGCTACCAAGAGCAGTGCCTCTGATAAATGGATTGAAACATGAATATAGAAATGTCGGCCCATGCTGAGAATCAGACATAGACTCTAGTTGAAAAACCCGAAAATCAAAAGGTATTAGGTTTCAAATGGGGTTTTACTATAAAAGATGACGGTCACTATAAAGCACGTCTAATTGCACAAGGATTTCAACAAAAGCATGGAGTTGATTATAATGAAACCTTTGCACCTGTGGTCCGAAGTGAGAGTATAAAGCCTTTGCTCTCATTGTGTGCAGTAAACTCTATGAAGATACATCATATGGATGTGAGTACAGTATTTTTGAAATGGCGAAATAGATCTCCCCGTATACATGAGGCAGCCCGGTGGGTACTTAGACAGTAAACGTCTTAACCATGTATGTAAGCTTAACAAGTCAATTCATGGACTTAAGCAAACTTGATATGGAATGAGACAATTAGCAAGTTCCTTGAAAATATAGGATTTACAAGGTCTTAAGCCGAGTTCGGCATTTATAAAAGAGATGGTGTGATCATCGGTCTCTATGTAGATGATCTTATTGCAGGAAGCAATAAAGATGAAGTATCATTGATTAAAAGCCAACTTAACACCAAGTTCAAAATGAAAGATCTTGGACTTGTTAAGAAATTCCTCGGGATAAATATTGCCCAGTCAAGTGAGGAAATAAATGCAACCCTCGAGGATTATATAAACAAAGTCCTTCAAGAATTTAATCTCGAAAACTGCAACCCAGTGTCTACTCCGGGAGTTCCTGGACAAAATCTCAAGCTTAATGAAAAGGACAAAGATTGTGACGCCAGCCTCTATCGCTCCATAGTTGGAAAGCTTCTTTACGCAAGCAACACCATCAGAGCTGATATTGCTTACATTGTTGGCATCCTAAGCAGATATTTTAACTCACCCAAAGAAATACATCTAATTGCTGCAAAGCATGTTCTTAGATATCTTAAGGGTACCAAAACCATAGGACAAACATATTCCAAGGTCCCCAACTTAGAAGTCTATGTTGACTCAGACTGGGGTTCCTCGTCAGAAGATAGAAAGTCCATCTCAGGATATGCTATTAAGTATGGAGGAGGGTTAATATCTTGGAAATCCAAGAAGCAAACAACAGTGGCTTTATCCACCACAGAAGCTGAGTACCTAGCCATGGCTGAGGTTGTTAAAGAAGTCCTCTGGCTTAAGACTTTATTTAGAGAAGTGAAAGTTCCACTTCTGTTCCCAATAGTAATTCACGAAGATAACACATCGTGTATCAAACTTGCGGAACACCCAGTGTTTCATCAGAGAACGAAACATATCGATATCAGATATCATTTTATAAGAGAGAAGGTCAATGAAAGAATCATTGCCTTATCCCAAATCTCCTCTCTGAGCAATATTGCAGATATGTTCACGAAGTGTTTAGCTAAACCAGCTTTCACGCACTTACGAGTTGCAGCTGGTATGAGCTAAGAAAACAACAAAATAGGAACATCTTGATTATGGGGGAATGTTGAAAGTGGTATTCAGAGATGTCCTATTAGGTTCTAAATAATATCATGCATACAGTCATTCATTGAATGACCTAGTTAGCTGATCGCTCAAGTATGGCATGATATTCTGATATGGTGG